>JARHVA010002485.1:2402500-2530000 GCA_037957365.1 Torreya grandis | reverse complement strand
CTCTCTCTCTCTCTCTCTCTCTCTCTCTCTCTCTCTCTCTCTCATCAATGCTTCAACATGGGGTCTAGTAGATAGCATAGGTTAAGGAAAACTTAGGTAATACAAATGATAGAAAACTCTATTGAATGATATATTAAATACACTTTCAACCTATTTTAACACTTATTTTTGCTATGAAATAAAGATAACATAGCACATTAGGTAATAGTAGGAATAGTATGTGAAGGTAAATAGACATCACGCTTGCACAAGACTAAACACTATCATTTACACTTAGTGGATTATTTGAAAGAGGTAACTTTTATTCATTTATTTCAAGGAAAAATTTTGGTAGGGATTCACCATACCCAAGTGGAGTCCCCCTAAAATAGCCAAAAGGCTTGAATTTATAGCATTTAGAGGAAGAGAGAGAAGAGAAGTTGAAGAGGCATAAGGACATGTGTCACCAAGTGAAATTTAGTTAAAATTACATTTATAGGAGAGGTGGGGTGAGATATTCCATGTCATGAAGGTGTACTTGTCCACCGAAGTCATAAATATAGTGACAAGTGGCACCAAACCTGTAAGTTTGGCATAAGAAATTGTTTATATGATTTGCCTTCCAAAACTACCCTTATATCTACATATGACTAGGTTTGATGGTTGGTGTAATCAAGAGGGGTCATAAAAAAGTCCCCAAATTCATTGGATTAACCTCTAACCATCTCTATTATTTTTTACATGTAAAATCATCCTTGGTAGTTTTAAAAGTCTCTTTTCCATTCACTTTCTCCACTTGGCATTCAAAAATTCCAATTTTTGTAGCTGATCCATACACAATATAGAATGAAACTTGTAAAAGGTTTTCCTATCATCAATTTCAAGAAAAAACAATAAAAAGGCCTCTCTAATTGCATGCCACCTCTTCTTCCAAGTTTTCACTAGTAGGCTCACTAGATTGGATGAAAGTGAGGGCCTATTTGAGGAACTTAGAGGATGATTAATGAGATGAGGTGAATTTTTTGAGTTGTCTCAAGATTAAGTCTTCCTCCCAAATTTTGTTTCATTTCCTAACTCCTCCTTATGCCTACACAACAATAAAAATGGTCAATATAAGCCCTATTTTCCTCTAATCCATACAAACAAAATCCATGGATATAATATTCATGGAGTTATAAATAACTTATATTCATAAATTAGGATCAAATTCCTCCAACTAGTGGTAATTTTAGGCTCATTTCCACCTCTAGGTCTTAAACATGTTTTTAAGAGGGTTTTAGAGTGACCATCCCTCCTAATGTTTGTTCATAAAGGTGGCATATTAGAGTTCCTCTAAAATTCCACTTATGGATTATTGAGGACCCCCTCCAAATTAATTTAACACATCTAGGTCCCATGCAAGAGATGAGGAAGTTTCAAGCATTTGAAGTTGACCATTTGAGCCATTTGAGGCCTTTCATGAGGGGTTGGGAGCTTATAAGCCAATAATTGACTTGATGATGTATTTATTTGAAAAAAAATGGCTCATAAACCTGTATATTGACCCAAAAAAACATTTTCCCATCCATATATTAGCTCCTCAAGATCCTAAAATTAAAACTCACCCTTGTTTAGCACTAGGAGTAGACGTTGCCAATAGGCCTGCTTGCTATTTGAGCCCCGAATTGACACTCCAATGTATTAATTTGAAATATTATGGATTAAAAACATAAAATTTTCCAATTAAAACATTTTACAATAAATTTTAAGGCATGGAAATGACCAAATATGAGAATGACCCCCAATTTGGCTTTTAGGCTTAAGGATTCCCTTCACCCCTGACTGCAAACCTCCTTGGTTAGAACAACATGTATGATTAAAAACCCTAAATTAAATTTTATAGGTTTATTTTTTTTCCTAAATATTTTAAATTCATAAAATTTACCTTTCTATCCTTTTGGTTTAATATTTCATTATTTTCCCCAAAAATATCACCTTTAGACACACTAAAAGTGACCCTATTCTAAGACAAAATAGTGGGTGTTTAACCTATTTAAAATGGAAAAATAATTATTTTAAAGTGATATATATGTCATAAGGGTAATATTTAACAAATTTTATATCCTAACTCCTCCATTTGACCCCCCAACTCATCACATTTTCAAGGTAGACTTTTTGAAGATGGCTGATTATGAGGGTAAGCATGGTTGACTATATTTGGGGGACTAAATGAGGTGTTTTTAATTTGTTTTTGTAATTTAAGGACCAATTTTTTATAATAAAAACCTATTAAAAAAATTAAAATTTCATTTTCATCTTAAACACTTGTCCATGCCTCTCTAGCACATCCTTATGCTCATGCTTCATCTCACCCATTTGTACAGACCAAGACAAATCTTGTATAGATTAAAAGGTCATTAGGAATTTTGTGAGTGTTTTATGATAAAACCTTAATTTTATGTTATTGTAAGACCTTATCAGGTTTGATACCTTTCTTTCCTCTTTGGGAGTCAAAACCCATACCTTGCTTAAGCTCAAATATTACCTTGCCTAACTGTAGGTTGTCTTGGGCTTAAATCATGCTTTAGTGATACAAGACAAACATTTATACTTCTTGTTACTTCACATAAGTGATAAAATAATTATCCTATTAGGAAAATCTTAGTATATTGCACATTAATTTACCTTTCATCTTCAAAGTTAGGCATTTTCAAGGTTAGGATTAAGACATCTACCTGCAAGCCTATAGGTTTCCAATGCAAATTTTTAGCCTCCAAAAGGTGTGAAATTCCTTTTTTATCCTCTTATCACTCCTTTATAAAAATTATATCTTATTATATTATTTATTTGAGCTTCAAAACCTCCATTTTACTCCTGACTAAGACCAAACTAAAAAATTAGGCTGTAGGTGCATATTTTCCTTGGCTTTAGGTTAGTGGAGGTGAGTTTTTAACCTCACAAGTACATAAAAATATTTAATTGTATCTATAACATCCTATCACATCACATCACACACTTAGATTCTTAAATTTGGATTAAAAATCACTCTTACCCTTTAATAAGACCAACTTCTAATGCCCATTGCTGTAGGTGAATAATCTAGGCCTATAGGTTTCTATGTAGTCATTTAGAGAATGTTTAGAAGTGTTTAAGGCTTAATGATATTGTATTTATATTTGGAGGACTAAAACTAGGACATAGTTCATTTTGTATTCCTTAATACCATGTCTTCATGTAATCCTAGTGAAACCTTGCCTTCACTACCTACCTTACCCTATGTACGAATAGGGTATAAGCCTAAGAGGTCACTCTATGCTACATAACTCATCTTCATGGATTAAGTTCTTAGTTTTGGTTTTTGAGTTGTTTTGAAATTTTCCCTCTTGAAAGAATATGTATAAGACTAGTCAAGTTCCTTGTAGGGAAATTTCTCATTAGGAATCATGTAGATATCACTATCAACTTTCAATGATTTCTTGATAACTTAGAGGGGCTCAAAATCCACCTTCCACTTAGACTTTAGTTCCCAAATTTGGCATAGTTGAACTAGGTAGATAGGGATAAAAATAAAAAATAATAAAGGTGGTGAAATCATCCTCTATCATAACAAACATTAATCCATAAAAACCTTAGAACACCTATTTTCTATATTTGGGGACTGAGAGCCCAAAAATGGAAATGACTTATTTTAGAGTGAGACTTGATTTTATACCATCCTAGACCTTCATGGCATGAAAAACATGACTCTTTGGGAATTATAAAGATCCAAATGGACTCCAACATGTTCTCTCAACTCTGTCACATCCATATAACCTCCATGAAATAAGCATAACTTGATTGAAAGTGGCAAGGCAACAAATGAGGCAAAAATGTGCAACTTAGCTTTGGAAGGATGATATTTGGACCCACCACAAGATTATTTCATGAATTATATATTCACACATGAATATCAAGAACATTATCACTATCATGAAGCTCCTTGGACGTTGGAGAACTCAAGACCTACACCCAACTTTGCAAACATCATAAAACTAACACCCTTTGAAAACTCCTTCAAAATAAATGAAGAATGAAGTGTTAGATGTTTCAAATATCATGGAGAGAGACTTATTTAGCATAAAAACATCTTATCAATACCACACATCTACAAGGAGTTTTGAAAACCAAAAACAAGTGCATAAGTGTACCCCTCTTGGATGCAATTCTACAAAAGGTTGCCTGGATTCAAAATGATGGTTAATGAGGAATAAGGAACCAAAATGGAAGTTATTATTATGTATATGGATAGGAATTATATAAATATCAACTTTTAGAATCACTCCCTCCTAATCTACTTGTACAATTTATACCACTTGTTGGAAGTTGCCTTTTCTTTGCATGCCAAGAGGAAATGGAAGAAAGGAAACACGAAGTGAAAATTTTAATTCACCCTATGAAAAAATGTGTAAATGAGATTTAATAAGATAAATATTCATATTTTAATGTTTTAAAAGTGGCACACTTCCCAAGGAAGTTATACAAGTGCTCAAATCTCTCTTTTTGGCCAAGAAAACTACCTTTTATCTGAACAACCTACAATTTTTTTAGTTATTTCAGCTTATTAATACCTATAAGGATACATGGGGAATTAAATAAGATTTTTTAACTTTCAAAAATCCTAAAAGACTTGTATAAAGCATTAAATGCACTTAAAATGACCTATAAATGACCCAAAAATGATAAATAGATCTAGGAGACTAATAACTAAAGGTATAATAACATTAAATTACATTAATTAACCCTTAAAATACCTTATAATATCCATTTAAACTCTCCGTAGACCCAAAAACTCAAGTTTTTGCCTATAGGTACCCTAGTTTGACTAGAAAGTCAAACTTGGTCAATAGTAACCTAGTGGGATGCAACATGATGTCCATCATGACACCCAAGAATAAGGGTATATGTATGAGATCCCTCATGGAATTTAAAATTAGTCTATGTAAAAATCAAAGATATGTGTCATGGCCATGATACATACAAGAAAACATACATATAAAACACATGAGGCATGCAATATAGGCCAAGGGGCCACAATACAAGGAGCATAGGCACATGCCACTAAATTTGAGAACATAATAAATACAAGGAAATGTTAAAATGTCCACATAAAAAATCAAAAAACAAATTATCTTAGAGCCAAATAAATGGACATGTTCAAATGTCTGCATATACAATCAAGAAAGCACACACAGAGGACATGGGCACATGTCCAAAGCATATTTATTGTGAATCAAAGTGGCCTAAAGCCAAAGAATAATGGTATATTCAAATTCCATTAAAATAGAAGAAGCATATAAATACAATCAAGTCTAGACTATTAAATCTAGAAATGAAAGCATGTATGAATGTGGTACAAATTTGTGTAAGAGATAGGATGTACATATACTAGGTCTAAAGTAGTAATAGTCAGAAAAAATACAAGTAAGAGTATCAATGATCAATATCAAGTTATAACAATGATAAAAATGGAATGTAGAGTATACAAGGATAAATCTTGGTGATCTAAACTGTGTATAAGATGCCCCGAATTGGGTGAATGTGTTAAATGAATAACCATGAATCAGTGTATATGCCACCAATGGGTAGATAATATCAAGTCTAGATTAGTGTAGTGGACCTGAGTCCTATAAACAATCTACAAGCACTTAATAAGAATAAAATAAGCATGTAGTGTGATCAAATCAATGATACTAAGATTACTAGAATATGTAGTGTCTGGAAAATATAAGAAATGTACACATAGTAATGCATATAGTCTATAAGTTTTATGTTTTTTAAGTAATATTTTGAATGCTCTTATGTTTTTGAAATATTTTTTTATTTTTTTATTTGTTGGAAATAATCTATTTATAATAAAATGAAAATAAATTATATACAAAGATAAAAAAAGAGGGAAAGTATGCACAAGAAAAGAGAAACAATACTAACTGATGAGTATCATGTGAGATTCACTCTCACTATGACTTGTGTCAAATAAGGGGACTATTATTGTGTGCATTGTGTTGGGAGGAGGGTAAACCGGAAGCACACAATTTGATTACTAAACCAAGCAACTTAATATGCGGAAATTAACCAGATTCACCAAGTAACTAGAATTCAGAATAACACATGATATGAGAGACAATACCAAATTGTATTAACACTTTATACAGAAAAGAATACAATAAAGAAGATGCCACTTCTTCTCCACCACCTTACAGAGGTTTCCCACACCTCAAGTGAACAGTAATTCTTCTCCCCAAAGCTCTCCCTCTCACAGGTCCCAAAACCTAACTCAAATACAGAGTTGGTGTTCACCTCCCGTGCTCCACGCACACCACAAGTGCTCCACGCACTCCACAAGCACTCCACGTGCTCCACAAGTACTCAAGGTACTTCAAGTAGATCTCCCATGAATCTGCAACAACCTACAATTCAACAGACCATACTTATGGAAGGAACTCCCTTGCCTTCCTCTTGCTCTATCCGAGTACACACCTGTACTCCAAGTAGATCCTGCCTGATACTGCTCCCTGTTGTGTTGCTGTCTGTATGACCTTGCACACCTGCAAATCAAACAATGGTTCTATTCACCTGTGAACCTCGACCTTGCACACACATACACCTGCAGATCAATGATCTTACTTACCATGTAGATCTCCTATATAGGCCATGCAACTGTGACCAAGATCCTACACTCTTGAAGAACCCAGCTGGCTCTCCAATCCAGCACCAACACACCTGGTACTGTGGCACTAGGAGGAACGCACCATAGCTCTACCTCACACACAGAAGGAGCTTATAATTATGCTATCTTACTCCCTAGCACACTTTTCCAATACAACCATGAGTCTATTATATAGATCTCATCCAAACAATGATTAGACATCTAATTACAATAATTAGATCCGCAGCTCTCAGTCTAAAAATAGATCTCTTCATGCAAACACTTGGTTCGTTAGCTAACTGCCCATAAATAGCTCACAGTCGAACCACACAGGCAACCGACGCCGGTCCCTGTCCGCCTGGAGGTGACCGACGTCAGCCGATATATGACCGACGTCGGTTGCTTCTCTATGCTCTCCCGCCGACGTCGGCTGATCAGACCGACCCCAACTTCTTCTGCAACTCAGCAACCTTCAGCAACCTCCTCTCCTGTTTGCATCAGTGAAGCTTTTAGCTCTAGAATCCTAACAATCTCCCACTTGGAGATAAACAACTGCACTGTACCTGTACCTGTACTCCGTCTAATCTGTTTCCTGGTTTGTATCCCTCTTCAAGCTCCCACCTGAAGACAACCCACCACACATCCCGTGGTGTACCACCTGTCATCCGAGTAACCTGCCACATCCGAACCTACAACACATGTAGTGAAGTCCTGACCCTGCATAGCAACACCTGCTGCCGGTCCCTCTCAAAAAACCTAAGAACCCACTTCCCCGAATTGGCTCCTAACTCTCTGACAGCTCCCACTACATGGGAATACTCAGGTCTATACCAGACCTCATGTGATTTCGAACAATGTACCTGTCCAGCCCTTAGTGTGCTCTGGTTCTGCATCCCAAACCTTGCCAACATATGATTCACATCAGCTCCCACTCGAGACAAAATCAACCTGTGATCTCCATGCCTCCCATGTCAAAGAATTCCGCTACTCCAAACTCCTCATGACATGCCACTGAACTAATCTTACCCTTAGCTCAGCAAAACCCTGTATGTACAAAACTGCTATAGCAAAACATACCATCCACATACAGCAACAGAATGATGTCATGACTCATCATCCACCTGGTAAGACAAAACCACAGTAGTTACCCTGACATTGACTGAAGCCATGCTCCGTCCTCCACCTGTCAAAACCTGTAACACTGTCCTGCAGCTCCACAAGACCATATACCTGATCTTCTGTCTCACGTATCCGTTCTCTCCATTCTTCTACTAAGGTATCCATTTGTCTCTATGCTTTTCATACCTGCTGGCATCTCTACCAAAACACACCTGTCTGGTTCTCCTCCAAGGAATCACATCCTCATCCATGCCAAGCTCACACCTGTTTCTTGGATCCTTCCTGCTCTACAATCAGCAACATGTATGAAGAAGAGGAACAACGAATTTGAGGGCCTACTTACACCTTCAGTCCTCCGTATGGGTGTTTGAGACTCCTTGACAGCTTACTGTCCACCCAAAATTCGTTACAGTGACTGACCTCGGTCACTCCACAGTCTGCATCCGACCGACGTCGGTTCCATGCGTCTATACCTGACTACCAACCTGCCAGCGCTGGTGTCCCTGCTGTCGACGTCAGTCCTATGACCGACATCGGTCTTACATACTGTCGACGTCGGTCCCATGACCGACATCGGTCTTACCCTGCCCGACATCGTCAGCTTCGGTCTGCACATGACCGACATCGGCATCTGTCTATTCGATGCCGGTTCCTCCTGATCGACATCGATACCTGTGTTCGCCTGTGAGTGATGACTTTTTACCCACGAGCTTCTTTGAATCAAAACCCATGTCCAAATTGCCCTGCTCAAAAGTATCCAGCCACATCCACTGGGTTCTGTCCGCCATCTCCTCCATAAACACCAAGGCTTTCCAGTTCTTAAGCCTATCAAATATATCTGTCTTCTGCTTAAGAACATGCATCTCCTTCCTGCTCATGTGACCAAGCCTACGAAGCCACGTCTCTGCAGCAAAAGAAGAATCAGTAATATAAACAAGTAGATAAAGGATACCTATTTTCTTACCACCAGCTAATTCAAGTGCATCCGCTGTGAGAGTTCTTGTGCATCTCTCATCACCCAATCTTTCTGAAGAAATTAGCCATATCTCCAAACCTGGGACCTGCATGACCTTCATCAACACCTGTGTGTTGGCCGCCTGCAATTTCAGCTTCACTTCCCCTTTGCCAATTCTTTGGCAAGGCTTACCAGCTCCTCTACCTGGAACTGCATGGAAAGAGGCAACCGAATCTTTTATCCAAGATTCCACTTTATCCAAGAAACCTGCAAACACATCCTGTGCAACAATACCTGCTACATCTGTATCTTCAGTTTCTTCATGCTGATCTGCTACCAACCAACAATAATCTTTTACCTGCTCTTTCTTTCCATAGGACCGTGAGTGACCATCTGTGCTTTTTAACTCCTCCATTCTTAGCTTACTTTGATCTGCAGTTGCTCTACTCCCACTCGATCAGAAACCCCTAAGAGTGCCCTGTAACCAAACACAAAACCTGCTTCCTCCAACCTCAGCTCAGATACCACTTGTTGGTATCAAGCTCAAGAACCTACAACCAAGGCTCTGATACCACTTGTTGGGAGGAGGGTAAACCGGAAGCACACAATTTGATTACTAAACCAAGCAACTTAATATGCGGAAATTAACCAGATTCACCAAGTAACTAGAATTCAGAATAACACATGATATGAGAGACAATACCAAATTGTATTAACACTTTATACAGAAAAGAATACAATAAAGAAGATGCCACTTCTTCTCCACCACCTTACAGAGGTTTCCCACACCTCAAGTGAACAGTAATTCTTCTCCCCAAAGCTCTCCCTCTCACAGGTCCCAACACCTAACTCAAATACAGAGTTGGTGTTCACCTCCCGTGCTCCACGCACACCACAAGTGCTCCACGCACTCCACAAGCACTCCACGTGCTCCACAAGTACTCAAGGTACTTCAAGTAGATCTCCCATGAATCTGCAACAACCTGCAATTCAACAGACCATACTTATGGAAGGAACTCCCTTGCCTTCCTCTTGCTCTATCCGAGTACACACCTGTACTCCAAGTAGATCCTGCCTGATACTGCTCCCTGTTGTGTTGCTGTCTGTATGACCTTGCACACCTGCAAATCAAACAATGGTTCTATTCACCTGTGAACCTCGACCTTGCACACACATACACCTACAGATCAATGATCTTACTTACCATGTAGATCTCCTATATAGGCCATGCAACTGTGACCAAGATCCTACACTCTTGAAGAACCCAGCTGGCTCTCCAATCCAGCACCAACACACTTGGTACTGTGGCACTAGGAGGAACGCACCATAGCTCTACCTCACACACAGAAGGAGCTTATAATTATGCTCTCTTACTCCCTAGCACACTTTTCCAATACAACCATGAGTCTATTATATAGATCTCATCCAAACAATGATTAGACATCTAATTACAATAATTAGATCTGCAGCTCTCAGTCTAAAAATAGATCTCTTCATGCAAACACTTGGTTTGTTAGCTAACTGCCCGTAAATAGCTCGCAGTCGAACCACACAGGCGACCGACGCCGGTCCCTGTCCGCCTGGAGGTGACCGACGTCGGCCGATATATGACCGACGTCGGTTGCTTCTCTATGCTCTCCCGCCGACGTCGGCTGATCAGACCGACCCCAACTTCTTCTGCAACTCAGCAACCTTCAGCAACCTCCTCTCCTGTTTGCATCAGTGAAGCTTTTAGCTCCACAATCCTAACACATTGTGTGAAAGGGTAACTATGATCCCATCATCTATTATACTAAGTAGTCTATAATTCTATTTGTAGCTACCTATGTAGTGATGTTAGGAATCTGTAGCACTGACTATGGTGTCTTGTGAACTATATAGGCCTTAAGAACCCATCTAGTAGAAGAAGCTATAGGTGACATAAGTGCCCTATGCTAAAAACCCTGATAACCCAATAATACCGATCTCAAAAAAAAGTCGGTGGAGGAAGGCCCTCTAGAATCTATGACATATCTATAATGTAGGGGTCTCTCTAATAATGGTATTCATTGGAGAGTATGTGTACATATTGATATTATAAAATTAGAAGTCACCTCTACTAGTGGATCTATTGTAATTTGATGTATGAATATGAATTATTCTTTGAACTGTAACTAATACCTATGTTATATCTGGTAACTATACGAGAACTATAACTAGTAAATTTGAAGTAACTTCTTATGGAATAGGTAGAGGATACTCATATGGAAGACCTCAACTTTAACCAATTTATTTACATGTATGTATTTTAGGAATCTATGCACTATAGATGAGATGGTCGATAGTTTTTGTATCCATGGCCTACATAGTAAAATGTAACAAACTTGCATTAGGTACTACTAAGAACAAAGTGGCTATATGTGCTGGTCCAACTTGTAATGGAAGCATAATCTCCCTAATGGATTTATGAACATGACCAATAAAACCACTAATAACTATGTTTATGGGGAATATATCCTAATCTGAGTACCCCAAATTTTGTAAAAGTATCATAATGCACATGCCAATTATTGACCCATTGTCAACCATAACACTTTGGAGAGGATGATGATCTATGTATGATCATATAAAGAGAGCATGTAAATATGTATCATCATCAAAAATATCCTCTGAGAAGGTGATGAGTGATCTAGCTAGGACTATAGTATGGTACATGTAAATGAGTTTATGCAATAGGTGTGCCTCCTCTATAATCATATGATATAATGCTAATGGTGGATGTGCCTAATATGATTGGTGAACAAACTAATATTTTCCATACCTCATTCATTATGTGCTTTAAAAATGGATATGAGAATATCTTTAATGCCTTAGTTTCTATTTTTTGTAATTTTGGTGCTTATGTGGGTATGCCCACATCAATAATGTTAGCCTAAAAAATATTGTATCTTATGTTTTATGCTTATGCATCTATTTGTTATATGGATTAGTGCCCTATGATACTCACAGAATGCATTAGAATTGTAGTTATTTATAAGAGGACATGTCATACCTAACTATTTAATGGAAGGGAGAGATATGACATTACATTCCAAGATCTATTGTAAAACCCATATTGGTGATTATGGAAGGTTGGTGAAGATTTAGCATTCAGGAGATGATAAAACCAAGTGAGGAGATGGATATGAATCTATGTTCATTATGGCCTTTTGATCACCCTTATTTCTTGTGGCCCTTAACTTATATGGAGGTTTATTTGAACTCTTAGCAATTCATTTTTATCCATTCATATATTTTAGTTTATCCATTGATAAAATCCCATCCTCTCTTTATTTTACTATGTGACACAAATGTTAGAAACTTCTTAAATAAGGTATCTTTTTGTAATGCTAGTAAAAGACTCTATTTGAAGATGTCTTGAAGCTATTTGTCTACCATGGAGCTAGTCAATTTAGCTAATATGGTATTTTATCCTAAGACATATTCTACAATAGGTTAATTTGACTTTTATTTCAATTGTGAAAATTGGGCATATAAGATATTGTCATTGATATTGATGGACAAGTGTGCTAAAAACATGTTTTCCAAAGTATTTAATGTTGTGATAAATTGATTTGGTAAGTCATAAAACCACTGTAATGCATAATCCCTTAAACTACATGGAAAATAATTCTTGAGAATCAAATCATTGGACATGTAGTCCAAACATGTTGTATGAAAATCTCAGAGATGATACTTTGGGTCACCCTTGCCATCATATAATGTAAGCTTAGGTGCCACATATCTAGATGGAAAAGGGGTTGTCTCTATATGGTGTGCCAAAGGTGTATGCAATAGACTATTAGAATCCAAGGCATGTGGTGGCTTAGTAGGTCATTTCTCAAGATGTAACACCTTAGCCTATAGAGTATGAACCTTGTGCATAAGTTATTGTACATCTAGAATGGATGAACTAACCATAAGAGGTGTATTTTTCACTGAAGGTTGTCAAATTACAATTATTGGTTATGCTAGCAAAGCTGGCCCCATTGTACGCATAATAATGCTATTAGCTAGGGGATTTGAATATTGACCATTGGTTGATTTGTTCTTAATTTCCAATGTAGATTGTAAGATTTGTGCATGATCAATGATTTTTTATTGAAATCTAACTTTGAATCTTTTTAGGACCTCATCTTTATTGAAAATTATGTTATCATTATTAAGTGGATAGAAAATTTCTTGATTTCTAATTTGTGTATCATGTTTTTATTGATTATATTATTCATCATTAGATGTACTATCATCAAAATCCACATAATCCTGGTGTGAAGGATCAACAATAGGAGTTACAATAGGTCCCTTATCCATGTTATAAGTTCAAATACCAAGAATCTAAATATGCTTTATAGGATTACCATCTAGATTATCACTTGTTCTTAATGGAAGAGAGATAGCTTTTTTAGATGGCATATAGTAAATAAATTAGAATAGATATGGTAAAATAAAATATATGAATTATTAAAAAAATTAAGTCATGAATGAAAATAATAAAAAAAGATGCAAACCCTAAGAGTATCTAGGGTTAGGGTTTGAATAATGTTTAAAGTAAGTCAGGTTCACCAATGTTTTAACCTTTTAGGGTTTCGCTTATGTAAATACTATGTTTTATTAAAGGTTAAGTAGTCTAAATAAGGGAAATAATATGCATAAAATAACCATTGATTTGTTATATATTTGACTAGCTTTAACTTTCTAAAAATACTAATAAATATGTATAAATAAAGACTTCTCTAGAAAATACTTGATACAGATGGTCTAAGTGCTAAAAACTAATATAGAAGTAGGTCTTAGTGTCATCAAGTGGATCCCTATGTCATAACCCATCTTGGATATTAAAAAACAATTAGATAGAGGAACCATGTGGCTCTAGTGCCCTGATATTGGTGCTAGTGTCCTCTATGTAGGATTGTCCCAAAATTTTGGTTGCACCTATGTCTACGTTTTTGGGTTCTATTCCTACATACATGAAGTATAAAAACATATATTTTAACTATAATAATTGATTTATGATCCAAACCCCAATCCTCTTTACAATTAGGGTATGATTTGAAAAGTGTGTTCATTAGTAGGACAGGTTGGACATTCTTAACACCCCATTATGAAGAGAGTTGCCTACATACCAATACTCGAAGGAGGGGTCAAGCCTGATGTAGTTCTCCCAACTTAAGTGATGGTGAAAGTATAAGTGATTCAAGTATGATATTGGCCTTGAGTTCCTTGAGTGTGCTTGAGATTAGAGATTCATAAAATCTATTCTTAGGGCTATTGTAGATGGTAGTATGTAGAAGTATGGTAGAATCAAGATTAATAACCTTGATTTTGTTCAACTTGCTTCATGTTTGAATATGTATTTTGCATATAATTTCCATTTAGTGGGTAAAGGGATTAAATTCATGTATATATAGTGTTTTTTTGCTTGTGAAAATAATAAAATGTTTATGTTGACCTTAGGAGGGTTTTAATTTTTAAAATATATTCATTTTGGAAATCTAGGGTAAAGGCCATAAGTGTCATTTTAGGGACACTAGTGCCATGTGGCTCTAGTTTCCTTCATGTGGTGCTAATTTATATCTAGTAGAACATCAATCTTGAAGGGCTAAGATTGAGAAATGAGGGTCTAAAACTACATTTGAATTGACTAGGGATGTTTGTGTCTTGTAAGAAGGCTAAAAAAGTGTGATAATAGGCTCTAGGATATGCCTAGGGCTAAGATAGGAATATATAGTCATAAGTAGCACTCTTATCACTCAAATACCACTTTTAGGTGATTATAGGTGCATTAAATGGTAAGTGTACCAAATTTATTATATGGTATGTTGTTTGAATAATTTATTGTGTAAGGTGATTGATGACAACATGGGAGAGTAAATGTAATTAAATACCCAAGGATATATAAGTTAATTGGTTTCATTTTAACACATTAATATTGATAACTTAAGAACTTTTAAAGAGCTTGAACAAAGATAAATTTCAAGATTCCTAAGCTTTTCAAGGTGAATTTAGTGCATTTTAGTCATAATTGAAATGTTAAGGAGTAAAGTGATTAGAGTAGATAGATAAGGGTTGGGAATTGGTGTTAAGAGAACTCTATGGGAGAAGATGCAAGTTAAATTTTTTAGTGACAACCATTAAAGGACATTTACGCTTAAAATATAAGGTTTCATAGATAAATAATCACGTATTCCTTTGGGAGAGTTGGATGGCCACACATTTTTCCTTGGAGGGTGATGTAGCCTAAGAAGACCAAAAAAAGTGAACCTTTGCCTATGATTTATGAAGAATAATTTTAGGGTGAATGAGGACATCCATTATTGATCAAATGAAGATCCTAGTGAGTTTTTCACACAAGTGAAGAACTCAGAAGTAAGAACTTACATCAGAGAAGTAAAGATGATGTGCATGGCATAAAAGGATACAACACCTACTCCACTCCTATATTAATTGAATAAATGTAATACCCTAAGATGGTGTTGTGCACCAAGAGCTAGGAATACAAAGTGCCAACTTTCCAAGTGGTTAATTACAATCAATGCTAGCCTAGGAATGAATCATATCTTTAATATGACTATAGGGTTGAGTGATATAATACCCAAAATAAGATCATCTATGATATAGTATTTTTCAATAGTCTAAATGATGTTAGAGTGTTCCAACTTTTCCACCAAAACTATTTTCACAAGTGTGTGGAGGTGGTGAGGTTTCTTGTCTCACACATCCAGAAATACAATTTTTATCTTACAAGGAATCAGATGTGGATCACTACCTAGATAATCAAAAAGGTTATAGGAATTTAATGTAGTGGTTATGATGTTAATATGTACTTTGATGTCCAAGAAAAAGTTGAGAAAATGACGGTGGTGATAGAGTACAAAAAGGAAGGCCACATCATGTTTATAACTACCCTTCAATATCTCACCCTCTAGATAGCTACATGCTTGGTGATGAATAAATGGGAGGAGCTGATAGGTGGAAATAAGTAGATATGGTGCA
The DNA here is from genome assembly GCA_037957365.1 of Torreya grandis. Taxonomy (NCBI): domain Eukaryota; kingdom Viridiplantae; phylum Streptophyta; class Pinopsida; order Cupressales; family Taxaceae; genus Torreya; species Torreya grandis. Next base: position 2,514,272 of record JARHVA010002485.1, on the reverse strand, counting down.
TTTTTTTATAGCAAATCAAATATCTTAGGGACACAACTATAACTTTTCTCAATATTTTGCTAAGAAAATCATTAAATATTTAGAGTTGGCCCATCATCTACCAAATTATATGTTTACTTGGGGAATGATCCTTATTTTATTAGTATTAATTGAGATTAGGGTGCCTAAATACATTGGTGGAAGACTAAAGTGGGCCTATCCATATGAGAACAAGTCCTCGATTGAGCAATTCAAATAGTTTGCTTGCCCAAGTGCCATTACCTCTCACAAGTCGAAGATGAAGATATGGTTTGATAGATTGAAAGATGACTTTAGGAATGAGTGGTGTATTCCTAAGGAACTACCCAAATATATTGGGGACCAAGCCAAATTTTATAGGAAGTATTGCTAATCTATCACATATATTTGGATGGAGCCAATAAGTAATTTATTCACATGGTTGAAGTTACCTTATGTATTCATGACTAGGTACTTCATGAATTTGGTAAACTTAATATTTGATGCATGGTTCATGAATATTGATGATAATAGGATTGATGTTGAGACCCACACTCATTATTTATATATATCTGGGCAAGGTAGCCTACAAGGAAAAGTAAGATATAGAAAAATTGATATCAACATCTATGTAATTCTAGTTGGAAATCAAATCCATTTATTGTATTATATGTTAAATCCAAATAAGAAGGCATTGGTAAGTGGAAATGATGGAAGGGAACCCTTACCCCTTTTCCCAAACTTGGAAAATAATATAAATATAAGAGTTAGGGGAATACTACCAGTTCAAGTGCTTAATAGTAATAACCAAAGTGATAAAGGACTTCCCCATTGTCACTTAGATACCAATCCCCCCATAAGAGAAGAGTAAAAAGGCTTGGATCCAATTAATTATATTTCTTCCTTTAGTGGAATTTAAATAAGTTGGATAAAGAGTGGTGACTCCCAAATCACCTTTGAAAATGAGACCTTCCCTTAAGGTTCAAATATAAGACAAGAAAAAGATAGAGAAATAACCTTCACCAATGCAATGCAAAGAGTCAACCCCTAAAAACACACTAATAATTGAAGAGTAGAAAGGTAAAAAATGACATTATAAAGAGGTGCCACCTCAATCAAATAGTAGGATAAGCAAGACATCAATATCCTCAAGCACAATCTAAGTAAAGGGAAGGAGCATGTTACTGAAAATGAGCAATAGCCACTAGCACCTAGCGAGGACCCCACCATTCAATCACAATTCTATGAGGATGTTTCCAAGGAAAAACTTTATATGTTTCAATAATTCCCCCCAGAGGACTCATCCAACTAAAATTGCTACAATATTTACCTCTATATGAGTGTATTTAATGAAGATCACTAATTTTAACTTTACTTAGCATAGAACTCCCTGAAACATTTTGTGTAGATCCTTGGTAATGCACATCAGCCCAAGCGAGTACAAGCCTTCTCAATTTTTATCTATAAATTTCATAATAGAATGCTCTACAAGTTTTTAACATGAACCAAATCAAAATAAAGCACCAAAAGAAGTTTATCTATTGTGAGAGGAATGTAGAGAAAGGAAATGAATTGAAGAGGAGATAGAAGAGCTCAAGCACTAGTTAGAAGTAACAACAATGGGTTGAGTTAAGAATATCACTCTCTACAAGACCATTTTACAGCAAGAGATAATGCTCACTAGTGGAGAACCTATTTAAGGTGACGCCATTAAGAAACTAGAGGTCTTGGTGAATATTTTGTTGTAAAAGTATGAGAACCAACCAAACCTTCAACACGAGTGTACATGGGCTATTGAGTATATTTTAGAGTCTATTGAAGTATGTAAAATATTTTTGAATAGATTCAATCCTATGATTTCTATTGCCGATGGAGTCTTTTTCAAGTTAGCCAAACTTGCTAAAATTTTAGAAGAAAGACTTAAATAAAAGGAACAATAGTGCCATAAATTGGATGATAACACTTTAAAAATAAAATAACAAGTGCAATTCACTAAGGATATCTAGGATCTTGAAGCACTGGAGGCCAACATAATTGTGCATTAGCATGAACTCAACACCAATTTTATAGCATTTAGAGGGTAGGTGTTGACATATGTTAGATCACTAGAGGATGCCCATAAGGATGCCTTAGATAATCTTGAAATTTTGATAACTCAAGTGGGTGACTTAATCAAACAACTTGAAGACATTAAGAAATTTAAGGACATGGTTGCATAATTAACCTCCAAATTACATATTACCCTCAATCATTATTATTGTTATTAATTAGTAATGATGTGTAATACAAGGAAATACTATAATACATGATTTAAATTGATACTTAATATAATGAAATGCTTGTGTTACATTTATGGTTTCATGTGAATCCTTGGCACTAGAACTATTTCTATGTTTTGCACCTACTTTCTTTTCATGTTAAACTAGTTATGGAATGAATGGTTTAATAATTTACAACTGATGTTAAGTAGTAGAGCTATTATTTTTCAAGAACTCATGTTAAGTGATCAATGTATAAACCATCACACAATATAATCAATGGGTAATGGTCTTAAGATTCATGCTTCAAGTGAGCATGCGAGTCTAACACGTGAAATTCTAGTGCGCTATCTCAATGGATTCCTAGTTTACTTTAGGTGTGTAACTAAAGTAATAATCTAGACCAAGGGAACAAATCCCAACACTTTTAGTACTCCACTAAATAATACACTAAGTTTGTTTTATATAAAAATGAAAACCATGTGGATGTTCATATCATTCTTATCTTGTTCAAAATGGGCATGTGCTCATCCTATACAAGATTGTAATATTATCAATTACATACTGATAATATTCCACTGAAGAATCCTCCCAAGCTTGTGTTATAGAATATTAATTCGATTATTATATGTTTTTATTATTCTTATCTTATTTATAATGGGTATGTACCCACTCTACATAATATTATAATACACTATCAAACTACATACTAGCAATACTCCACTAAATAATCCCCCCCAAGTTTATATTACAAAAAAATGGAAACCATGTGGATGTTCATATCATTTTTATCCTATTCAAAATGGGCATGTGCCCATTATACATCATTGGAATAATATAACCTACATACTGGTAGTATTTCACTAAATAATCCTCCCAAAATTATGTTACAAAAAAAATGGAAACCATGTGGATGTTCATATCATTCTTATCTTATTTAGAATGGGCATGTGCCCATTCTACACAATATTGGAATACTATCAATTGCATATTGGTAGTATTCCATTGAATAATCCCCCCAAGTTTGTGTTACATAATACTGATTAGAATATTGAATTTTCATATTATTCGTATCTTATTCAGAATGGGCATGCACCCATTATACACAAAATTGAAATACACTATTAAACTACATACTGACAGTATTTCCTTGAAGAATCCCCCCCAAGCTTATTTTATAAAAAAATGGAAACCATGTGGATGTTCATATAATTTTTATGCTATTTATAATGGGCACATGCCCATTCTACACAATTGGAATATTATCAACTACATAATGGCATTGTTCCACTAAAGAATCTCCCTAAGCTTGTGTTACAAAATATTGGGTAAAATATTAGATGTTCATATTATTCTTATCTTGTTTATAATGGGATTGTGCCCATTCTACACAATATTAGAATACACTATTAAAATAAATATTGATATTACTCCCTTGAATAATATATTGTGGCCAACACATCCAATTTTCATGGAAATGGGGGACCCATCTTTAAAATGTTATCAAAACCAAAGTTCCCAAGTCCATTTTATTTTTCTAACTATATTTTTCTGAACTTGATCCTTAGAATATTGTGTCACAATAATTTTTCCAAGCAGTGTCATGCCTGATTTATTTTATGACTAATGTGAGTATCTAATTTTAAGGAGTTACGATGCTAAAATTGTAGGTATGCTTTAGAAATAATATCTTAGAGTTCTATTTATTTCCTAGAGTAGTAAAACTAGTGCCCTTCATGACAAATAAAAATATTAATGGTAATCAGGTAAGTTATTATTGGATTGGGAATCCTTTCATTTATAAATTGAGATATGCTATGTCACAAGCTATCAAAGTAACCAATCCCCCAAAACTTTTGGAAATGTTAGATTTAGGGAGAGCCAAGCCCACTTAAGAGATGCCACATTTCAAGATCTTAGAGTGATCGGCCCCCCCAAACCTAACAAAAATGTCAGATCTTGGGAGAGCTTGGCCCACTCAAAATGTGACACATCACATAGCTAGGTGTATGGTCAAGTGACCACCTAAGGCTCAAAAATGGTCAAAATGGAGGGAAAATGGATTAAAAATACCAATAAAATAATGCCACGTGCCCCTAAGTGACACCTCACCCTCATTAAAGGTATCACATTAGGTACAAATCAATGTATAAGTTTTGACCATTAACAAGAGGACTAATAAGTAGATGACACTTGGAATAAGATGGAATTTAAGAGGGTAGCCTCAAATAAATATGACTACATGAATATCATGTGATGAGAATTAACGAAATAATAACTTAAGCTGATTAGATAGTTTTAAAACATCACATCCCCATTTATAAATATGGTTGGAAGTAGAGGTCAAGAATACTGAATTTAACTCCAAATTAGGAATAAAGAGAAGAGGCCCAACCATGAACTCAAATTTTAATTCAAAAGTGAGCCATCAAAAACTATTGATACAAGGGATAAATGTGTGATTTTATAAATATCCTAAGGAAAGCTCACTAATGGTTGTTTCTATATAACTTATGAGTAATTAAAATCCTTGTTTTATAATTCTCATCATGTGCCCCTGCATTTCTTTCCTCCCTACACTTAATACCTTTCTATTGGTCTCTATCTTATTATAATTTATACCTCCTCAAAATAGAAGGCCAAGCTTGAGTATTGGGATACCCTATTCACATAAGGTTTAACTTAGTTTAATAACTATAATGACCTACTCAAAGAAATTGAATACGTACATAGGGATTTAGGCTCTAACAATGAGGAAAAGGTAGAATTTGAAGATGCCCTTTGGGATTACTATAATTATGTCTTCACATGGCTAAGGCTAAACTAGAGATGTTCCCCTAAATTTACTTGTTAGATAAAATACTTTTCACCACCATCTGAGTGTAGAATGGAGTTTATTATTAGGTGTGGTTGCATAACTCTCAACACCAAATCACTGACATCTCAAGGAATGCCTATAAGTCATATTACTATCTCCCATATTTCACCTTCTCTTATAACATTGTGGTGGTGAAGACTTGGATGGAAACATTCCAAATATATGAAGTCCTATATGATTGGGCTAAAATCCTTGATGCCAAGTCAGTTAATAAGGAAGACATCAATACATACATAATACACACCTTCCAAGAGGAGGTCCAGGTGGGTATGATTATATTGAACTAATTATTTGAATCTCATGAAAACCTACACACTAACAAATTATGGGTTCCCCTCCTCCATATGATCCTCACTACCTTTGAAGTTATTGACATGGTATGGCTCATCAACTTTAATTTGGTCAATGTCATTGTAGATGCCTAGGTATGAGGGAATTTATACATGATGATCCACTTTATAGACATGGTCTATAGGATGCTCACTTTAAATTCATCTTCTTTTCATACATGGTTTCCAAGATCCTTGGAATTACATGTATTCTTGTATAAACTATATGGCCACCAATATCAGAACCACATCTAGGACATCTATAAATAATTCTACCCAATGGTATATAATATTATTAATGAGAACTCAATGTCATGTTTATCATTGGAAATATAGGATTCCATTATGTCCTTCAAATATTATTGGTAATATGGGGAGGACACCATTATTCAAATTACGGGCATCCTAAAATAAGCCTTCCAATTTCCATACTTCATCTCGAATCACTTGGTAGAGTAAGAGATCATGTACTAACTAGTGGAGGGTAATTTTAGCTTTTACATAAGTTGCTAGTAGAAGGCCTGTCCATTATTCCTAATCTTTATTAGGCACCATGTTTATAAGTCTTCCACTCCCCTCTAGAAAATGTTGATTGGATAGGACTGCTTCATCTTAGAGAAAGCTAAGATTTGGTAATGAGACCCTAAGGGAATGATCAAGGTTCATCTAGTGAGGTATTCATCCCATCTCAATGTAAACTATGGCCACTAATCATAGGATGATGATAGGCTATTACTGAACACTATGAATGACTAGGAGGTGATGACCCAGATCATGGCGTGGAAGAAGAAAGGAAATAAGGTCTAGGTAAGCCCATATTTTCCCCCTCTATCTCTTACACAGTCTAGGCATGACCCAATTCTAACTTCTCCTTCTATCTCTAGGAGTGTTTTTTAGGAAATTCTACCACCTTCTCCTCTTTATGCTCCTAATTCAACCCTACCTCCTCTAATAGCTCCTATGCCTCAGATTACACCTCCTCAAGTAATCATGCACCTCATCCCCTACCTCCTCTAGTATCACCTACTCCTTGTACCTTGGTTCCACCTCTACCTCTTCCATTAACTTTGATATCCTAGCCCAAATTGAGCCAAACCTATATTAGTCAACAACATACAACCCAAATAGAGGTGACTCAACCACAAGTTCCCCAACCCCATTCCACATTGAGCTGAAGGTTTGAGATCACTAGCATTCTAGAGGTAAGCTCAAAATGAGTCTCCCACTAGGCACCAATGTAGGTTCTCCCCCTTAACCTCTTTATTTTTTCCATCTCCCTTTCACACCTTATTCCTACCACCTTCCATCTCCCAGTCACATCACCCCTAAGTTTTTATCCCCTTCCACAAGATCCCCAAATAGTTCCTCCTCTTTTCCCCTTACACCCTCTTTTTTGTTCACCCATATATTTTTGGTAAGTGGATATTATGAAAGGGAACCCTTTCCCCCTTTTCTCAAATTTGGAAAAAAATGGAAGGATAAGAGGCAAGGTTATGATGAAATTTAAAAAAAATTAATATAAACAACCAAATTAGAAAAGGATTACCCCATCATCACCTAGAGACCAAGCCCCCTAAAAGGGAAGAGTAAAAATGCCTAGATCCCATCGAGAAGACATCTGCACAAGGTCCTTATGATGTAATTTAGAGAAGTTTGACAAGGATTGGTGACTCATGAGGCACATATAAAAATGGGACCTTCTCCTAAGTTTTAAAGAGAGACAATCTAGATCTAGAGAAAGAACCCTCACTAGTATGATGTGAAGATTCAACCCTTGAAGACACACCCATCATTGGTGAAGAAGGGGAAAGCATAAACATGATGTTTGAATAGGTGACACCTCAAGCCAAAGGACATCAAGATCCTCAAGTATGATATGAGTAAAATGAAGCATAATATTAAAGGAGATGAGTAGTGGTCACTAGTTCCTAATGAGGACTTCACCATTCAGTCATAACTCAAGCAGGACATTCCCAAGGAATAATTTTATATGTGGCAATACTTTTCCCTAAAGGACTTGACTGACTAAAATCAATCTGATATTTCCTTTTATATGAATGTTTTTAATGAATATAACTAGTTTGAGCTTCCCTTAGATAACATAGGTCCCCCTAAAACATTTAGGGTAGATCCTTACTAATGCACAATAACCCAAGCAAGTGTAGGACTTCTCAAGTTTACTCTAAATTTTGCATCGTAGAATACTCTATAAGTTTTTGATGTGAACCACCTCAAGAAAAAGATACAAAAAGAATTTTATCTCTTTCATGAATAATATAGATGAAATATATAGATTTAAGAGGAGATAAAAGAGCTGAAATGCCAGCTAGAAGCATCAACAATGTCTCAAGTGAATAATCTCATTCTCTACAAGACTATTTTTAGCAAGAGATGAATCTCATCAATAGAGTTTCTATGGAAGGTGACACCATTGAGAATCTAAAGGTATTGGTGAATATTTTGTTTTATAAGTGTAATAATAAACTAGAACCTCAACATAATCATACAAGTGATATCAAGAAATGTTTAGAGTCCATTGATGTATGTAAAATATTTTTTAATAGAGTTGGTGTTATGGTTTGCATCACTAATAGATTTTTTGTCAAGATAGATTGACCTACTATAATTTTGTAATAAAATCATCGAGAGAAGGAATACCACTTCTAAAAATTAGCTAGGAATGGTTTAATAATAAAATATTAATCACAACACACTAAGGCTATCCAGGATCTTAAGGTGATGGAGTCTAAAATAACTACACATTAGTAGGAACTCAACACCAATTTTATGGCACTAAAGAGGGTAGGTGATGATAGAAGTTATATCTTTAGAGGATGTCAATAAGGATGTGTTACCTAAGCCTAAAACTTTGACAACTCATGTGGGTAAGTTTCTCAAACAACTTGAAGAAATAGATAAATCTAAAGGTGAGGTTGAATAATTAACATCCAAATTATAGACTCCCCTCAATCATTGGGAAGAGGTCAAGTGTTAGATTGATATAACATGACATGAGTTGATGAAGCCTAAGGGACATATTCTTGGTGTAAAGTTTGGGGTAGACTATTGACTTAGTGTGGAGTGATGTTAGACCCCAATTTCAAAGAATCTTGTTTAATTACCTTTTTTGATGGCATGGGGATAGTGGCATAGAATACCTTGGCATAAAAGAACCAAGTAGCAGAGAATAAGGAACATGGGGAAACTCATATAAATATCCCATAGTTATACTTAGGAATGGATTGAATGGTTATTATTATGATTATCATCATTTTTATAGTTTTTAGTTGGTAATGAATGTTGGATACAAGGACATACTATAATACATGATTTAACTTGATACTTAATACAATGGAATTCTTATGTTACATTTATGGTTTCATGTGAATAATTAAAACTACAATTATTTTTATGTTTTACACCTACTTTATTTTCATGTTAAACTAGTTAAGGAATTAATGGTTTAATAAGTTACAAGTGAAGCTAAATAATAAAAGTGTGCTTGTTTAAGCACCTGTGTTAAGTGATGGATCTGATAGGGACTAGTCCTAAACTTCATGCTTCAAGTGAGTGTGCAAGACTAACACATGCAATGCCATCATGTTATCCTGATGGAATTGTAGTTTACTCTAGGATCACAATTAGAGTAGTAATCTAGGCTAAGGAAAAAAATCCCAACACTGACAATACTCTACTAAACAATGCCCCAAGCTTGTGTTACAATAAAATGGAAACCATGTGGATGTTCATATCATTTTTTATCTTATTTATAATGGGCATGTTATCATTCTACACAAGATTGGAATACTGTCAACTGTATACTAGAAGTATTCCATTGAAGAATTCTCCCAAGCTTGTGTTACAGAATATTGTTTAGAATATTGGATGTTCATATTATTCTTATCTTGTTTAGAATGGGCATGTTCCCATTCTACATAAGATTAGAATAAATTATAATATTGAATATTAGTAATATTCCACTAAATAAATCCCCAAAGATTATGTAAAAAAAAAAATGGAAGCCATATGGATGTTCATATCATTCTTATCATGTTCAAAATGGGTACATTCCCATTATAAATGCTTGGAATACTATGAACTTCATACTAAAAATATTCCACTAAATAATCCCCCCAAGCTTGTGTTACAAAATATTTTTTTACAATATTGGATGTTCATATTATTTTTATTTTATTCATAATGGGCATGTTCCCATTCTACACAAGATTGGAATACACTATCAAATTGCATCCTAGTAATACTCCACTGAAGAATCCCCCAAGCTTGTGTTATAGAAACAAATGGAAAACCTGTGGCTATTCATATTATTATTATCTTGTAGTTATTTGATGTCATGATACCATCTCAATGTTATGTGATATACTTGAACCCATACTCAAATTTAGATGGGTTGTGTAGCATAGGCATGTGACCATTTTGAAAAAGATAATTTTCACATCTTCAATTATAATAATATCAGATTCTTAATTGATGATGTGATTCTCTTCTTCAAATATTTGAGCATGTGTGGAAGGGTAACATGCCCATTTTAGATGATATATAAACATTCATTTCCTAATTAGTAATGTTATTAAAATAATGTTAATATATTATTATAATGGGGCATAACATGATCAATTCTTGATTTAGTATGCTCATAATATAATTAATATATAATGTGTATAAAGGGTATACTAGACTTATTAATTTTTTCTTAATTTAATAAGGTAGTAGTGCACATTCAAAGATGAATAAGTGTTATTTCATAAAACAAATATCTTAATTCTAACTAATTTTTCATTAAAAAATAATTTTGCATATAATCATGAATTTGAAATTGAAATAAAGTTGAAATTATCACAAGGGAGATATTATATAATATTTCATAGCAATTATTTTTAAATTCATTGTTATAAAGGATAAAAAAGTCTTTTCAAAGTAGAAGAATTACTTTATGACAATTGTGTTTCTACGATATGAAAATTTCATACATATAAAGTGAAAGGTGTTGGAGATTACACAAGGACTCATTTATAGCATATGATATTAATTTTTTTTACATTTAAACTACATATATAGATGGATAAGAGTCAAGAAATCCTTGGAATACAAATCAGGAAGTGAGGAAGATATCAACAAGGTGATTACTCAAGGACTCAATTTTTGTTCTTGATTTTGATTGAAACAACAATTGTAGACAACTTAGTAATATTACAAAAGGAGATTAATATGATTTTACATAGGTAATTATCATTTTTATTTTTTATGTCAATGTTGTTATAGGTTAAAATTCTTAAATGAAACCAATGTTTAAGTGAGTCTAATTACAATTGACATTTGAATTTGAAAATTGAATTCCATTTTAACATGTTGTAGATATAAGTAATTCTCAAAGAATAAGGAAATAAAACATAGTAGTAGATGTTGTAGTTATTGATGTTTGTGAAAATAGAACCTAATTCATTTATTTTTCCATTTGAAGGAAAAACTTTGATATATTATTTCTTCCTATGTGTTTTTCCACTATAATTATATAAATATTCCTATGTCATTTAGTGTAGTTTCACTCATCTCCCAGATGGATTCTTGCATCCATAAAATCCAAATATTTATCTCTCTATACTATCAATAGGATCCATGATGGTTGATGATATAATCCTTGAAACCTAATTATCTATTTGTCTATACTATTGATAGGTTTCTTGATGGATGTTGGTATCCATGAAACTTGACTTCTATTTATCTATACTATCGATAGGATGCATGTTGGTTGATGGTATTCATGAATATGACTATCTCTATCAATCTAATTTTGATAGGATCATATATTAATAGTGGTATCCATGAAACACATCTTCAATCTATCTATAGTGTTGATACCCATATGAAACTCTCATTCAGCTCTCTTTCTATTTGTCATACGGTTTCCTTGCTTGATTGAAGAAAAACTAAGGAAGGAAATCAAATTATTTCAATAATTAAAAATTTATAATATATCCAAATAGGAACAAATATTTCCCAACATTCAAGTGAAATAATTTAAATTTTTTAAAAACACATGCAACAATAACTATCATGCCTATTTTCAAATTTGAAAAACACCCCACCACAAACTTTTGAGATATGTAATAATTTGATAAATAAATATGGCAACCTAAATTGTATATAGGGGGACCTAGGTGAGCTTCATAACCTATTGAATTATGTACACTGATCTATCTATAGGATGGGATAGCAATATAATAGATCTATAGGTGAGAAACTAATATAATAGATAGGGATCCCTATTCTATGGTTATGTCTACTTAAGGGGAGGAGGTATGTGTGCCCAAAGTCTCTATAGGTCTGAGATATGTTTTATTTTCACTCTATTTATCATTAAAGGGGGGCTTGTAAATACAACATAATTTGATAATTTCAATTCTTTGAGATGTGATATAAATTAACTAAATAAACTATGTAGTACATACATAAAATATTTTTAAAATGACCATAAATCTATTGAGGAGTTTAGTTAGTCCTAATAATATATATGAATCATTGTAGAACACATACCTTCAATATATTAATCAAACAATTATAAAGGAATAAGACTATTCATATTTAAGTATTATATTCTAGTAAAAGTGCCATATTTATTAGTGTTGAAATTAAAATATGGACTTGAAATGATGGACTTAAAATATTGAGTGTGTATAATATTAGTGGTATTAAAATCAATTTGTGGACTTTTAGGAAAAAATATGCCAACATGAAATTTTATAAAGTGTAATTTTAATCCCATCTTCATTGAACTATTAAGGATAACATGCTTCAAATTCCATCCCAATTTGAAAGTTATAAAGAAAGTGCACTTGATTTTATTTGAATAATGATATAATTTAAAGATAATGGGAATAACAATGATTTTATTTGAATTCAAATTTGAGTTGGCAACTCAATCCTCCCATTTATTCCATAATATGGACTTCAAAGTCTATACACATGAATCCATAACATTTTCCTAGCATGATCGAGGGCACAGGTGAGTGCAGTCATACATACCTTGACAACAACTACCATTGCCTAGGCCTAGCCCAAGATCCCATATTAATAATAGTGTTGTGACAAATTTCTAACTATTTTTTACTACCAGAAAATTAATTGATGCCATGTATTAGGGACAAGTAGTTGAGTTATAAGTGAAGTTGAATATAAATGTACACAAGAGAGGTTAAAATGTGTCTTATATGGATTGGAAGATTAAATATGCACTAAGCTATAATATTTCATACTAATGAATAATAATTCATAGATATTTAATATACACTACCTAAATTTAGCCATTGCGACATGATGTTTCAAATTGCCTAATTAGGGCCTAGTTTCCCATCTAATTAATGCCCAGACCATGGAAAGTGCACAACCATATCATAATTGAGACTTATAAGTCTATAAATGGGGAGTGTGGCACATGACTATTATCACTTGGGGGTGACCTAATAGGTTAAGACTTTGATAGTTTCTAACATCTCTATCAACAATCCATGTGACACCCTTTGATTCAAGCACTCCTCCTATAGAAAACCACACAAAAAGACTAATTAAAATAATCCCAACATATTTAAATTCTCACCTAGAACCTAGATAGGCTTTATAGGATGCCATGTAGGATTTTGATAGACTGAATATTTTTAAACCTCAAAACTAAAACAAACCTATATAAAAGTTAATACATTTACATATTGTAAGAAAGAAAGTGCCTAGTTTACTATAGGATACAATAAAGACCCAATTGAGTTATCTTTAGAGGTCACTAAGTCTTTCAACAAGGATCACCCAACCATCAAAAACACTTACTATGCTTATAAATCTAGGGTAAAAAAGGGACCTTGATGATTTTCTTATAAAAGAGTTGATAGGAATGAGATTGAGTTTGAGAATTATGAATTTGATCATTTTTTAGAGGGGTCACCCACTTATCCAAAAAAGAGGGTGTGTTGGTCATAAAAGATCACAATTACAATAATAAAAACTTAATATCATTAGGTTAAAATGATAATTAGAATTTTATATGTTCATATCATTTTTATCTTGATCAAAATGGGCATGTGCCCATTTTACACAAGATTGGAATACTACCAACTATATACTAGCATGATTCCAATGAAGAATACCCCAAAGCTTATGTTTCATAATATTATTTAGAATTTTGGATGTTTATATTATTCTTATCTTGTTAAAAAAATTCATGTACCCATTCTACACAAGAGCCCATTATACACAAGATTGGAATACATTATCAAATTGCATAGTAGTAGTACTCCACTGAAGAATCCCCACAAGATTGTGTTACAAAATATTAGTTAGAATTGTATATGTTAGTATTATTGTTATCTTTTTTAGAATTGGATGCACCCATTCTATACAAGATTGGAATACTATCAACTGCATACTGGTAGTATTCCACTGAAGAATCCTCCCAAGCTTGTGTTATAGAATATTGTTTAGAATTTTTGATGTTCATATCAATCTTATCTTGTTCAGAATGGGAATATGCCCATTCTAAAAAATATTAAAATACTATCAACTACATACTGACATGATTCCACTAAATAATATCCCCAAGATTGTGTTACAAAATATTGTTTAGAATTTTGGATGTTCATATTATTCTTATCCTTTTCAAAATGGTCATGTGCCCATTCTACACATGATCCCATTTTACACAAGATTGGCATACACTATCAAATTACATATAAACTAAAGAATCATCCTAATCTTGTGTTATAGAGTATTTTTTAGAATTTTGGATGTTCATATTATTGTTATCTTGTTTAGAATGGGCACATGCTAATTCTAGATAAGATTGGAATACTATCAACAACATACTAGAAATATTCCACTAAAGAATTCCCCCAAGCTTGTGTTGTATAATATTTTTTAGAATTTTCTATGTTCATATCATTCTTATCTTATTTATAATGGGTATGTGCCCATTCAAAATAAGATTATAATATTATAAATTACATAATAGTAGTACTCCATTGAATAATCTGCCAAGCTTGTGTTGTAAAATATTAGTTAGAATTTTGAATTTCATATCATTCTTATCTTATTCAAAATGGACATGTGCATATTATATATGATTGAAATACAATATCAAATACATAATGTTAGTACTCCACTAAATTATCCCACAAGAAACCCACTAGAAAGGGAAGAAGGTTTAGCCTGGGCCATTTAATGCACCTTCTACTATGGCTCAACATATAGAGGATGTTGATGCTACTCCCACACAAATATCCAAAAGGATTTTACAAGGAGTCATGATAGATTATTCTCATAGAGATCCTCTTACACCTTGACCCTTAGTTATTCCACCACTTATTACAGTTAGAGAAGCTTGGCCCTTGGCTCCTCCACCACCTCTTCTATTTCAAATAGCTTGGATTTAATAAATTTAGACCCATATGACCCATGCCCAAGAAGCTAAATCTGAAATGACTTGACCTCAATATGTGAAGACCTTAAGGTTTGATACTGGTAGAATCCTTAAAATTAGTTCATGTTGAGACAAGTAGCTTTCACTAGCATAAGTCCCTTCCCCCATTCCCTCCACTCTTCAACAACCTCTCATGGGAACACTTTCTTTCTTGAATCCAATACCATCCACTCAAGTGAAGCCTCCCTTTTCCCCCATTTCTCACCCTCCATAATTTACCCAAGTGTATGTGTCTTTAGTCTTTCCTAATGCACACACCTCCTCTTTTCCATTTACACCATCCATTTCACTTAGATCCCCTTCATTCCCTCAATGATCATTCTACAAACCTACATACCCATGATCTTCCCAAATTAAGCTAGTACAGTTGAATCTATTATAATAAGTGCACCCATGTGCACAAATAAGATATCTTAGACTATTCTAGTGACACCTTATATGGTTTAGAAACATCCCTGGTTAGTTGTCATAGCTTCCACCACCATTACTTCAGCAACTATAGTAGCCTAGGTTGACCTAAGTAAGATGCCAAGGAAAAAGAAAAAGATAGTACATCCTCCTAAACCACCCCCATTGGCTCCCAATATCATCTCATATCCTCCCTTTTATTTTATCTTGGGTTATTAAGGATTTGGATTTAACCATCTAGTTTCCTCCTTTCTACTGAATACCCCTCCCTGATGTCACAGCTCCTCAAGTTAACATAAATCAATATTAGTGGTGGGTTCTTGTGTTTCCTTGGGCATCCCCATTCAATTTGCCTCCATATTCCCCAATGTTTCTTATACATCCAATACTTTCCTCATTCATACCTTAAGCTTCCTCCATTCCCCCTCCACTATGTCCTCCACCTATCACCACCATTTTTATCAACCCACTGATACCTCTTATAATCCTAGGTATGGTTTTAGTATCTCAAGCACTTGAGATGATAATATAGGGTGAGATAGACCTATAATGGGAATTTGACCACACCATGGGAAATATGTGTAGGATTCTCACTCAAAAAATCATGTAAGAGGGTGAATTTATGGTCTGGCAGACCCAACAAGATCTATTATCTCTTACCAATGTGAGGATTCCCATGAGATAAGAAAAGGTGGATAAAGACCCAATATTATTACTCTGAGCTACCCATGATATGTTTGAGAAATTTAAGTAGGAAATTCAAAAGGAAGTCTAGGTCCTTGAAGTGAAAGTGAAAATTTCCTTCTTGGTGGGCCTAATTGGGAAAGACATGGATGCTCTCTTGCAAGTCTTATTAATACTAAGAAAAGTGGTGGAGACTAAGGCTAGTTGTAGGACACATATTCAAATGACCCAAGACTATTTGGAGAGCATCTCTCTATTAGAGGGAAAATTCAATAAGATATCAATCATAGTAAACAAGGGCATGTTCTCAGAGCTAAATCTTATGCCCACTTTAGACCTCAGTTTGTACCAAACATACATTGGGAGTACGAGGGAAAAAATTAAAGAATGGATAACCTTACCATTAATTATGTTGCATCCCCTATAATGAGGAAATAATAATATATTTAATTAATTTAAGGAGGTCAATATCTTAGTGTTATTCAACTTAGATGGTAGTCTACTTGACTATAAAAAAAATGGAGTCCACCTGGGTCACTTCGACCAAGTTATGCAAAAGAAGGTGGCCATGAAAAATAAGGATATGTGTGACCAAATTATGTGTGAATCCAAGAAAATTTATGGATGTGTTAAATAATATTTGTTACAAAGTGGATGTTCATATTATTCTTATCTTTTTTAGGATGGGCATGTGCCCATTCTACACAATATTAGAATACTATCAACTATTGACATTTTTTATGGTGTAGAATAGGA
The DNA here is from genome assembly GCA_037957365.1 of Torreya grandis. NCBI lineage: Eukaryota > Viridiplantae > Streptophyta > Pinopsida > Cupressales > Taxaceae > Torreya > Torreya grandis. Next base: position 2,497,478 of record JARHVA010002485.1, on the reverse strand, counting down.
TCAATTGATAAAATTCTTATTAATATCTCATGTAAAATAAGGCACAATATAATTATGAAAAAAATATTAAACATCATCTTCATTAAATTACATTTCATTTTAAAGACCAAATACAATAATATAAAATATTAATAAACATGATATAATATAAATTTAGAATAGACTTAATTTAGAACAGGAGCATGCCCATTATACATATGTCTAAGATTATTATCAATAAGTGGCCAATAATAATTGGTTTTTATGTTCTATAAATCCTACATTGTCAATACTTTATAGATTTAAGTAATAACCATCCATTGAAAAAAATTATGAACTGGTGACTAATGTATATAAATAATATGTTTTTGCATGGTTTAAAAACATGTCATATTTCAAATGTCATTATGATATATTTAAAATGATAAGTTATGACTATCTTTTTACAATAGGGATTATAATGTTTATTGTGGGTAGTGTTACCTACTAATAAATTTATAATTATTGAAGGTGCATTGGACTAGGAGAAAAGAGATGAGTGGTTTGTAGAATTCTACTCTCCATATAACTATCATAATGATCTCTAGTTGTTTCATTCCATGTTAGGGAAACATCAAGTAGTTGGGATATTGTTAAATAAAAAATGTATTTCAAATAATGTAATAAGGTTTTAGGTGGAGCACATAAATAACAATGACCACATATCTTAAATTATTTAAATAGAGCTAGAGATTCCATTATATATAAAAGGTGGCATAGTTTGTTCAAAAAAACATAATAACCATTTTTATTTTTTTATGGTTGGAAAATTGAACCATTTACAAATGGAGACAACGCTAGAAAACTAGTGAAAATATTTTTAATGAAATTAAACAATCATTTTTTAGAGTTTATCAATATGAATTAACTTTATCAAATTCCCACCACCTGAATATGGACATAGAGGTGGCGAAGAAATATTTTCATAAATGTTTACATATATGAGGAGGTAATTATTTGTAAAGTTGGAAAAATAAACTTTAATATCACAATTATAAGAGCTAAGGTCATATGCAAGGGAGAAAACTTTATTGAATAAAGATGATAGGAATTTAAGAAAAGTGAATCTTCAACATTTGAAGAGGTTCAAATTTTCCTATTCAATGAAATATCATTCAAGATTGAATTTTAACACTGCCACCAAGCTCCTCTTCAATACCAGTACCGATCCCTTGATCCAGTTAGTGTTGATAGAAAATTTAGCTTAATGTTGTGTAATCTTGTGCTCTTCAATGGGAGGTAGTATTACTTCCCTTTATAAAAGTAACTAACAATATCTTGGACATTGATATTGAGCATGAATTACATGATCTAAAGACTAAATTCTACATCATTTATGGATAACATACCATCACAACTCTGAAAATTATTTTGAAAAGGCATGAGTTTGAATCTTTTCATGACAGATTAAAATAAAAATCAACTTGTATTTGTTTTGCCAAAGCCACAATGGAGTAGGTAATCAGTATCTAAAAATAAAAAAATATGGCCAACAAAACCTAAGTTACAACACACTTTATTGACTAATTTTACAAATTTAGGGTGTTATGGATCATATAAAAAAGATAACAATACTTTGATTTAGGAAATGAAAAGACTAGTTGGATGGTACTTTAAATATCAAATTAAATTATTAAGCTAAATTATAATAAAATGAATAAATAATTTTTAAAAAATATTCATTTAACTACTCTATATACTTGATTAATAATTTTATTTTATTTTATGTTTGCATACAGACATTTGAATAAGAGATTAAGATTGTTTTTGAAAAACAAAAGGTGGACAACCTTAGTGATAAGGTGACATTACTCATTCTTCTTGATGACATATGGGAAAAATGGATTTTGGTTTTTTATCTCTACATGAATGGTGGGCTAGATTACAACCCTAAGAAAGATAGTGACCCAAATGCCAAGAAAAATTCATTGGATAAATTTACATTAGGCTTATTTAAAGGCACATGGGTTATGTTTGTAGAAGAATTGCATGTAATCATAGATAAATTTATGAGTGGACATGTTTGGTTGAATGCAACTACTAACCCTAAAGTGAAAGCAAAAGAATTAAGTGTATATTAAAAAAGAGTGAAGGTTTTCAAAGTATTAAGGTCAAAAATTATAAACTATTTGAATTCATGGGTTCCTCAATAAGTAACTATTCTAGGGTTTGATTCATCAAATGTGAAATAAATTTTTTGCATCAATGAAACTACTTTTTTCAACTTTTTAAGGAATTCAAAAATGAAAATAGAATAATAAATAAATAATATATGGTAAGGGATATAAACAATATCAGAATATGATATAATGATATCAAAAGATTCCATTGACCTCCTATAATTTTATGTATCATCAGTTACAAAAAAATATCTACCAAGGGTTGAAGATAATTATGAGTTGACATGTTAGTGTGATTTTCCTTTTGTATTCGTTAGAACATTGGGAGTAGTATACCATTATATTTATCTTAATCCAAAGGTGGTTATTTGATATTTTTACAATGTTGTCACTAATGTAACACAAAGTGATATTATAGATCTACTCTCCTACATTATGTTTAGTGTAATGACTTATGTGTGCATATTTATTTGCTAGTACTCAAAGCCTACTTATTTCATAATTTTATATGCATCTAAATGGAAAAATTCAAAGAAAATAATAAGATAATTTTTGAAGGATGTTACATTATTTTTAGTGAGGAAGGTGGGTTTGAGGGATTATCTATGGTCTTTAACATTTTTGGTGTCCATGATTCAAAACAAAGGGTCAATGAATAAGTGGGAATAGAACTGACTGGTCACATACTAATCCCTTAGACATTGTGAGGCCAATTGATATTGGGATTGTCTTGTTAGAGCTTAATTTTAAGTATGAGAGATATATCCATTTTTGGGAGCACATTTTATCAAGATGTAGCACATACTCATATCCTATTATAGTTCTTTATGGAGGCACAAATGTGATAAAAAGTTATTGCAAGTTTAAAGATGACTTCATTGATATGCATAGTGGAAAATAAAAAGTAGGATATGATGTTTAAATAATAATACAAACATATCATGATACTATATATACATACATGGTTTGATAATAATTTATATCATAAAATATATGTAGTTAGACATAATATTTGCATTTTAAAATAGTATGTTTCATGTTGCTAGAAATTGTAAATCCATTACAAATAGTGATGAATGTAGATGATAAATTAAATAAAGAGTCAACTTTAGCTCAAGGGAAGACAAGTAACCAATAATATTAACTTCAACATAACATGCATTTGGCTATGGTAAACACATCAACTACATCATAACATGTAGTGACAATTGTCTCACTTAGCTCACAAACATGTATTAATAATTACTTAAATTAATAATCAATTATTGAAAACTTCATGATTAAGTCCCAATATAGTTGGTTTGTTTATGTTTATCAATAATTATAATTTTAAATTCTTACTCAGATATGACTGGAGCTGATGTATAATTTATATAAATTCCTAAGAAAGTAGGTAAAACATTACCTAACATATTACTATAACAACATTCAAAAATAAATTTCATGTAATGTTGAATCTCAAAATTATTATTATCTGTAGTGCCTCCAAAAAAAAACATTTAATTTTTCTCAACTTAGAAGGATTGTTAATTTAAAAACATTCTTAAAAATAGATTAACACTCCATTCTGAGTCAACAATGAGTATGTAAAGCCAATAGGACATTTGACCCAAATTTTAATGGTTGTGTCCTCACAATTTTAATTATCATTTTGGTCTATGTCTAATACAAATGTGAACATACAAAAATTTGCAACAAAAATACTAATAAATGCTAAAGTGGATGCCTGTATTTTATCTTATTGGGGTTCTGAGCATTACGAAAATAATGTGATAATATTTATTAAGAATTTGAACATGATCTAGGAGGAACCTAAAATTTATTTTAATTATGGAAACACTATTTCATTTAACCCATTAAACAAAGGTGTACCTAAAGAAGATTTTAGTGTTCCAATGAAGGTTTTATCTAAAAAAGAGTTTATAGAGAGAAAATGGCTTATGGTGCAATTGTTTACAAAACTAGCCTTGATTGGGGATGTAGATGATGTAAGATTGTTTTTGAGAGATATAACTTTATTTGTGACAAGTGGTGAACTAGGGAAATAAAATGAAATTGATTTTACACTACTTAATATATAAAGTAAATATTGTGAGCATTATTCATTTTTTAATATTATTAGTTGCTAATATTGATTCTTAGATGTTTTCATTCATATTTACCTTAGATCTCAAATAGTTTTTTTAAATATAATTTAAATTTAATAAAAAGTAATATTTGGTAATTTTACAACATTTTTTAATATTAAGATTATTAAGTTTTTTGATTAATCATGATTTGTTGATAAATAGGTACCATTAAAAAAATGAATTTGGCCCCAAATTTTATTTGAAGCTATTAATTTATTATAGATAAATATCTAAAGTACATTCTAAGATTAAGTGTTCAACATAAAATATTTTGAAATGGTGTCAAGAACTTTATTTAAATAAAATATCAGTAATTGGCTATCTATTGAAAAAGAATGCTTGTATTGGTTTACTATTACAAATATTATTGTTCCACTTGGAAGGAAGTTATTGATACTAGGAGTAGGAGTGTTTTTTGGGATTTTAGGGACCACTAAATTTATATCATGGACTAAACACTTAGAATTTTCATATTCATGCTACCAATACTTCAATCGTAAATTTAGCCCTGAGTTGTTAAATATTGCAAAGAAACATTTTGATATTGTGTTGTGGTTTAGATACTTGAACTCAAGAGTATAATTTTTTTTCATTCAAAACTTTGAATGGATACAAAATGTGGAATTTTTTTTTATGTGGGTGATATCAGAGAGTAAAACTAGTGACAAATTTATCAAATCAAGAAACAAGAAATATTATGGTAGTATACACTAAAAACATGGAAAAGGTTGTAAACAAGCATACACACTTGTATGGGATAGACAACATATTATTCATAGGTGAGAAAACCTATTTTTTTAGTGACTAAAAAGTATCCCTTTTCTTTGGATTGCATTTAAGTTGGTAATTTAATGGCACACTACATTTTGATTATAAAATATCCACACACTTATGTACATGGTTAGATCACATGGGGATGCACCTAAATATACGTCACTCTTTGGAAACATATAAAAGAATAATTAGTTTCTTTGATTGAGTTGCCTTGATACTATTACATAAATTGTACTTATTACAATATGATACAATCCCAATAATTTTTGGTTAAATTTTATAGTGAGAGTTGAATTTATTTTGAAGTATAAAAGTTTTTTGGTATAAGCAGTGACTATGTTGCATATTTATATGGAATTTGATTAATTTTATAGTTGATAGTTGTAATTATTTATATATCTACAGATAAAGGCAATTATTTTTATACATAAAAATAACTTTATCGGGCTATTAATTTGACTAATTAATGGTAATATATTTTAAAATGGTGAATATAGTTTTGGGATATTTTCCTATAATTTAGCATGACTTATCCTAGTAATACACCTAAGCCAATAGTATGTCCCAAAAATGATCTCACAAACTCACCCAAAGCACACAGCTTAAGACCAGTTTCCATCAGCTCTGTCATGTAATGGTTTATGGATTGAGCTCATTATACTAGGGAACTTAAATATGTGCATAGTTTTAACCAAGAACATCTTAGTAAATTTAATCCTAATAACTCATTCCATAAGCTTTTCATCACAAAAAATATATATGAAAATCAAGAAAAAGAGTAGTGGTATCATTAATTCATAAATATATTACAAAATGTGTTTTTATAGCACAACTATTACATATATATATATATATATATATATATATACATACATACATATATATATATATATATATATATATATATATATATATGTATGTATGTATGTATGTATCCCATAATCTCTTTATATATCAAGGATTATGTAAATGTAATGCATAATCTTAGTCATGATATGGATTACACCCTGTGTATGGGGATCCTTGATATATATATATATATATAGTGTAATCCATATCATGACTAAGATTATGTATTACATTTACATGATCACAGTCAAGATCATCTCCCTAAGTAAAATTAGTGTTATTTATACATGGTTTTTACCCTAACCATTATGTTACAACATTGATATATAAGTGATGACTTACCAATGACCATTAACAATAATGTGTAGTGGGAATCTATTACAATGAATTCCTATTAATATGGGCCTAATTGCCCCTATATACTCTTTATAAGCTAGTAATCATTATCAAGCTCCTATATTCTCATGAACTGATGCTAAATTCATGCTTAATTGTTCTCCTTGGATGCTCACATGAATATTTCCCTAACTGTCTTCACCTTCTATGCTATTGTACAAGTCATTCACCATTTTTAGAGTCTTGCATCCTTATCTCCTCTATTTTTTATACATCATTATTCATCGTGATTTCATTCTTCTATTCTAATGACTTTTGCACTATGTCTCTCCCATGCCTTAGATTACTTCTATGCTGATATATACTATACCATCTTTAAAAAGTAATAATAATAAATTGATATAAAATTTAGGGTCCAACACTTAGTCTGTAATCTAACTAAAAATTTCACTCTAATATTGATCTATTTTTATAAAATTTAAATCTATCCAAACCTAAAAAAAATTGACTATTTTGATGAAATTTAAATCATAGTGTCTACATAAACTAGATCATAAAATAGTCTTTGGGAATAGTCATCTACATCAATGTTCTCATTTTATTTAATCTTATTAATTATTCATAATATTACCAAATTGATAATGAAATTGTATCTCATTCATGTGCTATGTATTATTTTATTATGTGATCACATTATTCTTTTCAACTTGCATATATAATTTACTTTAGGATTTGTTTGCCTTTTGAATTGAATGCATTAATTTTTCCATGTCATTGGGTTATGTTTTTTGATTTGGGGTCCTAATGATTTTTTATCTCATATATGTTATTTAAATATATATCTATCTATTTATATTTTTATTTTAGTGATTTAATTACAATGGGTTAATGGGATGATGACACACATCATGATCCATGGGTTCCACTCACCCGAAGTTTACAAGAACTTGAGATTTATTGTGTCAAGATCTAGGTGAGTAGGATTGTGACATTTGGTGAAATTTAAGGTGTAAAATTGGTATAGTAGTAGTATTTGGATCACCTATAATTCACTTGGATGATCAGGATTGTGACACATGGTGAAATCTTAGTGTTCTTTCTCAGAGTGCTTTAATTACAATGAGTTAATAAGATGATGAAACACATCATGATCCATGGGTTATACTTGATTAGAGATTACAAAAATTATTTTAGGCTCTAAGTGAGTAGGATTGTGACATTTATAAAAATCCCAAGTGTAAATTTAGCATACTGGTAATATTTGGATAACCTATCATGCCCTCAGGTGATCAAAATTGTGAGATTTGGTGAAATCCCAATGCTATGCTTTCTTGAGAAAAGTAGTTTTTTATAAGTACATGAAGGATATATATTATAAAATAGATGATACCTATCATATCAAATTGAAATTAAAAAAAATAGAGTTTCACCTAGGCTTTTGTCTCTAGCAGCTCTAAATGAATGGGCAAGCATTACATGGAAAATTTGGTTGATTTGGTAGGCATCTATGTGTAAAATGGGCATGGATGGTAGTACTAATCTAAAAATCCACCCAAACTTGTGTTACATAATATTGGTTAGAAATTGGATGCCCATATTATTATTTATCTTGTTCATAATAGGTATGTGACCATTCTATGTAAGATTGGAATACTATCGATTGCCAAAAATCTTTATCTTAATATTTATAATTTTTCAGAGTCCATAAGATTGAAAATGTGATTTATAAAAATAAAATATGTATATAATTATTTAGATCAATGAATTTAAAATCACCAGTGGCATCAAACATCTACATACATATTTCACTATATCCCATGGACAAGTATCCAATGCCAAATGCTAAAGTAAAATGGGTAAGTTAACCAGCTACAACTCCAAGATTGGTAATTCTAAATTCATGAATCAAATCAAAGTACTAGGAACTCCCTTGAAAGTGAACCATAACACCATAAATGTGAAAATTTAAAATATAAAACAATCAATGGGGATTCATAAACATTGAGTGAATGGATACAAAAATAATTCAAAAACTAAAAGTGGTTGAACTTGATACAATAAGTGGGACCATCTCACAAATTTAACAAATCATGTTCGTAAAAAAATATTAAATTATTTCAACAAACTAGAATAATATGTATTACTAGTTGATTAATAACATTAAATTATAAATACATTGAAATTAAAATCCATAAAATATGATATTGAATTCCAATAAGTGGAAAATTGGAATATGATAATAGTGAAATTAGAGTCCAATATTTTAAATAATTAATACTGTAAAAGCTAATAATAATAGTTTTGGTTTTAAATCTAGATTGGAATATGTCAAAATTGAATGAAATGATGGTTTTATGATGATTTTAAGTTTATATTGATAATAAAATAGAATTACAAAAGATAAAATTACTAAGGTGAAACAAAAAGTTTCAATTCATGTGGAGGAGAATGATATAGATTACAATGATTTTGACATTGTGGGTATATTTTTGCATATTAATGACATTATTTATCCATTTTAGGACAATACTAACCATGTCATAATAATTTTTTGGACATTATTTATCCTTGAAGTAACCTTCACACCTATTATCATGCATTTTAAGCAAGGCTATTTTTGATTTAATTTAAGAGGCATATACAATATGATCACACAAGATAGATCTAGATACATGGATGAATTAATAAATACATAGATAAATGTTGACACAATAATTTAATGTGGATAACATCAAAGAGGTAAGAAACCACAAACTAATATATTCATATATTTGAGAGCAAATTTTAGTGTACCTAATACAAAATCCATCAACCTCTTACTTCTTATTATACCATTCTTCACAAAACTCTTTGCAATGATATTTTACACATGCAAATATTACAATATAATAATGTTGTATGTGTGTAATTTACCAAAGGGGTAAAACCCATTTTATATTAGGGTTTGGAGATGGATCATTATAATGAATGGGTCTAACCTCTCCCTGAGGAAATTTTAAACAACAATACTTATTATGTTTTATTATTTACATAATGATTTAACCTGTGTTAAATAATAATAATTAAATATTTATTATTGACCTAGGTAAATGTGCTAAGGTTTCAATAAAGGCATTAGTTAAGCATTATATGTTCCAACACTCCCCCTTAATTTTAAGGTGGGATACATACCATAGTCACCTTAATAAAGGAAATATAGTATGAATAAATTTGAAATATTTAAAAACCTTCATCATGCCAAATTCACCTTTTGAAACAAAAGGAATTATAATCCATAAATTACTCAAAGTAAGTTTTAGGCTAGCATGATCATGAGACTACATATCATAGTTTCTCATAAATAATAAACCAAGCATATTTGGAGCCTTTTATAACATAAGGAAATCCATTACAAAGTATGCTTTTATGTATTGGGTACAAAAGTAAAAATTCCACATGAAGTTTACTTAAATCACATAAATTCCACATGAAATTTAAAGTGCTTTACAATGACAATGACAATATATATATATATATATATATATATATATATATATATATATATATATAAGAAAACACATGGCCATTAGGAATTGAAATTATCATGCACACTCCCCCTTAATGAAAACTTTAAGAGGGAAAACATTACATGAAACTGACATAATTTTCTAGCTTAAAGTGGTTTTGTGAAGATATCTTTATACACATAATATTTTCAATTTTTATAAAATACAAATATTTTACATCTTGAAAGAACCCATTGAGACTCAATCTCTCTGAGTACATACCTTAAAGGGTGTATTGGGAAAGGGGTGGGTAGACCATAGGTGATTCATAATATTGTTATCCCTTATTGATGCATAGTTAAAAATCCAACTAGATCTTAAAATGATTGCATAATCTATTACACCTCCCTTGCATACTCCTCCAGTGTTTTTCCTCTTTCTATCCCTCTTTTCCTCATCTTGATCCCCTTTATCTAGTTTATTGTACTAGGTCAACTAGGTCGACCCTATATAATTTTTAGCCTTTGATTATTGTATAAGGTTGACTAGGTTGACCTTGTACTATTTTTGGATGTTTTTCATTTGGAGTTTTGTTAGCCCTTTGACTGACATAGCTTGGGACCTAGTGATTTATCTCCTTAAAACATACAAGGTCGACTAGGTCAATCCCATATAATTGACATATTCAAAAGGATTTAGGGTGAGATCCACCTATAAATACAAAATCATTTCATCATTATTTCAATAGGCAATCAAGAGTTATTTTTTTTCTCATGCTTCTTTACAATCTTTTCTTCTACCATTCTACTTGAGGAGTCTTAACTTAAGGTTTTTACTTAGGGAATTTAGACTTGTGGACAAGTCTTAGATGATTTTGCCTTTCTTATTTATCCTTACAAACCACAACAACCTCTTGTGAATCCCCTTTGGCCAAGGGAGAGATTGAGTCTTGACGAGTTCACATTCAAATATTCTAACTTTGATCTCCTTTCTTTTAGTAGATAGAAGTAGTACAAGTATTGGCTTAAATAATATTACTCTTCATATTTCATGTATTAGGGTCTTACTCATTTTTATATTAATTGAGATTCTCTTATACATGTTTTTATTGCTTTACTAACCCCTCATATTGTGCCACAAGATTTGGTGTGCACTAGATTAGATTTACTTTCTTATTTATTAGAATAGAGTGAACATTAAACCTAGGACTCTTTTAGGGTTGTTTCATGATTGTGTTATAATATAGGCTTTGGAACCCTTCCTAACATGGTGTATTATGACAAGTGATCTGCTAATCAGGTCTAGTGTATCCCCATATTGGTCATGCTCTTGCTTAACAAATGTATTCCCAATCAGAAGTGTAGGTATGCTCTATCTTCTTCGAGCCAAGATTGATTTATAGATATGATGCATTTATAATTTCATAAAATATATACCATTTATTCATTTTTATGATATAAATATAGATCAATATGACCATTATGGATTTTTTATTGGATAAAATGCATATTAGCTTCAATATGTTTAGTTAGTTGGTGCTACACTAGATTTTTCTCTATAGTTATACAAATTTAGCACCTACACAAAACTTAAACATATATCTAGAAGTATATTCATAATAGCATAGTATGGTTATCATAAAAATAATTAAATACATAAATATAAAATATTACATATGTTTATCTATGGTAAGACATATTTTAAACAATCAAGTCATGTTTTAGGAAAACATGATCACTAATTTGGTTACAAAGTTAATGAAAAACATAAATCATTGTATGTAATTAACAATTAGGTTTCTCCAATATTGACAAGATGAGCATCACCAAATATCATGCCATGCACATATATAATTTTTCTAATAATATGATACTAATTTTAGCCAAACATTAGATATCTTATTAGAAAAAAATCATTTTATATGTTGAGTCTTAACAAAACTTTACAAGTTTAATATGCTTCAATTTTCTATGGATATATAATTATATTCAAAAAAATATTGAGGTATGTAACTTCACATACATTAAATATGTATAATTTTAAAATGATATGTAATCATCCAATCAACTAGATATGAGACTAAAATAAATAATTTCATATACACATGAATAGAATTCATAGTAAAATAAATTTATGAAGATTCAATTAATAATAAAAATTGATTTATGTTTTCCATCTCATAACATATCTAATTATAAAATAAATAATCTAAGCATGAAATTTCCACATTAGTCAAATTAAATCATCATAGCAATTTGAAACATAAAAGATCCAAACTTATTGAGCATGGTATTTTTACAAAAATGCAATAACTAAACATGATCATCTTGTTAAATTAAGCATGATTATTATGCATATATTATTTTTAATGCTACTTCATATAATTTAAAAATATAATGTCAGTATATTTTATTCACTTTATTATCTAAGAAAAAAATATCTATTACAATATAATTGTAATTAGAAATTATCAAGAATAAAACTATATAGTTTTACTAACAAATGTAAATGTAGTTGAGACACTATCAATTTAGTTAGTAAAAACAAAAATATTATAATGGAAAATGATATACCACGAAAATACATGTATCCTTGTGTAAGAAATTTCAAATCTTTAGTAGGATCTATTCAAAATATGCAAAACAATATTCATGGCTTCGACCCATAAGTACTTAGAAAACATCTTTAAAATAAAATATTGTTACTATACATTTATATAATGGTGTGGTTTTTCATTTCAAAAATACCATTTTATTGAGGGTAATAAGAATTTTTTATTTACCTTTTAATACCACAATTAATTTAAAAATAATAAAGTTTTTTACTAATGTATTTACCACCATTATTAGATCTTAATCTTTTCATAGAAAAACGAGAAACATTTTCAATAATAGTTTTAAACTCTTTGAATTTAGACAACACTTCAGATTTTTTTAAGAAATATGACTAGATCATTCTATCATAATCATATATAAAACTAAAAAAATACAAATATCCATTAAGAGATATGACTTTAATGGGTCCTATATCATCACTATGAATTAATTGTAAAGGATGTGAGGAATTCATATCATGATTCTTGTAAAAGAGGTTAGTATATTGTTATCACGTAAGAAAACCTCAAAAGTTTCATGATGAGAAGATATATAAGGAATTTTTAAAAAAAAAATTATGTGTATACATATCATGTAAAATTCTAAAATTAACATGTCCTAATATTTCATGCCATAATTGAGATTCATTCTTACTATACGATGAAAAAAAACATGGAGAATAGGCAAAGAAATGTATAAACCATTATTTTAAACACCTTAAACAATTAGAGAACTAGATTATTTTCTAATGGAACAACTATCCTTAAGCAATGTTACAATTAAATTATCATTCGTAATTTGATAAAAAGATAATTTTTTTTTTCTTAAGTTTAGGTACAAAGAAAACATCTTTAATAACAAAAATTTACATTTTTTGTTTTTCATTATTTAGTTGCTTCTAAAAATTAATTATTTACCAAGTAAATATTTTAGAGATATTTATAGAATCATAAAAATATTAGATAAAAAACTCATTTATTATGATTCATCGCTATATAAAACCCATTCATTCTCATTAGAAGCAAACAAGGTGGCATATAAAGAAATAACATTAAAATTATGTTCTTGATTATTATTTTGACTAGGGTTTTGATTCTTATGATGGATTTAATTATATTTTTTACCTTTATTATTTTCATAATATTGAATATTAAATCTATATTTATTTTTATAACAAGTTTCATTTCTATGACCAAATTTACCACACAGATTGTAATTCCTATAAAACTTAGGTTTATGATTCTAATTACCAAGTCTCTTGTTCTCTCTTTTACCTTTAGAAGAATTAGGGTTAGTTTTTTGGTTTATATTGTTTTCAAAAATAGGGTTTAGAGTGAGAGGTTATTGTGTGGCATTATATTTATAATCAAAATTAGATATCACTTGCTCTTATTGAATTAAAAAAGCTGACAAGGTAGTGATGTCTAGGATATCTTACTCTGTTAGGTGCTTCAAATTTAGAATTGAGATAAATTTATAAACAATTTCATGAATTTTAAGCTGATTAATAAAATAAATTAATTTATATCTAATCAAATTATAGTAACAACTATCTAACTGAGATTTTATATTCTTAATTTTAACAAGAAAATTAACAACACTTTTATCATCTTTCATAAGTGTAATCAATTTAATAATTTTAGAGAGATTAGTGCCATAATGAATATATTAAATGAGTTTCTAAGAATAAATAGGAGATTTTTTATTATCAATATGTATTAGGAATTCATCCTTAACATTATACAAGATAGTCGATATGGCTTCTTATGATTTATGTTGAAACACATTTGAAAGTTCAGGGGTAACATATCATCCTAACAAGTCTTTTTCAATGTCAAAGATAATGTTCCACACTTTTTTGGCCATAATTTAATCTTTAACATGAACTTTCCATATGTTATAGTTATATCCATTAAAATTACCACTATGACACTAGATAAAGCTTAAATTTTTTAAAAAATTAAATATTAATTTATAATCTATTTGAAAATAAAGTAAATTTAAATTTAAAAAAAATAATAATTACTTAGATTAATGATAGACAAAGTAAGAGAATTGTGAAAAGTTGTAATAAAATGAGGTGTCACAAGCGTCACAAAACTACACTAATGTAAGAATAATTATTAAAAATGATTTTTTTTAAAATGTGAATTTTAAATTTATTTCATATTAAAGCAAATTATAATCATAAAAAAGTAAAATTTGTTCAAATATAAGCTAAAAAAATGCAAAAAATTGATGTAAAATGCACTAATTTATGTGTCACAAGAGTCGCACATAAAATAATTATTTAAACACTATGATTAAAAAAGGTGTAAATTTTATAATATTAGGTTTAAAAACACATATTGGTCCACACCAATGCATTTTTAATGTTACAAAACTTAGGAATCAACTGATCACATGATTATGCTTGACAAAACATTAATTAGGTGAGCTATTGAAACAAAGTCGATAGCTCTAGATTTTTTCACGTAAAAAAGTTGACAAACAAACCAAAAAATAGAATTAAAATAAATAAGTTTAAAAATCAACTTGACTAAATTAATTTGACCAAAATAATTATAGGTAATGAGTTTTGAACCTTTAACCTCTCTTTTTGTAAGTTTTGGCAAAAAACTAATTGCCAACCCTTTTACTAGACTATTCATGAATTTATATGCACAATTTTATTATTATTATTATTTTATTTTTTTTGGTTTTTTTAAAAAAAAAATTATAATAATATGCATCTAAAAATAGAAATAAATAAAAATTATTTTTTTAACTTTTGGATTAAAAAACTAAGTAAGAAAAAGTGGGGTTCATTGCCTATATGGAAAATAAGGAATAAAATATTTAATGTATTTGATAAATATACTTGTAAACTATGTAATGACCTCTAAAATATTTTTTAGGATGAAAATGGTACAAGAGGATTATAGAGGATTTGTTGGAGGTTGGAGGAAGCCTTCTCATGCTCTCAAACTTGTCAAATAACCTTCAATCCTCTCTACAAAGTTGATCCAACATTCAAAAAACAATATTTAGTCTTTTTTTCTAGAATTTGTGAGTTTCTCTAACAATACATGGATGCCTAGGAGGTATAAAAAATTAACAGATGCTTGGAATGGCCTTATCAAGTCCTAAATTTTTGCAAAAAACTTTCAAATCTAAAAACTAAGCATCCAAAACATTCAATATTATTTTTTCTACCTAAAATATATTTTCTAGATTTTTTAGCTATATGAGGCCATACTATGACACCTAAAAGGTACAATTTATTCTAAAAATTGAATTAGTTGATTTATAAGTTATATGAGAGGATTAATAAGGCAAAAAAATAACAAAAACTAAAATTATAAACTAAAAAATGAATGTAGAAGCAAAGAGAATAATATTTATTATTTTTTTAGCGTCCAAAATGCCATAGAGGGCCATACCAACATGCTCGTATGAGATAAAAATTCATAAATTTGAACTAGAAGTTGAATATAGTGTTCTAGAGTCTCTATAGAAATTTTAAGCAAGTCACAATGCACAATATCTCAACTTTAAAACATGGAAATAGGTTGCATGTGAAATAAACATAATTTTATTGAGTTTTTATCATCTAAGGCCATACTAGGTTGTAACACCATGCCACAAGGGAATGTATATGCTTTTATTTTTGTTTTTTTAATGTTTGGATTGCTTAATATCCAAGTTTTATGTAGATATAATACAAATTATATTTTTTGTATGGTCTAGTGATGCCAAAAAAAATATTGTCTATGTACCTTTTATGGCCATACAAGGACCATACAAGGCTGAAATTGAATTGAATTTGCTTGAATAGGGTCTAGATCCTCCAACAATAATATCTTGCAAATCAACACATGTCATTGTAGGCATGAAACCATGATAAAATTTAAGATGCATATACAATATTATCATACAAGATATATATAGATAAAAGGATGGATTAGTAAAGACAAAGATAAATATTGAAATCATAATTTAATGTGAAAAACATCAAAAAGGTAAAAAACCACAAATTGATATATTCATATATATTTAAGAAACTTCCAATGTACCTAATACAAAATCCTTCAACCTCTTACTTCTTCTCAAACCATTCTTCATAGAACTCTTCCCAATGATTTTGGCCACATGTAAATATTAAAATATCACAATGTTGTATGTGTGTAATTTACCAAAGGGGTAAAACCATTTTTATATTGGGTTGTGGAGGTGGACCGTTCTAACCAATGGGTACAACCTCTCCTCGAGGAACTTTTAAGCAATGGTAACAATTAATATGTTTTATTATTGTATTTACATGATGATTTAATGTGTGTTAAATAATAATAAAACATTTACTATTTACCTATGTCAATATGCTAAGGGTCTAATAAGGCACCATTTAAGCATTATATATTCCAACAATTTTATCTTCTTCACAACTAATACATCAAATTAACTGCCCATAAAATTACATTTTAAATAAACATCCTTCAATTAGAACATACCACATTGCTTCACATTGTAATTTTATTTTATCATTATGTCTAGCATTTTCTAGGATGAAGTCCTAATATAATAAATCATATACATCATTATACCATTATGAATTTAATGTGTTCCTATCAACTACAAAATATTCTAAAGTATATGAAGTTATTTTAGTAAATGATGGGTGTCATATTTGATCAATAGTAAAAATGTAATGTTCATCATTGATATCAATGGGAATCATGGAATAAACACTATAAATTACACCCATATGTTTATTATCTTTTAAGGGTATGATTTATATTTAAAATGTGTCTAAGTGCATTATTAATCATTGTACTATTTTTTGTATGAGATTAACATTTCTTCCTTAATTTAACAACATATAGAAATTTAATAACCTCTAGTTTATAATATTGATATGTTTTCAAATATTTTATTTGTAGTGTGTATAGATTAGATAACCAAATATTAAATCCTCATATTACACTATATTGTTTGTACATGAAATCCAAAGCTAATGCAAATGGAAATGGATAAAATTGAGGAGTAACAAAAACTTTCCCTACTATATATCCAATGGTTTATTTTGATTTCTCAAAGCACATTATCCATGTATCATTATCAATGTGATATGCAATGAATTTATCACAAAAATCATCATTAATTAGTGATGATATAATAATGGGGTTTTAGCTAAGTGATCTATAATAACTTCCATTTTATTGGTTTCTAGGATACAAATTTTAAATCAAATTCCATGAGTAAAATTACCCATTTGGAAATGTGTATTTATAAGTGTGACTTTTATTTGATAAATTTAAGTGGGTCCACCTTTGTGATAAATTATATCTCATTATTAAATATACAGTGTTGTAATTTTTGTTTTATGAACATGAGTGCTAGACATAATTTTTCCATTGCATTGTAATTTTTATCATAATATAATGATGTAAAATGATGAATTAAATAGAGAACTATATGTGATAAACATAATATAATGTGAGTTTCATCATCATTAGATTTCCCCTCCTATGTAATATTTTTAAAAAAAAAACTTAACTCATTTCATATGTTTTTAATTTAATTTAACTTTATTATTTATGAATTGTAACATATAATGATTCACATAAAAAAATAATTCCATTATAAATAACTAATTCATCTATGTATTAATAGCTTTAACCATTTCATAAAATTCTTGGTCATAAAACATTTTTTTAAAATTTCACTAAAGTAAGCAATAGGATTACCCTGTTGGATCAATACTATTCCTATTTTTATACCAATTGCATAAAAATAAACCTAAAATAGTTTACAAAAATTAGATAATTCCAACAATGGTTATTCCATTACCTTCTTAAAAAGTTAAAACTATGCTTTGCTACTATTTTACCCTACTTTTATTTTGCAATCCTAATAGGATAGAAACTAATAAAATAATATAAATCAATAAATATGGAATTCAAGCATACATCTAAATTTAAAATACTTAAATTAATTACCTTGACTGAAAATAGTCATATACTAAATATATCTCTTAAAAAAAGGGACGAGTACTTATATTTTCTAGTTGAATGTCTGAATGTGACTATGTTTTACAAGTGGAATATATACTAAAGTAGATATGTGATTCATCTAGTTTATGAAATATATTTTTACCTCTATAGAGTCAATTTCATTAGATATGGGACAATAAAAACTATTTATAATTATTTATGTGCTCAGTAGTCAAATGTGCCAAAATATGCACATGTGATTGTATTGCCACCTTCAATTGTAATTTAAATCTTTGTATGTGTGATGATGAATCCATATGATGTGTACAACTCAAAAAATTAGCCTCATTCACCTTAAAACCCTAGGTTTTATTTTGAGTGATAGAAACCTACAAAATTTAGGAAAAAATCATGGGGTGTGATGACCTAAATTAACCTCAGTTATGATTGATGATTGCTTATGTATCTAATACTCTAAGAAGATAAATCAAGCTGCATGTAGTTTTCCCACCTAGTGTATTTTTGAAATTTCTATTCATCATATGTATTAAACTAATGATTTGGATTTAATATTTGGTAATAATTTCTTTGAATTAAATTTGGAATGATTTAAACATGGCTTATGACTACTTCTAATGAGTGATTCAGAATAATGAATATTTTGTCAAGGTGTTTAGTATACATAAGTATACTAGATAGGTGCAAAGTAATGCTTGGTAAATGTATTCCAAGATCATAATTATTAATTACATAATACCATATTTTAGTATCTAAAATTACCCCACACCATAGTAATGAAATTTATAGAGTAAAAGGAAAAACATATACCTGAGTGTGTAGAACATGCTTTATATTTTGCTGGAAGCTCCAATTGTGCATGTAACTAAATAGAAAAAACTAAAAACATATGTGGTTAATCTTTATAAATTTAAATCTTAAATATGAATTTGAAATTTAATAATTAAAGATAAAGGAAGGAGTACACCTATGTGTTAAAGAAAACCTTGCTTCCCATATAATTTTAGAGAAATGATGCTATTGGAAAGTTGTAAGTGATGTCATGAAGGTGTCTTGGTGAGTGGATGAAGGACCTTGATAGTATTTGTGATAATGAAAAAGTGTGTAATGTGATTATCCTAGTATTCTTGACGAAGGCTTGGTTGATCTTTAGAGTTTACTTGGTTTGAGATGTTTAAGGATGAGTCTAAAGTATTGAGCATTTGAAAGAGGTCTCATAAGAAGTGTTATATGCTTTGAGAGATTGTGTACATGAGTGGTATTCATCTACTTATTAATTATGTTCATATATACATTTTGGTCTAGTGGTAGAAAATTTAAGTAGGTAGTTGATGACATCACCATTGCCACGTGTAGATGAGTCAGGGGGAGTTGGTCATATGGTTATGGTCACATTAGTCCCTAGTTATTATAAATTAAATATAAAGTCATGTATATAATAATGTTCAAATATATGAGGGTGTAAATTTGTATTCTCCGTCAATATTCATTATTTTCCCATAGCCAAATTTGCATGTGGCCAGAAAGAGTTGAGTAAGCATGTTGATATGCTCAACATTTACACATATGGAGGTGTCAAGACAAAAACATCATATGGGTTTATTAATTTTTATTTATATTTTATTTTTGATAATTTTTAGATCATGTGATGAATCAAATAAAAATATATGCATGTACAAAGTTAGGTTCTTAGGTAGTTTGACTATGTTTTTCCATAGCCAAATTTGCATGACAAAGAAAAGTTGAGTAAGAATTTTAATGGTGTTATATATTGCACATGTGAAAGTTTCAAGAGAAAATAATCATATGGGTTTATTAATTTTTAATCCTATTTTATTTTTTATAAAATTTAGATCATGTAATGAAGCACGTCAAAAGATACACTTATTCAAATTTGGCCTCCTAGGTAGGTTTTGACATAGTTGGCTCTGTGACAAAAGATTTTGAGAAAGAATTTTAATGGTGATATATCTCAATAATGTGAAGTTTATATGATATAATTATTATATGGATGGATTATTGTATGTGAGGATATCATTTGTTAAAAATATGAGATCATGCATCAAAGCACAATGAAATTTATTAAGGTCCAAAGTTGTTCTTCCAAGTAGATTAGAGTGGTCCCCATAGTCAACTATGAAAGAGGTAAAGTTTGATCAAGTCTCAAAGGAGACGTAATGAGTGAATAATTTATAATATGTTAGGAAGTATTAGTATGGCTAGATATACTTGATGTTTAATGACTGAACCAAGATAAGGATAAAAGATCAATAGTGAGCAGGTGTTCATATGATTGAGATCAATAGAGTGTAGTAAGTCAAAGTGGTCAAAGTGATTGAAGTTTAATGGAGTTAAAGTTCAATTTAATTTTGAGAGAGATAAATGGAGCATGATTGGCCAAGTTGAGTGAGATCATGAGATGAAGGAAAGTGGTTGACGTTTAACCGTGGCCGTTTGAATTCAAATATTTGAATTTAACATAGGGAAAAACTAGATCTCTATATTTTGTCCATATCTTTCGGTAGAAGTTGAATTTTTTATTTTTATAAAAATAAAATTTGTAGAGGACTCCAAGTCAAATTTGAAAATATTGATTTAAAGATTTGAAATTGAGTACAGTCAAAGATATTGAGCTCCAAATTTAACTATGTTTTCATATATGTTTTGCAAGTAACACAAGAAGGATATTTGAGCTTGTGTTGATATTATTTTGATGTATCATGATAAATTAACTATTTTATAGTGTTTTAACCTCAATTATGATGATTCATGTGGTATTTATAGGTTTGACCAATTGATATTTTTTATGAATAAATGTTAATAATTTTATTGTGTTCTTGAAGGTTATTGGTAGATTGAGTGACCATCTTAGAGAGGCAAGTTGAAGGTGTTTTGAGCTGAGTTAAAGAATAAAATGAGTGTGGAGATGTTTTATAAGTCTCAAATACCTATGATAAATAATTAGTTTTCATATTATTCTCTTGATTAGATATGGAAAATCATGTTAGACTAATTTTATTTTGATTGTGTATGACTAGTTTGAGTGGTCATCTTGAGTGAGACATTTTAAGGTGTTTTGGCCTGTGTTGGAGTGTCTAAGGCACATGGAGATGTTACAGAGATATTGGAGGTTTTATTAATATGAATTTTTCATGTGGTTATATGAGGTATTTGTGTTTTTAATTTAGAATTTTATGACTATATTTTTTGTGTATGAAGACCTGAAGAGCGAGGTGACCTAATTGGTAGGTTCAAGTGTGGAGTTAGTGTTCTAGTTGGCATAGACCCATGTGGATGTAAGTAAGGGTTGATTTGGAGTGGACCTATCCTTTTTGAAGTGGTCATAAGTTTCTATTTTACTCATTGAATTGCTAAGTGGGTGAATAGGTCTCCTTGAGACTTATAAGAGCTACAAGGGCCTTATTAAAAGGTGTAGCTACTTAAGGGTGACCCATAGATGATATGGTTTACTAATGAAGATTTGTTTGAGAATGTTTTGATGTAAGAGAAGACTTAAGGGATTAGGTAAGTCTAATGGTTGATCAAAAAGTTTATAATCATGAAGGATATATATATAGTGAAACCAAAGGAGATGGATTCTAGGCTTGTAGGAATGGTGTATGCATTGAAGCGAAGAAGAGAAGAGGATGAATGTGCTCGATGGTTGGGTTGATGAGAAAAGAAGATTTAGGATGATTTGTATGGATTTTAGGTTATATTTTTGATGTCTAAATAATGCTCCTAAAAGTTGAGGATGAGTGAAAGATAGATGGTGTTTGTGTGAGCTTGATGGTTGATCTAAGAGATAGTTCAAAGTGTGGACTGTGTTTATGACCATTTAGTCATATTATTGATGTGGTGATATAATTTTTTATAAAGATTTAAGAGTGATCAAAAAGGTGTCTTTAGATGCATTTAATGTATAGATTTAAAGAAGTGGGGTTAGTTAGGATATGTAATGTGTCCTAACTGATCTTTATTTGTTAGTTCAAGTATGTAATGTGATTTGGCCAACAAGGAATATTGATTGAAGGTAAAAAGTGATAATCAGAGTTCAATAATTAGGTGTTGAGGACATTAATTTAAAGGTGAAGGTGTTTAAAGGAATATCTAAAATAATTGGTCTTCCTTAGGGGTAGTAGCTCCTTGTGAAATAGGTGTTCCACTAAAGGCAAGTGGTCTAAAGGAGTTGATAATCTTAGGGGTATGTGTTCCTTATGGAAAATGTGTTTTAATAAATCTTCATCAAGAAGACATGATCAATCTTTGGTTTTTAATACCTTATAGAACAAGTAGTCCAAGTTTTTTTAGGCTTGTGAGTTGGTTTTATTCCCCAAGAGGCTTCCCTACATATGTCTTGTGTTATGTTCTTGATTTTTCATTGTCTCTCTTGTTTATTGTTATGAATAATGTGTGTGCTTCATTAATGCTTTTGGTAATTTATTAAGAGTAATAAAGGATTCAAATTTAAGTTGGATTATTTGGGCTCACTGATTTATCCCCCCCTCAATGATTGTACCTCTAATAGATGCTTCCTTATTCAAGCATTATAGAAAGGTTATTTCCATTAAAGTACTTAAATATTGGTTTCTCATGTTTAACCATGAAAAAATTATGTTTCCTTGATGAATCACATATATATTTTTGGTGAATATGCACAAATTTTTGTGTAATTATGAAATCCATTTGGTTGGGGAGATGTATGTCTTAATCCTCATAAATGTGGGGAGAAGCACATGATGTATTCACCCAAATTACTACTAATAAAATAAATGGGAACCACATGATGGATTTGATAATATTAAAAATTGAATCAACCACTGTAGATGGATTATAGATTTAATTTTATAGTTTCATTCTAGTTTACTCAAGTTGTCTTAATGCAAAATAAATGAATGATAAAAAAAAAATGAACAATTTTCATGTCCCCATCATGACCACATATTTTATTGTATAGTTTCACTCATGTTTACTTAATATAAGATTAAATTCATGATAGAGAGAGAATAAAAAGTTTCCATTCCCCCATCATGATGATGTATTTGATAAGAATGAAGTGTAATGACAACTATTTTTATTCAATTCGTTAACTATACTATTGTGTATCTTCATGAACCAACACATGAACTAATATAATGATCCCATGAATATGTACCAAATGATATAGAATTATATTCATATATATCATGAATATAGGAACTTTTATCTTAAATATATGTATATGTGAAAACCTATAATTATTTATCCTATAAGTTGTGTACATATGTCTATTAATATGCACCCAAGTATGTATGAATATGTACTTGAGTCTCTATAAAATGAATGCAAATGCGTTGTATATCCCCCATAATTTTTAATAATTTGTGAATATATTTCATGTAATTAAACCATCATATATGTGAATCATGCTACATCTCTCAAGTATGTTATTTGATCAATTTTACTATTCATGGAGGTTTATGTCTCTATTATGATCTCACTATAATTCCCACCTTTTGAGAAGAGGGATGTTTCATGTAAGTCATTCATTTAAAAATAATATTTAACTTTATCATGACATGTGTAAATATAACATCATATAATCATGTGAACAATATGCCATCATAGTAATGTATATGTTAATCAAAGCTTATATGTAACGTATGTAATGTAGGGAATATAAGTGTCATGTTTAGATATATGTATCAATGAAGAATGTAGTAGTAAACATCATTGAAAATTAAATGAAAGACTAAATTTTAAAGGTGCATGATATGTATCATGACACTATTGAATGTTAACAAGTAGAAAATTTAGTGCCACACATAAGGTCAAGGGACACATACAATGGAAATGAATATGTCACAATAAAAAATTCCAAGGGCCAAATTCAAGGGACATAAATATTTTGCATATAATAAGTACAAAGGCTATATGTAAGAGACATAAATATGTTATAAATAAGGGACATAAAAAATTTCACATCAAATAAGCCCAAGGTCTGCACATAATAGACAAGTAAAAAATAGTTATCATGTAATATAGAAACAACATCAATGAAGCATATAAAAAGTATAGATGAGTCTACACGATCCATATGTATTAATATCACATCATAGTATAATAAAATGTCCATTTAACATGGTGTAAGATATGAGTAACTATAAATACATATGTAATAAATATATGTATCTCAATTTGGTATAATTTTATAAAAATATCTAACCTCTAATAATGAACATGTGGAATAAGATGACCTCAATATTGCCCTGTCTACTAGGTAGAGGAAAGTCCATCATCTATATGTCCATGTGAAACTTGATGTCCTAATTCACAACTATATGCCATGAAATACATGTGTGTGAGAAATAATATGCCATCTAAAAAACATATAATGAATAACATACATAAATACTTTAATATAGTTATCATTTTATGCTCAGGTCTCAAATTTTTATTTTTTTAATATTTTGAATGTTTTTTATTGTTGAATTATTGGATCTATTTTTTTTAAATATTTGAAATTAGTGCTCATGAATCACTTAATAACTCATCCTTGTTGGGATTAAAATTGGTATATCATGAATTGTAATTGAGATTATGTAATTGCATTTCCTCTTCTTCCAATCTATCTAAAATGAGAAACCAAAAGATTTAAGTAATAAAAATCAAGATTTTAGGAGTCACAACAGGGATGTGATATTAACCTTGAAACCTAAGTATATTTTTCAAGTATTTAACCTACCAAAACAATATATAATCCCATAAATTGTAAAATATTAAATATATTATTCATGATTAAAACTAAATTATTTTTCAAGGTTTATGGAATGGTCGAGTGGTACTCCTCTAGCACATAAGTTTTTACCAAATGTTTATGATTTACTATTTAAGGTGTCCATATTTTCATACTATTTTTTCCATTTAATTCTTTTTTTTCCAAGTATTTGTTGATGATGATGATGAATAAATTAATGCTCTTCATTCACAAAAGCATGTTGGATACATTGACATAATTTGATTCATGTTTATATGATCGAGGGATGTTTTTTTAGATAGGTGTCAATATTATTAGGATGTAAACAATTACATATGAATTAAAACATAATTACTATATATTTCATATATATTAATATTCATTTGTTATTTCATTTCCTAGGTTTGAGATTAGATACACATCTTCCTAGACCAACTAGGAGACAACTTAAGAGAGACTAATTCATATGTGTATTGGATTCTTACATAAACATAGTATGGGATCTAGATATACAATTTTTTATGAATTTTTTGTATGCTAATTTTTTTTGGTTCATAGAAATATATAATAATATGATAGTTAAGGATACAAAATTAATGAGACATTTTTATCACTATATAATAGGAAACCATGTGACCAACTAAGAATATTAGATGTATGACCAAATATAAATTACATAGTTATAAATATAATTGTGGTATTAGAATTCATGAGATAATTTTCCGCAACAGATGATTTTTTTTTGGATTTCAAAGGTATCATTTTTTAAAGTGACCTATAAGGTGGTATATTTTACTTTTGAGAATAGAATATCATTGATGAGTTGTTAGCTCATTATTTTAACTTATGGATTATCCTTAGTTTCCCTTAGATAATATGATACAAAGTAATTTAATAATAATAAAATAAAATACAATTGAATAGATTCAAAATATTTTCATGTGTGCATAATCTATAATAAAAATTGAGTAATTAACTATAATAGGGGAAATCATAATAAAGCTCATGAAGTATCTTAGAGAAGAGAAGAGTCAAAAAATGACCCACATACATTAATGCATATAACCAAATAGATAACATTATTAAAAAATTTAGTTTCATTATGAATATACTTGAAGGAAGGGAAATCAAATGAGAAAATACATTGTGAGTATATGGGAATTTTTGTATTCTAATGTCACCACTTGAGTTGCCATATTATGTATTTGATAAATTAATAAAGACATAAATTTCTTACTAATTATTTATATGGGTGTGATTATAGTGTAAAAAAATAAAAAAAATCATCATGGTACCATACACCCATGAAGATAGGGAGAAGTCTCTATAAAACATGGCCATCAATTTAGGGATTATCTCTACACTAGTATTCATTTAAATTGAATTACTAGGATAAAAGTTAATGTGATACAAAAATCAATTTAAAGAGGCTTTGTATGTGTTAAATAGAAATCTCAATATATTAAACAATCATAATTCTAATCTGAGTGATAGGATTTACATGAACATTGAGAATGATGAAGTGAATTTAATAATTAGATTTGTATGTTTACTAATACAACAAAGTCAATAAGCTCAATCTTAAGCATTAGTGGAGAGGCCAAGAGTTCACTTGCATTTGGATGAGGCATCCCATGGAGATGGAAGTCTTAAAAATAAGGTATTATATGGACTTTTTCCACTATTATCATCTCCTAGAGTAACAATGGATACCCAAGTATTGATATCTCTTTATTAAACTTCAATTCCATCACCTATAAGAGAAAATACATATTTAATTACCTCTAGTCTAACTGGGGCATGTTTGTGAAGACATTTCATCCATTTTATTGATTTGTCAAGACCCACAATTTTTAATCATGTGTGTACTAGATAGGTTTCCATGAAAAAAAATAGTCCTATTTCTCAAACTAGGGGAATAATTTGTAGGAAAATTGGTAAGGTATATAAGAACCTTATTGTGATCATTAATACATAATTAGTACCTAACACACTAGTGATATTTTATCTTCCTAGTACTACATTTTATTTATCTTCATCACTTGGTCCTTATACATTTTACATTACAAAAAAGTATATATATAACCTATATTCTTGTTATATGAAGTATTTTTTCAAGAGTTTTGAAGCCATCCATTTCCCCTTCCATATTCATTTATAGGAAGAAGCTGGTGAGCCATAGTCAATACTATGTTATACCGCTAAAATTGAAGGCTAATTTGGATAATGAAATATCATCCTCCATCTCTACAATTATCATTCCAAGTATTCCCATCATCAAAACCACTTCCTCATCATTGGTCACATCCATCCCATATATGTTTTAGACTTTTCCACAACTCACACCATATCTATAGTTACTAAAAAAGGTGAAGATTATGACTATATATCTAATGTGTAATTTTATATAGTGTAGAGGCCTAAAATTATAATTCATGATTAACCAAATATTAGACTCAAGTTTTAGATAACAATAGAAAATCTCAATAGGATTACCATGAGGAAAATCACACTAGATGGAACTCAAACTTTGTGTGAGAATAAAGAAGAATTTTTATCATTGAAAAGAAAAATAAAATAAAATTTAAATAAGTATCTAAATTATTAGGTTTTTAAATAGTTAATTATGAATATGTTTAAGACCCAGAGTTAG
Source organism: Torreya grandis (assembly GCA_037957365.1). Taxonomy (NCBI): domain Eukaryota; kingdom Viridiplantae; phylum Streptophyta; class Pinopsida; order Cupressales; family Taxaceae; genus Torreya; species Torreya grandis. The sequence continues at coordinate 2,469,794 of JARHVA010002485.1, read as the reverse complement.
TATTAAGGTTTTCACATCAAATTAAAAAAACTACATTCCAATAGATGAAACAAAGGGTAAGAAATATTGAGGCTCTAACTAATTATTATGAACCTATAAATGTTGTGGAAAATCTGAAAATTTATTTATATCACTATTTTAATCACTAAAAATGGTTTATGAAGCCAAATTTAAGAGTGATTTCATGTAAGATAAATTTGTGATTTATTTAAAACAAATCACCAGAATGGAAATTAAATAGATAACTATTTCTATTGTGATTAGAAAAGGCATATTCCTAGGTATTAAAAAATAAATTTATTTTAGGTAAACATTTTTATTAAAAAAATTATTTCATATTAGATATTTTTTGGAATAATGGTTTGGATGTATATGAGTTGTATTGAATTCCATTATTGATTCCATAGAGAATGTCTTATATTTTTTCAAGGAGGAATATATCCTGTCATTATTTCTAGTAAATGATAAACTTATATATGTAAAACAGTTAACAAGTCACTTTTATAGTTTCATGTGAATTTTAAATGAGGATTTTGTAAATAAAAATAGAGAATAAATTCAAAAATTGATTGATTTAAGAACTTATAACACTAAAAAGACTAGATGAGCCTCTGCACTAGGGGATAATCTTTTAACTCCATTATTTAACCTTGAAACTATGGTGACTCAACAAGAGGTATTTTTTAAGCTTCAATTTATTAATGTTTCAAAAATAGACCAATATTATAAAAAATGTGCCTACGTATTGAAAAATCATAATGTGGTCCCTTCATCAACCAGTGATAGGTTTTAGTGACTTGGAGATCCAAGGCTATTTTTAACCATTTTTTATAAAGCATTGGAATATTATTTTGTATTCTTTAGCTTTAATAAAATTAATAAATATAATATTTATTTTACATGTAAAATATGATTTTTTTAAAATGATATATTTCCCATAATTATATATAAACAATTACTCAAACTTATATTAAAGAATAATAATTTGGAGACATGAATACACTTGTAAATCTTTTGATGTTAAATAAGTTATTTATGACTTTATATCTCAATTTAAAATTAACACAATAGGTATTCTTTGGCTCAAATTAATCATTGTATGATATTTACTTGTTTAACTATTTTTGTGGCTAATATTTCAATATTATCTTAATTATTATGGTTAAACTTTATTTATTTGTAATTCACCATGGTTAATTATGTATCAAATTGATTATATGAGATTTTTTCACAATTATTCAATCCTTATAATCTCAACTATGTTTATTTAAATCTATGTGTATGTTAAATTTGGGTCAATATTAGTTTAAATATACAATGAATCTCAGAATGTGGTCTATTTAATTAAAACATCTTAGTGTGAAATTTGGAAAATATTATTTTATACCATACTCTCTTTTCTTATTTATTTGAATTCACTCATGTATAGTAATATCATTATGAGTATTTATATTTAAATTATTATTTTTTAATAGGTAAGTGGGACTAACTTGTTTATAGGGGAAATTACTAGGTAGATTTAAAACTAAATTATTTAACCAATCTATTTCACCACTTGATTACTCATAAAATCACATACTTATAACTCGTGCCCTGGGTTCTTTTGGTAATCCTAAATTGAGAGGGTTTAAACCCATATATCTATTGGGTGAGTCACTCAAACACATCAATGGGTTGGCTTACACTATATATAGGGAACACTACCAATAATCAATTTGATATCTTACACATGTTTGAGTTGACCCAATATATATTTTCACCTATGACTAATTAGATCCATATCCAAGTCTAGAATGATTTTAATTCAGTCTATGGATATAAATAAAAAACACATCTGTGACATGGGAATATAAAAAATATCAATGACCCAACCAAGTTACATAACTAATTTTAATCCCTATCCTATTTAGTTCCATGGCCTAGTTAGTAAGATCAACCATAAATGTCTCGAGAGATATTCAAAATATACCTAGAAAATTTGAGAGGTGTCTTCCTTAGCTTACACTTGAAGGTTAATGCATCATAGAGGAACACATAAAATATTTTTAATTTAATTTGGGAATTTTAAATTTAGGACATGAATATATTACATGTAGAATGTTCTTGTTTAATTTTTAAGATGTTGTATGTGACTGGTTTCAAAATTTTCATGAGAACTATATTATAGGATGGAAGTATTTTTAGGACACCTTTCCAATCTAATTTAGACAAATCACTAACCCTAGTGTGTTATACCAAAAAAATTCAAGCATACATATACAACCCAATGAAAAAATTAGGGAATTTAATGCAAGATTAAAAAATATGTATACCCACATAATAGTGTTATACATGCCTGATGCTCCAATAACACTAGAAATTTATAGTAATTCACTTGAACTCATGACAATATTATTATTTTATAAATATGTGTTTATGATTGATTTCCAATGACTTTTTATGAGACCATTAAGTTAGACACAAAACTAAACCATTAGGGGAACATCTTGATGGCTATCCTAAACTTCAATCAAAACATCCCAACACCGAATCCCATTACAAATTACAAATAGAATGTTTTAGTGTTGAATCCCATGCATGTTATTAATCCATTCCAACTAAAATATTAATCCATAAACCCTCATTTGAGTTTCCTTAATAATATAATGATTTAAAAATAATAATAATACAAGGTCAATCCTTAGTCCTTTTTTTTAATAATACATAAAAATTTTCATAAGATTAAAACAAATTAAACTTGATGCAATATAATGAATCTTAAATAAAATTAAAAATGATTTTTTGAGTCCCAAGATATAAGTTAATAATTTTGATGAACACAACACTAGTTTAAATTGTACATATCAAAGGTATAAACATCCATTTAACTATCATATCAATCATAAGACATCATGAAATTAACTTCCTAAGATAAATATTTTTGAGGTAGATTTACTAATTCGTTTAGGGTACACAATACTATAAAAAATGGTGAATTTAGTGGTGTTGAGTTATACAATGCTTTCAAAATATTCCAAAATATAATGAAAGGATATGAGGTGTTCCCTAACCACCCTAACATAGCTAACACATCTAATTATCCAAAAAAAACTTCAATACCCAATATAATTATGATGTTATAAACCTTTAATTACCTGAGTTAAGAAGATAATAAAATTGAATACAATACAAATGAAGTGCATGATTTTTAGGATTATTAGTGAAATAATTACTCATTGAGAAGCAAGGTATAATAAAAATAACTTATCACTATCTTTGGTTGGATAAATAATAGTTTCAATCCCCTTGATTATAAGAAAAACATTGATCCTCATCTGAATGTAAATTATCAACATCCTTTAATAGACACACACACTAATTTCATTAAGGGTAGTTTTAAAATATTTGATTATTTGAAGAGAAACATATTAAATATCATATTTGACAAGTTGGCCCAAATTATATAAATGTTACTAATGAAATAACTAACTAATAAACATATTTAAAAAGAATACCATGCACAAAAATGTGATAATTCATAATAATAATAATGTTAAATTTCCTTTATTTCTCTTTATTATTAGGATTTTCTAGAAGAAACATAAAAAAACTTAGCTGACCGAGAAGCCTCAACTAATGTCATGCCTATAGGGATTTATAAAAGATAAGTTTTAACTCAATAAATTCAAACATGGTTACCATCAAGTTAGAAAAATCTAAATTCAAATTGGTAGGATTATTTCTAGATATCCACAATCACATAGTGTAAAATCATAGGATAAAAAATAGCTGACATCTAGGTGGTATATATTATTGAGGCATATGGAGTGTTGTTAAGTTGGGAATGGTACAAAACTTTGAATAATTATATGTGTAATGAATTTTTCCATATGTGGTTTCCTTGAAGAGGTGTGGCCAATAAAATAAGAGTGGATAGGGAACTTAATATAAAATACATTATCACATTATTGTGATTGAAGGAACAACAATAACAATAAGGATTTTTTTGAATTCTAATGATGGGTAGGAAAATAAGAATATATAGACAAAGGATGATTTAACTTATGGTCCACCTATGGATCCCTCAAGCACCAAGAATAATTTAGTAGAGCTAACCCCACATGTTGAAGAGTTGATTCCAAAGTCAAGACATTCAGGAGATGGCCCCTTAATAGGGAATAAAACGGAGCAAGACCTAAGGAGAAAATAGTCTTGTGGGTAGATAAAGTACTAGGAAAATGACCTCTGAGTCATGAGGAGGAAGAATATTCCCTAGTCCCCACACATGATAATGAAGAGCTATGTATTTTTGTGCATAGAATTATTATTCGACAAGTGGATTCCATGTTTTTATACTCTCTTTTAGCTAAATTTAATGATATAAGACCAAACATAGACAATTTTAGAAAGTGGGATAATTAGAAGTAGGGATCAAAAGGCTAGGTGGACATCATTGTCATGATAAAAACAAAAATCTTGGTCAGTTTAAAAAATCCTAAAGAATGTTTCATAATACTGACATAAGGCCCATGGTTTATGGGAAAATCCAACATGTGCCTCAAAAAATGGAAAGATAGAACAAACCTTAGTAGCATGGTGATGGAGGATACACCTATCTGGGTTAACCTTCCTTGACACCCTTTGGAATTTTGGGTACCAAATTTAATCATAGGTGTCACTAAAGCTTTGGGCTAGCCCATTTTTATTGATCATATTAACAGATCTAGAAGGCATTTGCTCACAACTAGACTATGTGTGTTCATCCTCGATGATAAGCCCCTTTTATACTCTATTAAGATCAAATCTAAGTAGGGGTATATAACAAAAAAAATAATTTATGAGATATATTCAAATATCTACCAAACCTATAATGTCCTTAGCCATACTGATAAAGATTGTCTAGTTCCTGAGAAACTTTCCTAACCCACCACCCCTTGGTGGGTTAGAAACCTAGTTTTTCTCCTCATCTTGATAATTTGACCCTACCCACCCATCCATCAAAGACCTATCCTATTCCTTCCACCCTATTAGTGAATAGGAATAATGAGGTGTCTATCCCAACCTATTTTCCACTTACTCCCCTCCCTAAGGGTTCCCCTTATGCCCTTATGTTAAATGTGCTAACCCTACCTATCTCTCACTTGCCCCCTTATCCTAGTAGATAAAATTGTTGATATTACCTTTTTCTAGTGCACACCCTCTTCCCATCCCCTCAATAACATCATAATGTCATCTGGTTAAGGGCCTTTATCACTTGTTAGTAAGAACGTAGATTTAAAAAGGAAAAGTAGTTAAGTAACACTTGCCCATTAAGGTGGTTTGTTTGTCTATGGATATTTTCATCCCATAAAGGATGGTAAAGAGATTGACTAGGATTGACACCTCCTTGGATTTCACCAAATATGTGAATCTTGGAATGCCTCCAGCCTAGTGTGAGGATCCAAATTTAGAACCTTTCTCACTAAAATAATGCCATTGTTCTTTTGCCCATAAGCTTAATGCTAAAGAAAAAGTTAAAGATGAAAGCCAATGATCACAAGTCCCACCTAAAGAGGGAAGGAATAAATTAGAAGTGGAATAAGAAAAAAATCAAAAGGTAGGTTGAACAACATGAGAAACAAAAGAAAAGAGACTAAAAAGAAAATGGTGAAGGGTACTGAAAGAACCCTTAAACAATAAAACTCTAGAAAATGAGATCAACTCTTGGAACATCAGAGGGTTGACATGAGAAATATAGGATAATAAAGAATTTGGTATTAAAAAAATAGCCTAACATTTTGATCCTCTAATAAATTAGGATGTCTGAAGATAAAATTTTGAGAAACATTGATAATATTTTGAATAAATCCAAAAGTATAAGTAGTAATTCTAGAGGTGCTATGTGGGGTCTCGTAATCTTTTAGAATCTTTAAATTATAAAGGAGTGGAGTTATAAAAATTATAAAACCATATTTTTTTCCTCTTCAAGGATTCCTAAAATAAATAGGAATGAATTCTCTCTAACATTTATGCCCCCAATTCTAGGAAAGAGAGGAAGAAGCTATGGAATGAGCTAAAAGAATTTAGGAAAAATAGTGAAGACTAGAAATGGATAGTGGTAGGAGACTTTAACTCCCCCCATCTCCCCTAGAAAAAAGGGTGGGATGTAGGATTAAAATGATAGTATGACTGATATTAATGAATTTATATAGGAATCAGGTATTATAAATGTGGCCCTAAAAGGAAATCTATACACCTAGTCAAATATAAAGATTAGTGAAAAACTCATCCAAGTTAAACTTCACAGATTTTTTGTCTCAATAAACTAGGATATTAACATAATAACACCTTCTCCTCCCTCCCCAATATTATTTTAGGTCATATCCCTTTCATTTTCATGGGAGAGAAGGCTTTGAAGATCAAAAACGTCCCATTCAAATTTGAAAAAATGTGGATCTCCCACATAATTTTGTCTAACTCAATCAATAAATGGTATAATGAACCAATATTAGGATCTGATATGTAAATTCTTGTAATGAAACTCAAGCACATTAAAAATAACCTAAAAACCTAGAATAAATAAGTTTTCAAGAACATCTTCCTTAAAAATAGAAGGATCGAAGATGAGATAAATAATACTAAGGAGGAAATCAATTCCTTAGGTTATTGTATTTGCATCCAAAAAAAGGAAAAGGATTTACTAATTTCTTACCACAATCTATAAGCTAAAGAGGAAATATATTGGTTCTAGAAATTGAGGAAGATATGGATCAAGGAGGGAGACCAAAATATTTTTTTTTTCCACCAAGCTAATTCCAAAAACTGTAACACAACTAGAATCTCAAAAGTACTAAGAGAAGACAAAGTGTTATAAAAATATGAAAAGGATATAAAAATGCAAATTATAAAGTTTTTTAGGAATCTTCTCTCCTTTCTACCCTAGAATGTGGATTCAAAAACTCAAGTCCTGAACCTCCTCCCATAGGTCATCTCTCAAGTAGATAATTCCAACATTGTTACCCCTCCTTCCCTTGAGGATGTCAAAAATATTATTTTTTCAATGGAGGGAGATAAATACCCTAAGCAATATAGTTTCCATCCTCTCTTCTTTCAAAAATATTGGGATATAATTTAGTAAGAAGTGTATTCTATGGTCTCTAAATTTTTTAAAGGAGGAACTATTGTCCAAGAATTTAACAACACTTTCTTGGTGTTGATCTTAAATAAAATGAGATCCAGTCAAATGAAGGACTACAGACCAATCAACCTATGTACCACCTTATAAAATATCTACACCAAGGCTCTAGTTATCAAAATATAGCTACTCCTAGATAATCTCATTATATAACATCAAGGAACTTTCATCTTTAGAAGATAAATCACTAATGGCATAATTATCACCCATGAGACTATTCAGTTAGTGGCCAAATCTTCTAAGCAAGGAATGTTATTAAAAATTGACATGAATAAAGTATATGATAGGGTATCCTAGAGATTTATTGATAAGGTTATGGATAATTTTGGCTTTAATCTAGAGGTTAAATGAGTCATCTCTACATGCATTACATCTCACATGTACTCGATTATCATTAATGGGTCCCAAAATGCTTCTTCCTAGATGGAAGAGGTAATTGACAATGAAACCCATTATCCACATACCTATTCATAATCATGGCTGAAATAATGAGTAGATTAATTGAAATATCCAAATCCATGGGAATCATAAAGGGCATAAGGGTCTCTCCCAACACCACCCTAGTGACTCACCAAAAATTTGATAATGATACTCTAATGGTGGGTGAATCTTCCATGGTTGAGTCAAATTATTTAAATAAAATCCTCAAAACTAATGTGGATATCTTTGGTAAGTGTGTTAATTTCCTAAAAATCACCCTTTTCTTCATCAACACTCCATAAAACCTGTAGGAAAAGTATCAAAAATTGTGGGTTGTCTGGTTAAGAACCTTCTGTCAACATATTTGGGCCTCCCTCTATTCATACACAAGATTAAATCCAAATAATGGTAATTATAGACATAATTTGTAACAGACTATTTGGATGGAGAGGAAAACTATTATCCCAAGTAGGCAAACTTCATATTTTTAAAATGTCACTTTAGAGCATTTTTATGTACTTCATGTCTCTATTTGTTATCCACAAGAAATTTTTTGACTAACTGAAACAAATTTAAAAAATTTACCTATGGATAGGATTTGAAGTTAGGTTTAAATTCCCTCTTATTTCTTTGGAAAAGGTGTATCTCCCTAAAGGAAAAGGAGGGCTAGGTATGAGAATAGTAAAGTAAATTAATAAAGCTCTCTTGGTAAAATAAATATGGAAGGTATTAAAAGAGGACAATCAATAGATGTGAATCATAATCCTTGTTAATGGTTCAACCTTTTGGAAAGATCTCAATAATAATAAATATCTATTAAAGAAAGGAAGCAAATGGAATGTGGGTATAGGTGACCAAGTCAAGTTTTGGGATGATCCTTGGTTACATCAACTTCCCCTTGCATCTTCCCCACCATGGGATACTCTTAGATGCTATTTCACATTGGTGACTAGGTATAATGTTAATAACTATTGGGATGAGGATAATGGCACATAAAAATGGAAAATTCTTCATAAGGAAGGGATCAAACCTCAAGAGTCTCACTTCCTTTTAGACCTCAACTAATAAATTCAACTCTCACATCAATTATTTGCCCAAATAAAATGTACTATTATATACTGAGGAACCAAATGGGGACTTCATGGTCAAATTAAGATACCTAACTAATCTAGAGCATGTGGAACTAGATGAGGACTGACATATCCTCTAGATTAAGAACCTCACCTCCAAGGTCAACATTTTGTTTAGATTTCTAGCCAGAACAAAATCATTATTGTGGGCAACGTTAATAGAAGGGTATCCCTATCCCCAATAGATGTGTCCTTTGTAAAGAGGAGGCTGATATGTTTGCATGTTTATTCCTCTTCTATCCTTTCACTTCTATCATTCTAATATTTTTCTTATTAAAGTTTAATTTATCTTGGGTCATCCCCAAATCTATTCATGACCTTATCACCCAATGGAAACCTCCTTGTGACTTCCCTCACATTTCTTTCTTGTGGTTCATCTTCTTACCCCACATTTTTTGGAGCATCTAGAAATTCATAAATTCTTACATCTTTGACAACAAGGCTCTTAGCCTCTCTTTTATAGCCCTAAAAATTCTTTCAGATATCAAAGAGAACTAGAAAAAATTCTCATCTAACTTTAATGATCCCCTTCCCCATCAACTTTAAACTATTCCCACCAATTTGGACCTCCCTATCCCAACTTAGGATCAAAAGTAGAAGGTGGACAAGACTCAAGTTAGATGGATTAACACACCTACTTCCTAGCTTAAAATAAATTTTGATGGTAAAGCTAAATGTAACCCAAGTTTGGATATGGGAGGGGGAGTTTTAAGGTATGTAAAAGGGGGTATTTTATCCACCTATGTTGTTCCTTTAGGACTTCTAATCAACCATATTAATTAAGATTCATCAACATTCTAGGGAATAAAATTGGTAGCTAAGTTGGGTATTAAATTTCTCATGATTAAAGGGGACTCTCTCAACATTATTAATTATTTAAAATGAAAATAAAATCCTTTCTATACCATATCTAAATTCATAGATGATGCAAAAATTATTCTATGCAAATTCAAAATTTATATTATTTTCCATGTTTATAGAGAGGGAAATAAGGGGGTATATCATATGGAAAACATAGGGTTTCAGAGTGAAGAGTTCAAACAATGGACAAATATGGTTGGTCTCCCATCTGAGGCCTTGTCATTAATTTAAAAATATAATCCTCTTCCCACATGCATGATGATTAATCCACTCCTTCTCATGATTAATGACATGATGGGTAAATCTCAAAGTGAGGTGAAAAATAATCAAAACCAATTTAAGACTCATGATACAAGCCATGGGAAGATCCATGCCATTACAAATAATAAATGGATAGATTTTGACAACAAGAGCATACCCATCGAGGCTAAAATGGTAAATTTCATTATAATTTAGTGTTTTGAAAATAAGCATAATATGGGAGGTGAAATAAATATTATCAAGCCAATTTTCCTAAGTAGAGGCGAATTAAGACCTTGAAATTTGGTGAAAGATGGTGAAAGGAGGGATTTCTAATTTCACGTAAAGAATTGGTGGACATGAATTAGCTATCTCTAAGTAATTTTCTAGAGGTTTAGAAAAACACCTAGTTAGAATGAGGGGGATGAGCATCAAAATCATAAAATAAATCATTGACAAAGTGTCAAAATGTGATATGATGATGTTAAAACCTACAAAGACAAAAAGATAAAAGAGGTAACGAGACTTTTCTTTAAGTCTAATAAAATTATCAATTCATCTCATAATGGCTTCCCTAGATTCAAAATTCCTAGGAGGTAGCTTGAGGTTTGCCTTTATATAATGAAGTAAATTACCCTAGAGGGAAAACATACCATCCTTTTCTCATACCATTTCATATTGATGAATCATTTTAGGGGTCATAAGATCGGTCTCCATTTTTTCTGCTAAAATCTTGTGAAGCATCTATGACATCTTTTAAAGTTAATCCCTCCTCTGATCCTATCTACTAGGGGCTCATCATTCTAATTTTTCATAGAGGGGAACCCCTATAAAAAAAATACATTATTTATTCCTTTGATATTCATAGTGGGGGGATGACTCTATTGAATAAATTGATGAGAGTTAGGAAGAAGAAGTTAAAAAGGAGTCCCCATCTTCAAGGGAGAGGATAATATTAGAAAAAAACCCCATGCAAACAAATCAAAAGACAAATTTGAAGAGGTTAATCCCATGGTAAGCATTTATCCACTTAACCCTTTGGGCAGCAAACATACTGATATGGAAAGGATCTTGGAAAAGATTCATACCAAAGTGGTCATGTAGCATTTGCTTTGTATAGATATGGTGGAGGAAATCAATAAATTGAAAGGTATGTTTGATTTGAAGGAGATTTGAATATAAAATGAGGAAGGAATGATGGTTAGATTTAAATAATGTAGGGATATTGGTATCACTCCCATGATAGGAAGAAGTAGAAAAAGAAGAGCAAGGAGAAGACAAAGGAGCTAGTGAAGAGATCCTTGGACAAAGAGGAGGAATGGACCCCAATCCAAAAAAGAAGAGTCTAAATGAATAAATATATAAAGGAATAAGAAAAATAAATAGAGGAAAGGACAAATAAAAAACTAAATCTAAGAGCTCCAAACTTGATGTCTACTCTTAATCCAATGAGTCTAACTAGTATCTTTAGCTTTCCCCTCTATGAATCATTTTAGTTTCTCTTCATATGGTGTTTGGCTGATGATTGCTTACTGTTCATGGCCTACATTGCCACTTCTTATGTTTTTTCCTCTAAATTTATGTTGAATATATTTCATAATTTTTTTTAAGGTCATAGGATCCTCTTCCTATTTATTAACCACAAATAATTAAAAAAATGTAAGAAATAAAAAATTTAATGTCATCTCTTCTAACATAGGAATTTATACCTTGACTATAAAGCTTGTGTTAGAGCAATTTATGTCTAAGTGGTTATTATTAACCCTTGGATTATATTGGTTATTAATTAAATAAATAATAATATATTATTTATTTACTCGAGGTGTAAACCTCATGAAAATAAATAATCTTATTATAGTTATTTCATATTTACCAAATGTTTATTAATTGGATTTATCAGGGTGGATGGACCCATTATTTTCATAATGGTCACATCCCCTCATGAATCATTATAAATAGGGTTTTACCCCTACTATAAATATATAAAACATAAACAATCAATTATTCAAGTATTCCTACATGTGGCAAATACTTGTCTGATAAAAACTTGTGAAAAATTTATCTGAGGAGTGAGATGAAGAAGATTTGGTGTATTGGGGTTATTTTTATTTCTCAATATTGAATATCACTTTTTTGGGTTTTTTACCTCTTTGAGGTTTTCCTATGGTAAATCCATGCATTGTGTTCATTGATCTATGTATGCTTTATTGATTGAACTTACATCTAGATCTATCTATGTTAAATATACATTGTAATATATTCAAATTCTCTCATGGTAGTAGAGCATGGGATGTTTTATTTAGTTGGAAAGCCTATTTTAATAAATTTAAATATCAATAATTGATATATTCAAGCCTGGGATGTTATCATTAGAGTTTGAACGGTATGGTTGGTGTGTCTAAAAACTCAATGGATGTTTTCTTGAAGATTAAAATTTTATTCATTTCTCCCAAGATCATTGATCAGGAAATTGGAAGCAATTTTTTTGAAGTTTTGTATCAACTTGGGAAGTTGGACACTATTGAATAGTGGGGCACTTAAAAAATTCCAATTCAACTTTTTGTGCATCAAATTGTCCTCTAAAAGTTTCAATCACTTAGTTTTGCAAAAATAAGGACCCCTATAATTTTTCAAGTCTTGAAAAGCTTTAGATCAGCTCATTCAATATTCTCTCTCCTATAATTTGATTAGATAGTTGTTACTATAATTTGATTGAATTATTATTTGATATTTGAATACATTTTGAATCACTAGTTTTTGGGTTACTTTGTTGTGATTTCTTGTTTTTATATATAACATTTCTTGAAACTAATTGACTAGGTGAAGGTGTATATACATGATTGACACTATGGTGCCTTTGAGGATTTTATATTATAATATTATTTTCCAATGTTGTGATTTTTCATGTAATAGCTGATTCTACATTTTTAAATCTAAAATTAACTTGCTCATACTGGTGATTTGATCCCTTAGAGTCTTAAAAGTGCAAACCCTAGTTGCTTCTGATTGAACATGTAGGCACATATGTCGATGATGGTTTGAAGCAATTAATGGTTAAATTTATGGATTATGAATAATAGTATAGGCTACCTCACTTTTTTTAGGGGTGATAACATGGACCTAGTTAGAGGGAAAGTAGATATCACCCTCTTGGGAGAGAGGAGGAGAAAGAAATTATTTCTTGTGCATAAGATATGACATTGAAACTTGATTGGTGGTTATTAGAATATATAGTGGATCCTCTAAGTTTGTAAGGATTTTATTTTTAATTGAATTATACATAATATATAGATATAATGTTAACTATTTATATGCATCTAGGTAGAAACCATGTATGTGGAATGAAATGCATGTAATTGGAGTAATGACTTGTACAACAATATGTTTATAAAGAGCATTCCACATGAGAGATAAGAAGCAAGAGATAGAAAACATGAATTTGTGCATGAATGAATAATAAAATTTGTCATGTTTTATGACATTTCTAATGTGTTTAGCATGATAAACTTGAATTTTTTTCCATGAGAGATAGAAAGCAAAAGATGAAACCTTGTATTAAAGATAAGTAAACTTTGCTTTGAAGGAGAGGTATCTAACTATGTTTAACAATGAATTACTTAATATCATTCCATCTTATGAAAAATAGACATGAAAATAAAAAAATAAATTTGTGTATTAGCATATGGTAAACTTCATCATTCATGTACATGATAGGACCAAGTATGGCCTCCTTATTATTTGCTAAAAATGCAAGAAATATTTGAAAATAAGTGCGATCCATTTTTGAAATCTGATTTTAGATGTAAGGTGATACCTCAATAATTAAATAGGAGATATTAAATGTAACTAGGTTTTGCAAAATGATTATTTTTAAAATTACTATGAAATTTTGAGATTTAAAGTGAACTTATGAATTAGTCTTGCAAGTAAAAAACTCAAAAATTTATTAGAAAATTTGTGATTTGAAGAGACCTAGAAGATGCAAATAGGATTTTAAAAACTAAATATTTTTGAAAATTAGTATTTAATTTTTAAATTTTAATTGAATTTATGATTTTAATATGCTAGTAAAAAATCAAAAAAATATTGGAAATTTACTAGGAAAAATACTGGGACCAAATATGGGAAACTAGGGTTTGAAAGAAAATTATTACAAAAATTTAAAATTAAATGCTAATTTTTTATTTTATTATAAAGATAAAAAATAAAAAACAAGAAAAAAATTATTAGGAAATTTACCCTAGGGTTCTAGGGTTTTTATATACAAACGAAGTAAGTCAGGTTCTCCAAATGATTTAACCTTTTCAGGAATATTGGTGTATTATTCCTAATTTAGTTAAAGGGTATGATTAGTAAAATTAGTAAATAAATATGTAATAATTAATATAATAATTTTCATAAATTAGATTACAATTTTTATCTTTCTAAAAATAGTAATAAGAGATGTAAAATAAGAATTAGCTAGAAACTGACTGATATGGCTGATATAAGGTCTGATATTCACTGTGTAGGACTGGGACACTATCATAAAATAATATTTGAACTTAATTTTATGATTGGAAAGGAGCACAAAAATGGACAAGAGTGGCATCAGTTTTGTAGTCCACCTCTACCTCTATTTTCCTAAGGATCTGAGCTTTTTGGGGTTTGTTTTCTAGGTTTGTGTGACCCTGTCTATGAAGTTCTGGTAGCTAGAAGTCTATAGAGCTCCTTGTAGAGTATATTTTATCTTAAAAACCTATAATCCATTATGATTTGACCAATTTTGAAAAAGAGTTGGGGTTAGTGTGTGTAGGATTCACTAAATGTGTATCCACACCCCTTGTGTGGGCATGCTACCTACATACCAATACTCTGAAGAGGGATGAAGCTATATGTAGTTCTTTCACTTGATGTGCTTTGTGAAATTTAGTGTATGAATATGCAAAATTATAATCTAGATGTACTCTAGGTGGCTAAGGACTTGTGTAAGGATTTGAATAAGCTTGTAAGTATATTGGTTGGTTATTACAGAGAATAGGGAAGATTACTTGAGTAGTTTATATTCTTGCTTTCTTAGTGATATTTTCCAACCCCTTTCCAAATGATTTTTGAATGAGATTTTATAGGGTTCTATTGGTCATTGCTTGAATGTGATCACACTAGGCCAATAAGGATAAGGATGGAGAGCCAAAAGGAATTAACCATTGGGGCCAAAATTACAATTACATAAGAGTGTTGAAAGTAGATGAGAGTGGCACCGATTTTATATTCCAAGCATGGTGTTATTATCCTAAGTTGATGGGACCTGGGGGGGAGGATTAGTTATGAAAAAAAGGTTTTGGCTCAATTGGGATCAAGTCTAGAAGGCTACAGATGATTGGGAATCAATGAAAAGATGCCCATGAGGGTCAGAAGGGCAAGAAAAAGGGACCTAAGGGTTGGGTTTCATTATACATGCTCAAGTTACCAATTTTTGCATTTTATATGACTATAGGAGGTTGTTACATTATAAAAGGATCCAAATATTCTTAGTGATTATTCATGAGAAATAGAGATGTAATATCAAAATCATGATATCCTAAACTTATTTTTGAGTAATTTATGGATTATAATTCCTTTTGTGTCAAAAGGTGATTTTTTACATGATGAAGGTTTTTAAATCCTTCAAATTTTGCACATAGTATAATTATTTTATGGTGACTATGGCTTTTACCCCCACTTAGCATTAAGGGGGAGTGATAGAGGAATTAATGTCTAAGTGGTTATTATTAACCCTTGGCTTACATTTGTAAGTAATTAAATAAATAATACTATATTATTTATTTACTCGAGGTGTAAACCTCATGAAAATAAATAATCTTATTATAGTTATTCAATATTTACCAAATATTTATTAATTGAATTTATTAGGGTGGATGGACCTGTTATTTTCACAATGGTCATATCCCCTCATGAATCATTATAAATAGGGTTTTACCCCTATTGTAAATATATCTAACATAAAAAATCAAATATTCAAGTATTCTTTTGTGTGGCAAATACTTGTATGAGAAAAACTTGTGAAGAATTTATCTGAGTGAGATGAAGAAGATTTGGTGTATTGGGGTTATTATTGTTTCTTAATATTGAATATCACTTTGCTAGGTTTTTTTTACCTCTTTGAGGTTTTCCTAGGTAAATACCTATGTTGTGTTCATTTATCTACATATGCTTTGCTGATTAAATTTACATTTAGATATATCTATGTTAAATATAAATTATAATATATTCAAATTTTCTTAGTTTGTCATAAATAATAAGAATAAAAACTTTGATTTGATTAGAATGTGGACCATACATATTGATGTTTCTCATTCTAGGAAAGGGTTTGGTGTGGCAATATCAATGGTTGTCCCTTGTGTAAAATAACATCTATCTAGAAATTCTTGTTTGTAATTCCCATGCACCAAAAACAATGAAAAATATGAGGCTATGATTCTTGGTTTTTAGTTTTCCTTATATCATAGTGTGGGATAATTGTAAATGTTTAGAGACTTAGAGTTAAAATTCAATTAGGTGAGAAGTAAATTTCAATACAAAATGGCTTATTTGAGTAAGTACAAACACAAATCTAGGGACTTAATTAACTACTTTGATGCCTTTAACATTACAACTATAGTTAAAAAATTTAAATTTTTGATTATCTATAAACATTCACTATGAATCTATCTACTTCAAATGATTATATATTAGATAAGTTTCCAATTGAGTCAGTTCCATATCCTTCTATCTATAAAATGTGAATAATTTTCATGTGTTTTACTATGATCAATAAATTATCAAATTCATGAATAGTGTTATTATTTTTCAATCATAATTAATTGATGAGAATGATAAGGAATTATTTATATAAAAGTACATTGGTGATGATGGAATCATGAGACCCCAAAGGGATGGTTTCACTTGAAAGAGAATTTGACTTGGATATACATGATAAAAATTACTTATCATTTGATAAGCTTAATATCAATCAGAGTAGCCATAATATGTCAATATAGTTATAATTTGATCAGATCCTAAATATAAAAATTGAGATATATTATTGAAAAATACAAGGATGTGATTTCATGGTTTTATAAGGACTTGGATATCTTTGATACAAGGGCCATTATTCACATCATCCTTATGAAATAAAGAAAAGCCTTTTAGGAAATGGAGAAGACAAATAAATACCATATTTTATCCCCTTATAATAAAGTAATTTTAAAAATTACTCACATTTAAAATAATGTTCCCAATAAGATACTCTACATGGGTTGTTAGTTGGGTTTTTTCTACAAAAAGAATGGAGAGATCAAGCTTTGTGTTAAATTCAAAAATTTTAAAAAAACATCAAATAAATATAATTATCCTTTTCCATACCTTAATGAGGTCATCTATATTTTTTTAATTCTGAGATGATGTCTTTTTGATTGGATTATTAGCCAATAACCAAGTCTTGGTTGATAAATAAGATAAAATCAAAACAAATTTCACTACCAAATGGGGAACTTTTAATTACAATAGAATGCATGTCAGTCTAACAAATGTGGGTGAAAAATTCCAAAATTATATGGATTTGAATTTTCAAATTTTAGCTCAAAAAATATTATTTATTTACATGGATGAATTCATTGGTTTTTATAAGTGTGTGTTAGAACATGTACATCATATACATATGGTATTTGAAAGATTCAAAAAGTATGGAATTTCCATGAATCTTAAAAAGAGTTCTTTTTCTATCATATAGGGTAAGTTATTGGAACATATCATCAATAAAGAAGGAATTTTAGTTCATATTGATATATGTATTTTAATTTTTAAAATTATTCTTCCCAATATCAAAAAGGAATTACTTTTTTTATGTAAAAAATAGTTTTGTAAAAAATTTCATTTCTAATTTTATGGAAATCATAAGGAACATTAATGAAATACTAAAATAAGATGAAAAATGGAGTGGACACCCAAATAAAAAATAATAATTTCAAGACATAAAATATTCCATCATGTTGTTTTACCTTTGTTAGGAACCCATGGAAGCACCATTGATTACCATGTACAAGAAACTTAATATGCAAAAATTAACCAGAAGTAACAAGTAACTAGAAACCAAAAACAACACAGAATATGAGAGACAATACCCAATTATATTAATACTCATCCAGAAAAGAATACAATAAAGAAGATGACACTTCTTCTTCACACCTCTCAGAGGCTTCCCACACCTCAAGTGTACAATAATTCTTTCCTCAAAGCTCTCTCTCTTATGGTCCCAACACACAACTCAAGCATAGAGTTGGTGTTCACCTCCAACTAGTCAGTATCCACTACTGCCAGTACACTAGTGCTCCACACACTCAAGTGCTCCACGCACTCCAAGTACTCAACATACTCCAAGTAGATCTCCCTTGAACTTGCAACAACCTGTAACTCAAATGATCTTACTTATGGAAGGAACTACCTTGCCTTCCTCTTTGCTCTCTAATTGAGTACACACCATACTCCAAGTAGATCCTGCCTGATCCTGCTCCCTATTGTGTTGTTGTCACCTTGATTCTACTACCACCTACAGATCAACCTAGTTCTGCACACCTGCAAACCTTAGACCTCGCACACACATACACCTACAGATCAATGATCTTACTTACCCATGTAGATCTCCAAACGTGGCCTTGCACACCTGCTGACCAAGATCCTACATACATGAAGAACCCTTTTGATTCTCCAAACCAGCACCCACACTTGGCACTATGGCACTAGGAGGAACACGCCTTGCTCTCTTCACACATAGAAGGAGCTAATATTTTCTCTCTTACTCTCTAGCACAAATTACAATACAGCCCATGAGTCTATTATATAGATCCCATGCATACAATAATTAGACATCTAATTACAATAATTAGATCCACAGCTCCTAGTCTATAATTGGCTCTTAACATGCAAACACTCGATTCATTAACAAACTATTCATGCAACCAACAGTTTTGGAACCGCACAAGCGACCGACGTCGGTCCCTATCAGGTTAGAGATGACTGATGTCGGCTGATACCTGACCAATGTCAGTTGCCTTTCCCACTGTATATGACTGACATCGGTTGATCAGACTGAAGTCAGTTTCCCTGCAACTTAGCAACCTCTCAACAACCTCCTCCATGTCTGCAATAGTGAAGCTTTTAGCTCCACAACCTAACAATCTCCCACTTGGAGATAAATAGTTGCACTATACATGTACTTGTACCCCATCTAATTTGTATCCTGGCTTGTATCCCTCTTCAAGCTCAACCTTGAAGACCACCCACCACAAAACTTGTGGTGCACTTCTTGTCATCCAAGTAACCTGCTGCATCCGCATCTACAAACACATAAAAAATAACTTGACCCTGCATAGCATGTGCACCTACTACTGGTCCCTCTCAGACACCTGAGAATCCATTGAACTTCCCTCCAGTGCTTCTTTCCCAGATCAGCTCCAAACTTTCTAACATCTCCCACTGTGTGGGAAACCTAGGTCCAGTACGCATGTACTTAACCTCATCATGTGAATTAGGACATTGCTCATGAAACTATCCAACCATTAGCATGCTAACCGGTCTCACACAATCATCTGGAGACAAAATCAACTTGTGATATCCATGTCTCTAGAACACACTTATGCCAAAGAATTTTGCTCCCAAATTCCTCATGACATACCACTGAACTAACTTTACCTTTAGCTCAGCAAAACTCTATATGTGTAACCCTACATCAAGCAAACACACAACATACAATAACAGGATAATGTCGCGACTCATCATCCACATGGTAAAGAAACCACAATAGTTACAATGACATTGACTAAAGCCATGCTTTGTCATCCACCTGTCAAACCTGTACCACTATCCTGGAGCTACCTCAAGACCATATGACCTGGCCTTCCATCTCACATGTCCATTCACTCTATTCTTCAACTAAGGAATCCATTCATCTTTCAGTGCTTTCATACCGGCTGACAACCCTACCAAATCTCCCATTTGGTTATGCATCCTAATCATGCCATGCTCCCACTGTTTCCTGGATCCTTCCTGCTCTGCAGTGAGCACTGAGTATAAAGAAGAGGAAAAATGAATTTGAGGCTTACTTACCACTTTCAGTCCTCCATATGGGCATTTGAGACTCCTTGATAGCTTGCTATCTACCCAAAATTTGTTACAGTGACCGACCTCGATCACCACACAATCTGCATCCAACCGACGTCAGTTCCCATGTGACTATCCTTTTTGCTGACATCAGTTTTCTGACTGACATCGATCTTACCTGGTCACTAATGTCAGTTCCATGACCGACGCCGATATCCAACCTACTTGACACCACCGGCTCTGGTATACACATGACCAACATTGGCACCTATCTATTCGATGCCGGTTCCCTCTGACCGATGTCAGTAACTATGTTCGCCTGTGAGTGATGAATTTTTACCCATGAGCTCTCCATGGATCAAAACCCTGTCCAAACTGCCTTGCTCAAAAGTATCTAGCCCCATCCACTAAACTCTATCCATCATCTCCTCCAAGAACACCAAGGCTTTCCAGTTCTTAAGTCTATCAAACACATCTGTCTTCCGCTTAAGAACATGCATCTCCTTCTTGCTCATGTGACCAAGCCTACAAAGCCACGTCTTCACAATAGAAGAAGAATCAATAATATAATAAAGTAGATAAAGAGTACCTACTTTCTTACCACCAGCTAATTCAAGTGCATCTGATGTGAGAGTTTTTGTGCATCTCTCATCACCCAACTTTCTTGAATAAATTAGCCACATCTTTAAGCTTGGGACCTGCATGACCTCCTTCAACACCCATGTGTTGGCCGCCTATAATTTTAGCTTCACTTCCCCTTTGCTAATTCTTTGGCAAGGCACACCAGCTCCTAAATAAATCTTTCCAAAGTCTCCAAAGACCTTAACATGGAAAAATACTCTATTTCGAGCTGCATGGAAAGAGGCAACAGAATCTATAAAATAAGATTCTACTTTATCCAAGGAACATCCCAGAGCATCCTTTGCAACAACACCTGCAACATTTACTTCTTTAATTCCTTCATGCTGATATTCTACTAACCAACAATATTTATTTACCTGCTCTTTCTTTCCATAAGACCATAATTGACCATTTGTGCTTTTCAATTCCTCCATTCGTAGCTTACTTCTTCTGTCATTGCTATACTCCCACTCAATCAAAAACCCCTGAGAGTGACCTATAATCAAACACAAACCTGCTCCCTACAACCTTAGCACTGATACCAACTGTTAGGAACCCACAGAAGCACCATTGATTACCATGTACAAGCAAATTAATATGCGGAAATTAACTAGAAGTAACAAGTAACTAGAAACCAGAAACGACACAGAATATGAGAGACAATACCCAATTGTATTAATACTCATCTAGAAAAGAATACAATAAAGAAGATGCCACTTCTTCTTCACACCTCTTAGAGGCTTCCCACACCTCAAGTGTATATTAATTCTTTCCTCAAAGCTCTCTCTCTTATGGTCCCAACACACAACTCAAGCACAGAGTTGGTGTTCACCTCCAACTAGTCAGTATCCACTACTGCCAATACACAAGTGCTCCATGCACTCCACAAGTGCTCCACGCACTCCAAGTACTCAACATACTCCAAGTAGATCTCCCCTAAACTTGAAACAACCTGCAACTAAAATGATCTTACTTATGGAAGGAACTACCTTGCCTTCCTCTTTTCTCTCCAACCGAGTACACATCATACTCTAAGTAGATCCTGCCTGATCCTGCTCCCTGTTGTGTTGCTGTCACCTTGATTCTGCTGCCACCTGTAGATCAACCTAGTTCTACACACCTACAAACCTTAGACCTCGCACACACATACACCTGTAGATCAATGATCTTACTTACCCATGTAGATCTCCAAATGTGGCCTTGCACACCTACTGACCAAGATCCTACATACATGAAGAACCCTTCTGATTCTCCAAACCAGCACCCACACTTGGCACTGTGGCACTAAGAGGAACACACCTTGCTCTCTTCACACACAAAAGGAGCTAATATTTTCTCTCTTACTCTCTAGCACAAATTACAATACATCCCATGAGTCTATTGTATAGATCCCATGCATATAATAATTAGACATCTAATTACAATAATTAGATCCGCAGCTCCTAGTCTATAATTGGCTCTTAACATGCAAACACTCAGTTCATTAACAAACTGTTCATGCAACTGACAATTTTGAAACTACACAGACAACTGATGGTGGTCCTTATCAAGCTAGAGATGACCAATGTTGGCCGATACCTGATCGATGTTAGTTTCCTTTCCCACTGTATATGACCAACGTCAGCTGATCAGACCGACGTCGATTTCCTTGCAACTTAACAACCTCTCAACAACCTCCTCCATGTCTGCAATAGTGAAGCTTTTAGCTCCACAACCTAACAACCTTACTCTGCATTAATGGGTTAGATTAATCTAATTAATATAAAAGTATGAAATGTAATTCATATCACTAGATATGGAATTCAAGAATACATCTGAATGTAAAATACTAAGATTGATTTTATAATTAAAAATGGAATATGATAAATATGGAAATTACTAAATAGATAATGATACTTAGATTTTCTATTTGGCTATCTTACTATGAGTATATTGTACAAGTGAAAACCAAGGATAAGTAGGCTTGTGGTTTGTTCAATTCCACAATTGATCAACTATCTACATTGGGTCAGTTCCATAATATCAGATAAGTGTCACTAATAAATACTTCCATGTTGGTCAGTAATAACATGCAATTAAGTGATACACAATGATTGTATTTTCACCTATAACTATATTTTCTTAATAAATGTTTGAGATCATGAACCCTTATAACATGAACACATCAAAAAATTAGCCGTCTATGCCTTAAAACCCTAGATATACTTGTGAGGGATAAAATAATGAAAAAATAGAGAAATTTTAATGGGTTGAGTTGATCCCAATCAATCCTACATGATTATTAAGCTCTTTATACATATCTAGTATTCTAAATAGGGAAATTTAAGCCATAAATAGTTCTCTCACCTAGTGTGATTTTAAAATTATGCTCCTTCACTATGTGTATGAATCTAAAGATTAAATTTGATTATTGATTTTTTTTTTTTTTGAATTTTAGTTTTAGTGCTTAAATCTTGTATTATGAATAATCCTAGTGATCGGTATGCAAATAGGGAAGAATAGGGTAGATTTACTAAATGTGCAATAGTGTATAGATGTATATTAGATAAGTGTTAATTACCTTTTGAATGAGACCTTGATTTTTATATATATGGATATAATTAAATATTTACTAATGTACAAAAAATATTAGGATTAAGGGATTACCCTAAGGATGGTTTGAATTTTATAATATATCCATTTTTAGGAGTAGGTCAGTTTTGATTAGTGAAGGTTGTTATTAGCTAGTGATAAAGCTCATAGGTGGTATAACATACTACATATAGGTGTACTAAAATAAGAGTATATATATGTCCATCTAATATATTTATTATAAATTAAATACATAATGAGTTTACTATGTTTTTATAATAGTAGAGCATAAGGTTTGATTCATAAGATAACATGTAAGTGTGAGAGGATGGAGGATTAGGACCTCATTTGAGTGCTCAATTCATGTGTAGTAAATGTGTGTCACACTTTTTATTTTCAAGTACTAAAGACCATATTTTAATATCTAAAAATTCCATAGTTTTATTGTATTATTGGAATTTATAGAGTAAAAGGATAAAATGTACTTGAGTGTACACAACATAATTTGCCTTTTGGAAGATTGCTCAAATGTGTAGATTTGTTCCATGAAAACCTACAATGAAAATGAAGTAATTAATGCCCACACATGAAATCTAAAATATGAATTTTAAAATTGTAATTAAAAGGGTGAATTTACACTTGTGTGTTTTTTCAAACTTTGATTCGCTCACAACTTGCTAGAGATGATGCTACTACATTGAAGCATTGGAGAGTTGGGGTGATTAAGCCCCAAAATTGCGTAACTATGTAATATCTTGAGCTTGAAGGAAACATTCCCAAATACTCATGAATATGGGGTAAAGGAAAAAATGTATTTACATAAATAACCATGAAAAAAGAAAGAGAGATAACCATTTTGATAAGTTCAACTCAAACACATCACTACATAGGAAAATGAAAGACCTGATCAAGTAATATAGAATGAAAAATTAGTCAACCACTATGGATGGATTATAAATTCAATTGTAATTATTTTCTCTATTTTTATCAAGTTTGATCCATATAAAAACAAAAATTCATGATCATAAGGAAATGAATAACATGCATGTCCCTATCATGTACTCACAGTTGATTATGTAGTTTCTCTTAATGAATAATATAATGCATGATAAAAAATGAATGGCTCATGTACATTCATGATTTTAGATCTGATAAGTGTGAAGTGGAGTGATAACCATTTTCAATTAAATTATAATTATGTTTTTATGTATATGTGCATGAACTAGAATCATTACGCTTGAATATATATTAACTAATATAGAATGTTATGCATATATGTTGAGTTTTATAAATTATATCTCAAATGTATGTGTATGTGAAAATATAAAATTATATTCATATAGTCTATTGTGCATATGCCCATGCATATACACTCAAAAGTGTATGAATTTATACTTTAGTGTTTTTAAAGTGAGTGTATATGTATGGAATATTCCCATGTATATTGTATCAATATGCCAATATATGTCATGTACTTAAACCAATATAATATCAAAACCATCTAAATTTTTGAAATTTATGAATCTAGTACTCAGATCTAATTTTATACTTATGTATGTTCGTCTCTACGACAAGCATAATCTAATGCTCCAATTTTAAGATTAGGGATGTGTCCATCAAGTCACTCATGTTAAAAATAAGAGGTAAAGGACTGTTTTAGATAATATGCACTTATCAATAGTCCAATTTTTTGAAAACTATCAAAAATAAACTGGACTATATCAAGATTAAGTTGGACTTATTACAAATAAATCACATCTATCTAATATATTTTTAATAAGTCCAAATTATTTAAAATGATAAAAAATAATTAGTAGTTGAAAAATATCATAAATAAATTGGACTTCATCAAGAATTAATTGGAATTATTATAAATAAATCACATCTATATAATGTATTTGTAATAAGTCCAAATTATTTAAAATAATAAAAAATAATTAAAAAATAGTTGTACTTATACAAATAAATCACATATATCTAAATGTGCAAAATAGTTAGAAGGCCTGTGGTATTTCTAATATCTTCAATCAAATTTATATGACCATTCAAACTGGTACACAAACCATGCATTTATAGATAATAAATTTGGATAGTTTATTACTCAAGGAAAAATAATTCATATATCAATCAAGAACTTAGATGAAATGTGATTTAAATCACATGGGGTGACTAGATGCCACATGTTAGTAGTTGATTGCATCATGAATTATTTATTTAATCTAAATTACGTGATGTCCTTGTAACTATCAAATTTTATATCATATTTGTGCACATACCATATGTCAATCATGGGTGTTTGGGTGCTAGGTACCTCCTCAATGTTCTATTATTACATTATTAATATAATCTTCCCCATAGTCGTTTATCAATATTGCGAGGTGTGTCACAATCTTAGGTGCTCATGATGTTCAAAATTTTTGTTTAGACTAGTCATTCTTCCACATATTTGAGTCATTGAGATTGTGCCACATTGCACAATCTTAGGTGCTTGGCTAAAGTGTAATTTGAAAAAATAAAAATCCAAAGACCATTTGTTGATATGCAAATGCAAAAGAATAAATCTTGATGCACAAGTGCAACATTCTAAGGTGTAAACCTTGAAGACCTTTTTATAGACACAATAATGTTGAAGTGTATTTTACAATGCAAAAAATATGAAGTGTAAATTATGATGTGAAAATTATAAAGACCATTTTCAAAAGACCATTTTGAAGGATGTAAAATGTAAAGTGTAATTTGGAAAACCAAAAAGATGAAGAGGTTTTTTTTATTCTAGAAATACAATATGGCTATTTGGAATATGCAAAATCCAAAGACCATTTTAAAACACAAAAATGTGAAGTGGACATTCTGACAATAAAATGCCATTAAATATATGCAAAATTACCAAAATAATAAATTATCATAGTAGAAAATATAAAATGCAAATGCTGAAGTGTATTTTCCAAGACCCAAAATGTAAAGTGCCACTAAAAACTAATATAAATAGATAAAATAATAAACCATTATACATTCCCAAAAAATGGACTAAATTTTGAAAAAAAAACATTCATATTTATCATTCCAAAATTAAGGAAAAACCATTTTAAATTTTCCAACATCATGAAAGAAAAACAATAGTTCGTAATATTTTATCAATATTTTTTGAAAGTGCCGAGTGGGATGATGCATTCAAATAGTCTATTACAATGACTTTTAAAAATTAAGTGAGAACAAGTTTATGAGCTATCCAAATTTTATTTAGTTTCCAAGCATATATTATACTATCTATGAGTATGGATGGTAAAGATGTCTCATTTAGGTTTGGCTTCCATTTCTTGTCTAAATAGCCTGGATAAATTTTTGATTCTTCTACATCTTTTTTCCCTATATGAACTAGGATGAACCAAGCTATATTGACCCTTAGTTATATATATTTATTTGTTTTTACTATCTCAATATTAATTTTAACTCTATCAACCCATACTATTTAATCCACTCCTATAGAATCATTAGGTCTAACAAATAACATATCTCTAATTTGTAGATCTTGAGCTAGATCAAATATAATTTTTGTTCTATTGCTTCTTAGACCAACATATGTATCTGTAGATGCCACTCTAAAATCAAGGGTCTTATCATGAACCATTTTGTGTATATCTCTATACATAGGTATGTTGTGGTGAGTTATAGGCCAAAAATATTCTATACATTCAACTTTAGAAGGGAACATGTCTTATTTCATTGTGTCATGGATGTTTTGGAAGTAATATGCTAGATCCATCCACTTAATATTTTTTGTTAAACCAAATACATTTAATTGTTGTAAATACTTAATCAAGTTATATTTGATTTATTTTTCACTCTTTTTTCTACTTCTATTTGAGAATTTTACAATAATGAAATCTTGCGACATTTCTTTATTTTTTAAGTCTTTAAAAAATATTTTTGTTAGATTACCTTTTGGAACATTTAGATCACCATTTTTTTGGTTCCCCATAAAGTGATCAAGGTGTGGGGGAGGGGGGATTTATATCTCTTATAGAGTTTTTTCAATGCATAATGGGCTAACCTTACTCCATGTATAAAATAAAGTATTAACCTTTTGTCAAGCCTAGTATTTAATGTCTTCCCTTTAGCTGGTATCTATTAACATAATCTTTGAAATCCTCTACTTCTTCAATCAAATATGGCATGAAGTTTCTTATATTTTCATGTCTTATTAATATCCATGATCTCTACCATGTTCCATACATATTTCTTCTTTATACATTTAGGCATATTTCCAAATGTGCCATCGATGTCCTATAGGGATAAATTTGACCTCAACATCAAGGAAAACACTTTTATAGATAAGGAGAGATAAATATTACAACACAAACCTATACTAAAATCCATGATTTTGTGAATTTATAAATTTAATATTAGTTCCATGTATGGTTTAACATTTTTAAAATATAATTATGCATGGAAGTACCTATTCTTATTGTCCCCACAATAGTTGTCTAGTTAAAGGTCTAGCCTGGAAGGAAGTTTCTTGAAGGAACCAATTAATTATGCTTATTATCTATATTTGTTGCATTCAAGGTAGTAGTTATTAGATAGAAATGCATCATACAATAAATATTTTAAATATCAAGGTTTATATAGTAAATACCCATAAGTATTTGGCATTGTTATTTCCATATCCTTGAAGCACTTCTTCATTGAGGTGATAGTAAAGTTAGACCAATTGTACCTGACATTCCCCTTTTCTTATTAAATAAATGGGGACCCACCTTTTTTGGATTTTGGCCTTGTTTGATGAGCCCTCCTTCTACATAGATGTGCAAGTTCTATTGGATTGCTCCTTAGTCTTTACATTTGGAAGAATAAAGCATTGATATTATAGTCTTTACACTAATTTAATAATGCCTTTTGGGTTTTGGGACTTAGTTTTTCATTAGTGAAATTATTCGAGAGTTTTTATTTAGAGTTTTTGCTTAGGCCTTCTTATAAATTATTTTGTTCTTCAAAACTTATGTTCAAGCCTTACTCTTCAAAGATTGTGTTCAAGATTTTTGTTTAGACATTTTGTTCAAAATTTATGTTTGAAATACTTATTTAGCACTTGCTCATTGGGTTTTTTGTATCAGATATTTTGTTTGAATAATTATTTTGAATGACTTGTCTTTTATTGGGAATTTTATATCAAGATTTTTGTTTGGGCCTTTTTTTTATATCAAAACTTGTGTTTGATATTTTTTATTGGATAAACTATCCAAAATAGTCATCATTGGCTTTATCTAATTTGGGATTTTTTCTTAGAGATTTTGTTTAAACATTTGTTCCAAGGATTTTTGGTTTTTAGACTTTGTGTTTTGGATTTTGTTCAAACATTTGGTCATAAGATTTGTTTGAATATTTTATTGGCTTGGTCCCAAGATAAAACCTAACTCTCAATTCCTAAATGCCAAAATCCTAGTAGACTTAGCCAAAATATTTCCTAATACTTGTCAAGGATACCCTCTAGCTAAACTAACAAGATTTGAACTATGTAGGAAAAACAAATATATGGATGTTAGACATTAATAGCACACAAACTAGAATTGAATGCTAATGATATATACATGATGTGAAACTATTGACATATGCATTACTCATAAATGAATTCAAACTTGTATATTGCCTTGATCTACTTCAAGAGATAATCAATATACTCAGTACTAGTTAAGCTTGAGGTCATGCCTTTCATCAACCTTTTGTAGGATTTATTATTTGTTGGGAAGATTACACAGGATGCATTTTTGCACCACATGGATCACCAGACATTCATGGCATGCATCATCAAAGATGAATTTCAAAGGTATATATCTATACCAGTTCTAAATGCAATTTTTGATAAGCATAGATTAGTTTCATGAAACCAAAAAAAAACAATGGATAAAGTGTTGAGTTCATGGCTTCTCCCTAGGGAGATAATGACTTTCCCACCCCCATTAACAAATTTAGAATGGGGGTATAGATTGGAATGGCATTACTAAATAAGATGTATGGAATGACTAGCATTTATTTTCATAATTGGGATTAGGTGACATTATTATATATGATGATGACCAGTGATGCAAATTTTGCCCTAGTGAAATTATCAGCGTTCAACTGAGAGAACAAGTTCTCCATAAAAGCAAGAGGCCCTTACTTCTATATGATGTATTATCTTCTAGATGCCATGATGGGAATGGTATATAAGGTCCTTGGTGAGATTTGGAGCCCATCCATAGAATGTGTCAATAATCTCATGTATGACTATTATCAATTCATGCATATTTATGCATACATAAAACATATGGTTTAAATTACTGAGGATGTCTATCCTTAAGTATGGTAGGCAATCCATGGGACTCCACTACCCAAAATTGAAGAAATCATAAAAAAAAATTAGTTAATAGGGTTGACTATTAAATATATCTTGATTATACAATAATCATGATTACCAGTCATAAGGTCCATCCCATGTGTCTCACCAAATATGTACTAGACAAGATAGAAGAGCAAGAAATTGCTTATCAACTCTGGTGGAGTGCTGAGGAGACTTGATTAAAAATAATAAGATCACATCCTATGGGTCACACATGATCATTGGTAGAATGTGTTATACATAGAGATGAATTTTGGAGAGGTAGGTAGTAAGAGAAAGAGCTATCACTTTCCCACCATGCCACACATAGACTTGGATCCCCATGGTTATATACAAAGGCATATTCAGGGTTTTGGTATCCCATACCAACATATCCCATATGACCATGATTTTATATTTTTAAAAGAAAAGGATGATGACCAGGTCCTAAAAAAGGCAAAATTTATAGGCTTAAAATAAGATCATTTAAGGATAATTCAATAAGAACCTTCAATTTTAGTGAAGGAAATACACACTAGGTTGTAACATATTTCAAGATGGACAAATTTAGATTTTTGGAATAGTGAGCCTCTACAACAAATAGAGGTACAAGGGAAAACTTCATAATAACTTCCCTTTTTATTAAAATCTACTAAGAAAGAACCTAGGATGACTGAGCCTAATCTTAGGGGAGCTCAAGGGGATGTAATTGACTTAGATTTATTTGATGAAGAAGACACAGAGCACCCAAGTGAATATATAATGTAAATGCCTATATTTACACCCCAATTAAAAGAATATATAGTCCTAGTGGTAGCTACAAAAAAAGTTGCTACCTCAATTCAATAAGGCTCCTCATTCGAGGCAAAAACCACCATTTTTATAAGAGGAAACTAAGGGATCCCCTCATAGATAGTCTAATGGTGGATCAACCACAGATCCTACCCTCAGTTCCTCAACAATAGGTTGAGGAAGAGAAATAATTCGATGAATAAGAAGAATTGGAAAGAGCCAAGGCACTGAGCCTTATGCCTGATAAAAGGAAGGCACCAACCACAAATGACTCAATAAGTAAGAAGGCTCATCCTTCACTCACCACTTCCCTAGTTTCTTCATATGTTCCTATTTTTGGTTTAGTTTCAATTTCCTTTATTTTAAAAATTCCCACAGTAGAATATATCAATTATACCCCTAATGTTTCATTGTCATCATATTCTCTCTTACACATTCCTCTACTTATTCCCAAGGTAGAGAAGGATTTTTATACCACCATTGATCCATCTTCACCCACAATGCAACCCACATACATTATTTCCACTACTAACATTCCCTCTAGGACTATCATAGTTAGAACCTTGAAGAATAAAAGGTAAACCAAGAAATTTGAAACATCCATGGCCACTCCTCAACTTCATATTTCTTTTACATAAATCACTTTTCCTATGTCATCCCCTAATTTATCCCTAGAGACCACTATCATGACCTTAGGTAAGGGAAAGAGGGTAAAGAAATCCAATAAATCCTATCCACTCCCCTAATATGGAGGTGTGGATTGGTCCAAGATCATTTGGCCCTACCTTCTTGACATAGTCTTCAAGGGAGCTAAAAAGCAATAGTTATCAGAGTTGTTGCCAGAATCTAGATAATGCAAGTGCAATGGAGACGTGATCACACTAGTTGAAGCCAGTGCACACCACAAGATGCTAAAGTAATTTGAAATTAACACAATTATAGAAATTGCACAAGACAAAATGGAGAAAACCAAAATCTGATTAT
This sequence comes from Torreya grandis, assembly GCA_037957365.1. Classification (NCBI taxonomy): domain Eukaryota; kingdom Viridiplantae; phylum Streptophyta; class Pinopsida; order Cupressales; family Taxaceae; genus Torreya; species Torreya grandis. Next base: position 2,438,551 of record JARHVA010002485.1, on the reverse strand, counting down.
TCCACATGAAATGGCCAAAATGAAGAATACATATAGGAGAGCTAGTAAATAACTCCTCCACAAATGGTGGTCAAAGCACCCCAAGAATAGACTCCTCCACAAAAGGTGGTCAAAGCACCCCAAGAATAGACTCCTCCAAAAAAGGTGGTGACAAGGTGCCAAGAATAGAGAAGTAACTCCCATACCCAGAATAGGAGTATCTTATGACATTATTATGACACAAATATGACACACAATCTCCACATAAGCTAGCCTATCCCATGAATGTAGGAAAACTCCATGTATGCACAAATATATAATGTTCCCTAATTAATAAATAGGGAAAAATAAAATCCTACACTAATACCCCCCATAAGCACAGCTTAGGTGGGAAGTGTGGAAATATAAAATGGGTCATGACAAGTAGGCCTAATGAGGTACCCATGTACAAATGCAATCTCCCATAAGATAGAGAAAAGGAGAAAACCCATAGGAAAAAACTCCCCCCCAAAAGAGATACAAAAGAAAAGAAGAGGCTAGAATGCCCCCCTGAAGATGATGTTGCTACAAATGTAGACCGCACCCCAAGAAGAGCTCGTAAGTGAATGAACTTGCTCTCGGTGAAAGGTTTGGTGAAGATATCTGCAACCTGCTCTGAAGACTGGAAAAATATCAAGTCAATGACCTGACTATGAATAAGCTTTCGAATGAAATGTATGTGAATCTCTATGTGCTTGGTCCACTGGTGTTGAACTAGATTCCTACAAATTTGAATGGTACTCTGGTTGTCACAATAAATGATGGTGGGCTGCCTGATGGGAATGCCAAACTCAAAAAGAATCCCCTAAAGCCAAATAGCATTAGTAGCTACATTAATAGCTCCCCTGTACTCTGCCTCTATGGATGATATAGCAATAGCATTCTACTTCTTGCTAGACCAACTGACAGGACATGAACCTAGAGAGAAATTGTAACCAGAAGTGGACTTGCGAGTCTGTGAATCGCTAGCCCAGTCTGAATCTGTATATCCAACTAAGTCAACCTCTATGCCAAATTTTTAGTGAATCCCATATCTATGTGAACCCTATATGTAATGCAAAATCCTCTTAGCTACTTTCCAATGCAACTCATGAGGTTCCTGCATAAATCTGGAGACAATTCCCACTGAATATGAAATGTCAATCCTGGTGTGAGTCAAGTAGATGAGACTACCAACAAGTTGTCAATACCGAGTGGCATCAACCAATGGTGAAGAATAATCAGTCTCAAGCTTGAATCCTAATATAAAGGGAGTCAGAGATGGCTTACAATTGGCCATGTGAAACTGAGCCAATAAGTCAAGAGCATACTTAGGCTGTGCAAGTGAAATCCCTGAATCTAACTATGAGATCTCGATGCCAAGGAAGTAGTGCAACAAACCCAAGTCTGTCATGTCAAATCTATCTTGAAGAGATGCCTTCACCACTATAATAGCCGATGAAGAACTCCCAGTGATCAAAAGGTCATCAACATATAAAACCAAAATCAAGAGCGAATCATCCTATCGCAAGAAGTAGACATTAATATCAGAATGACACCTATTGAAACTTGCTATGAGAAGGAAGGAATCCATCTTGGCACACCAAGCCTGAGGGGCCTGTTTGATGCCATAGATAGATTTTCTAAGTCTACATACTAAGGAAGAATCTTGAACAAATCCTGGTGGCTGCTCCATGTAGATCTCCTCCTCAAGGTCTCCGTGAAGAAAGGCACTCTTTACATCCATCTGATGCACATACCAACCATGTGTTGTGGCAATAGCCAAGGTGAGTCGGATAAAAGTCATCTTTGCAATGGGTGAAAAGGTTTCTGAGTAGTCAATGCCTGCCACCTATGATAAACCCTTGGCAATCAATTGCGCCTTATACTTATCAACTGACCCATCTATTGCAAACTTGGTCTGATATATCCACCTACATCGAACCATCTTTCTTCCCTTAGGAAGTGATGTCAAATCCCAAGTGTGATTTTTGATTAAGGAAGAATATTCTTCCTCCATAGCATTATCCCACTCAGGTACCCCTGATGCCTCTCAAAAAGACTGTGGATCTGAAACTGAAGCAAAAAAGGCATGTGGATCTCTCTAAAAATCCCCCCTAGTACGTCTATCATCTGCGGGGTCTCCTGCCCATGTGCCAACACTCTCAAGTGTCTGTCTGGCCCAAAGCAGCCCAAAATCAGGTGAGTCAGGTGCTAACTCCTCATCCTCTGACTAACTAGAGGTGGATGACATTGCATCATTGCCCTCACTGTCTAAACTCAAATAAGAAGAAGATGACTCTAACTCAAGAACTTGTTGTGGTTGATTTGAATCTGATGAGGAATCATCATGATGAAGTAGATCTAATGAGGGAGAAGAAGTGTCAAGTGTTGAGTCTCTATGACTCTCTTGAAAATGGACACTTCTCTCGATGAACAACTCATGAGTGATGGGATCTAGAAGATGATATAGCTTAATACCATCCAGATATCTTACAAAGATGCAAGGCTTGGACTAACATTCCATAGATTTACATTTCTTCTTTGAAATGCGGGCCATGGTTGGGGATCTAAAAACTCTAAGGTGCTCAACATTAGGTTTCCTTTTATGCTAAGCTTCAAAGGGTGTTATCCCTTTTAAAGCTTTGTGAGGAACCTTGTTCTAAATGTAGCAAGCACAATTGATGGCTTCAGCCCAGTACTGTGGTGTTAGGGATTTGGAGTGAATCATACAGCTACCCATCTCTTTCAAGAACCTATTCTTACATTATGCAACCCCATTTTATGAAGGATTGTAAGTGACTATGTGCTACAAATCAATCCCCTCTGTGGTGCAAAACTGCTCAAACCTAATGCTGACATACTCCCCTCCATTATCAGTTCAAAGAACCTTGATGGATTTCTCACTCTGTTTCTCAACAAGAGCCTTGAAGTCTAGAAAATGTTCAAACACTTCATACTTTTTTTTGAGAAAATATATCCAAGTGTACCTAGAGAAATCATCAATGAAAGTGAGGATGTACTTGGCCCTTATGAAATATGGTTTGGGAAAGGGTCCTGATACATCACTGTGGACTAACTCCAAAGGTTTTGAAGCCCTCCAAGCTTTGCCTTTGTCAAATTTTGCTTTGAGATGCTTCCCAAGGGAGCACCCCTCGCAAAGTCCTTTTGAGAATTAGACACGAGGAAAGCTAATGACCATGTCATTTTTACAAAGTTGCTCAAGATAGCGGTAGTTAAGGTGGCCAAACCACTCATTCCAAAATTTGATAACTCCATTTGAATGAGTTAGCAATGCTATCAGAGGAGAATCTGATGCAAAATGTGAGAAGGTGTATAACCTAGCTTGGTGATTTGCCTTTCCCACTACCACTGTAGTATCACTATGCAAGTCCCTGATAGACACTGAATCTGGTAAAAACTCAACTCTCATGGCCCATCCAATGTGAGTGATTTGGTACACTGATAGGAGATTGGTTGAAAGAGAAGGAACATTATTGAATGTTCCTCCTTCCATTTCAACTGACCCTCTCCCTACAATAGAAATTGATGTGTTAGCACCCAAACTAATTGAAGTCATGTTACAAGGCTATAAAGATGAAAACTCAACTAGTGAAGAGCCCATGTGGTGAGAAGCACCTAAATCAATGACCCATGATGATGTAGAAGCTACAGTTGCTACAAGGGCCTTGCCCTTTTCTTTCTCCTTACCCTTGCCTTTTGCCTTAGTAGAATCTTGGGTTGATGAATTCTGCTTGATGGACTCAGGAACACCTATGTTGTTCTTCTCTAGAAGATGAGTTAGGTGATCTATTTGTTTCTTCATGCATTTGTGTTCATCATGCCCTGTATTTTTACAATAGGCACACTTAACCTTCTCCTTCTTAGGTTTAGCATTAGAGGATGAAGTCTAAGTGTTGTTTTTGGCAGGATTAGTGTTTTCTTTCTTCTTCTCCTGATCCTTGTTCTTTTTCTTCTTCTCCTTTGTTGAAGTCTTGTCCTTACCATTTCTAGCTATCAAGGCTTGGGGTTGTGTAGACTTCATTTTGCCCATTTGAATTAGCTTATCTTGCTCCCTAGTCAAGTTGGCAATGAATGAATCCAAAGAAGGCATTTTCCATGTAGTGCCAAGGGCACTTTTAGTGGCATGGAAAGTGGAGACAAAGACTGAATAGCTAGGACCTAACTTTGTGAGAATAGAAAGAATGAGTTGATCATCTTTCTTCTCTATCCCACATTATTTTAATTGCAATCTAAGGGCCTTAATCTTAGTGAAGAATTCCTGTAGGGTGTCAAAGTTACTAGGACTTAGACTTATGAGTTCGTTTTCGAGCTCATGACCTCTCATCTCATCAAGCTTCCCAAACAATTTTTCTAAGGTGTCCCATATGTCATTAGGAGTTTGGGAGGATTATAAGTGAAAGAGAAGTTCTGGAGACACAAACAAGCTCAATAACCCAAAGGCTTCATCACTACAGTTGTACCACTTAACCTTTCCAGCATCTGTGTTAGGTTTTACTTCTGTACCCATTGTGATCCTATACAACCCTTTACTTCTAAGGATGATTGACATTTTAACTTTACATTAATGATAGTTGAAGGGTGTTAGGGGTTTGAGTTGAAAAGAGTCCATTTTTAGCTGAAATTAGGTGAAGTTGTGTTGATTGCAAGTTGTGAATGTATGCAAAAAGGAGAATGAAAGTGAAGTTTGCAAGTTGTGAAAAAGCAATCACACCCCCCTAAAATATTGAGCCCCCCCAAATTTGAAAGTGCATGCTCAAAATACATCAGACTCAGCCAAAAATGCATCTTAGAGCAATCAGTGCAAGACTAAAGCAAACAGGACGTCAGACTCAGCCAAAAATGCGTCCTAGGAGACCCAAATTTTGGCATTTTATAAACTAGTGCATTTTTTAAAAATAACAAGTCTACACTGTGGAGAATTGAATTACAATAACTTTTGCAAAAAATGGCACCCAAAACTGAGCTACTATTTGCAAGATTTTAAAGTTAAAATTTTCCCGTAAACTAGTGTTTTTGCAAAAAAATGCACTAAAACATTAAAAAAATGCCTGTTATGGGGAGAGAAAGGGGCCTTCCAACCAATCTTTGGATTTGGCATCGAATGAAGAATCCAAATAAGGTTTTTATGAGGAGGAATTGGCCTCCTACCAACCCGGGCCTCACCCTTTGTCTTCGACAGGCGAAGATACAAGTTTTAATTGAAAATCCCCAAAATACAAAACTGTCTAAAATCCTTAATATTCAGTCAAATTGACTAATTTTTGTTTAATCAAGTCAATTTTACACTAAAAAAATAAATCAAAGACAGTTTGGATAGATGCCATGTGTCCAAAGGATGCCAAATAGGATGCCAAGTAGGGAGGGGCGTCCAAAAATGCACAGTCCAAAATTTTGACTTAGAAAAGACAAAAAAACTAAATGAAACCTGTTGCTTGGCACCGTACAGTTGAAAGCTTGGCAAGGGAGGACTGTGGTAAAAAGTTTCTCAAAAAAACAAGGCGTAATGCTAGAGATGGATAGTAAACAAAGTAAATGGTGCCCAACATAGGGTGTTGTTCTAATTTTTTTTTGCAAAAAACAAAAAAAATAGCAGACCTGGATGCCGTACGACCTGGTTGGCTATTGGAAAGGACTTAGCAGCAGCAAATGTGGTAGGCACCTGGTCTCTTTCCTCAAGCTGGAGCTGAAGTTGGCATGGAAGTGAAGATAGAAGCTTGGTTGTAGAAGGATGCTGGAAGGACTATTTTTTTTGAGTTTCTGCTCTTCCCTTTGCTGCTACACACAACAATGGCACCCAAGAGAAACAGATAAACCAGCCCCTGAAGTAAAGACAACCAAGACACCCAAAGGCCAAGGATTTCCAGGAAAACTAACCAGAAGATATTTCAAAAGTTTTTTTGTTTTAGATCAAATCTAAAAAATAAAAAAAACAAAGAGAACTCCACTCTTCTTGATTTCAAAATGAACTTAAAAGCATAACCATACACACGATTACCGTTCTTGCTCTGATACCATATCAGAGTTGTTTCCAGAATCTGGATAATGCAAGTGTAATGGAGATGTGATCACACTAGTTGAAGCCAGTGCACACCACAAGATGCTAATGCAATTTGAAATTAACACAATTAGAGAAATTGCACAAGACAAAATGGAGAAAACCAAAATCTGATTATTCCACATGAAATGGCCAAAATGAAGAATACATATAGGAGAGCTAGTAAGTAACTCCTCCACAAATGGTGGTCAAAGCACCCCAAGAATAGACTCCTCCACAAAGGTTGGTCAAAGCACCCCAAGAATAGACTCCTCCAAAAAAGGTGGTGACAAGGTGCCAAGAATAGAGAAGTAACTCCCATACCTGGAATAGGAGTATCTTATGACACCTTATGACACAAATATGACACACAATCTCCACATAAGCTAGCCTATCCCACGAATGTAGGAAAACTCCATGTATGCACAAATATATAATATTCCCTAATTAATAAATAGGGAAAAATAAAAACCTACACTAATAATAGTTAGCAAAAAATCTTGAGGATGAGGCTTTAACTAAAGATATTCAAGAAATAGACCTTGACTAGCCATTGATTCTTCCATGGACAAAAGATCTTAGAGCCAAGACTACTCAAATGCCCAGTTTTAAGATTATAGAGATCTCATCAATAACAACACTATTTTATGAGCCCTCTAGGAGCATTCAAAGGGTGAGAAAGAGGAAGTTAGAGGATGAAGCTGGTAGGGAGATCATTTTGGAAGAAAGGTAGGAAGTCTATGCCTTATCTAAAAGATATAATAGATAATTGGTATACTCCCCCAAAAATAAAGATTTTAGATCCCTAGCTGAAGTTCACAAAGATGCCATGGTAGTAATGCATGAGGGGATTGAGATGGCAAGGTAGGATCTAGAAGTAGAACTAGAACAAATCAAAGAACAATATCAGATAGTTAAAATTATAGTAGGGATTAAAGTTGAAGTGTAGGAGGCTACCTCTAAATTTTAATTCTTTAGAGGCACTAGAAGTAATGCAGGCCAAAATAACCCCTCATATAGCTCAAATACACCCTTGCTTAATTATTTGAAAGGAGATCAAAATAAATTGAAGATATTAATTTTGTACACACCTAATAATGGGTATAACCATCTAGACATAATGACACCATTAGAGGCAACTAATGCCCTTAATTTGGTAGTTGTTATAACACAAGAAGCTAGAGAGTGAGTAATGGTAGTTGGGACATTGATTCCCAAATACCAAGAGCATGAAGCAATCATCTTGTAGATTTTGAATTATTTAAATTTATCAAAAGGGAAAGATGTTATGGGAAAGTTAATAAACAAAATAGATTTTGACTAGCTTATTTAATAATCTTTTGATAATTTCAAGCAAAGTTTACAAGGGCTGACACTAGACATTGAAGAAGAATTGAGTTTTGCAAGGAAAAAGGTAACTAAAGTTGAAATTTTCAAAATCAACTTTCATAATACAAAAGTAGAACATGAAAAATTGCTAGGGCAAGTTAACATGGTGCATAGACCCTCAATTTTAAACTTAATATTAGACTATAGTAGCATGATGTAGAGCACAAATAATTTCTTGAGTTAGAGGTGAATAATAAGCAAACTAAAGTGGCTACATCCATTTCAACACCAATGTCTACAATCACCACTCCTACTAAAGTCAATACATCCATGCAAACATCTAATCAACCTTAAAAGCTAGTTTTATGCATGTCAATTCAAATAGCAACATCAATTTTGGTATTTATAGTTCTCTTATGATTAAAAATTATTGTAAAAGTTGGCTATTTATTTTATAAACATGTACACATTGTATGATATTGTAAGGGCTGACTTTAACTATTGACAAGTGTAAGATAACTCTATACAGTCTTGTAACTATAGTTAAAATTAAAGTTATAACTATGCCATGTAACCAAATTTTTCATGTACTTGGAGGATAAGGTGACCCCTCCCCAAGTCTATTTAAGCATACATAACCCACAATTGAAAAGTGTCAGCTAATTTTAATATACAAGAGAAGAATCAAATTTTGATTATTATAGAATGTATTTGTGTATTTTCTTTCCAATATCTGTGTAATTAGGATTATCATTTTTTGGTTGTATGATTCAATAGTTCTTAGTGTGTAAAAGATATTAGGAATGATTTCTTTTTATGATTGATATGCTAATTTTAGATGTGTAAAAACTATTGAATGATTAGTAATTAAATTGATCATTGGCAAGTAAGTTGATTGATTTATATTTTTGAGTTTTTTGATGTGTTTTCATTGATGTAGTTTTTTATGTATGTGCAAAAACTATCCCATATACCTCACTAGTCTGATCCATCATCTCCAAAGTAAGAATGTGTAACAACTACTCTAAAAGGAGAAACCTTTGATTGAGGCCTTTAAGTTTCCTATATCAAAATGATCCTAGATTGCTTGACCATGTATGACTATGTGTGTGAAACAGATGCTATCAATATAAATTGGTTTTGAAAGCACTTGTCCACTTAGAAACTAGTTGGAGAGGTGATTCCTGAAGCCATAAAATCTCTCTTTCTTGCTCTACCCTTCCCTCCTTTGAGTCTATTTTGAGACCTACCCACTTTAGATTAGTAGCCATCTAGCCACCAACTCATCTAAATTTTACTTTCTTTTAGAGACCACCCTTCCATTCATAATCCTTGTTAACAATCTACATTCCCTTCCTGATATTCCATCACCTGGTTATTAAAAATACATACCTACAACTCATGGCTTGGAGAGGAGTTCACCTCCATTGAGATCCTAAAATATTAGAGGCTACCTCATTATGAGATGGTGTGCATAAGAACTACATCAACACTATTTTTAACAATAGAAGGATGGCATTGATTACCTCTGATAAAAGAAGATAGTTTCTACATAGAGCTACACTTGAGTCACCTAAGAGAGTGACTAGATATAGTTCTCAGACTAGTCTTCTAGTCTCACCCTTTTTGAATCAAAAGAGGCCTAGATTTGTACCAGCTACCCTTATTCATAATAGATCTAGGACACATTCCATAGTAAGGAACACTACCCTTATTAATCATCCCATGGCTCAATAACCACCTTGGTTGGTTGTATGCATTATTGACATCTTAGGGGATGTGCATGACCTACCCAAGAATCCTAAAAAGTATCTACCATCCTTCTCTCCTTCAGGATGAAGAATGATAGAAGAGAACATCAAGTCTTTCAAAGTTGTGCTAAGACTAATCAATGTTATTAATAAACATGTTACATGAAATATCTTCCCTTTTATGCTAATGGATGTTTCTTATGATTTGTATCTTAATCTTACAATGAATTCCATCCCTTCTTGGAGTGGTTGTCAAACTATTTTTATTGCATAATTCAAATAGGTCACCAGTCCCAATTTGATATACAAACACTTTACCAAAATGAAGATGGAGACTAAAAAACCAATCCATGCTTTTAATATAAGATTTCAAAATATGTACACCTAGTTGAGCCCAACATATAAACTAGAATAAGTGTTAGCATTAGAAATATACAAGAATATGTAGTGTTATTGAGAATGGAATATGCTATCACCACCTTGGCATTGGCTTATGAAGAGGACATAAATATTTATAAGAAGCTTAATCCCTAGGTACCTAACACACCTAATGTCAATAATGGCTTCCCAGTGTTGGATCCAGTCCCACATGTGAAGCAAAGCATTCTTGTATTCAATCAAAATTAGTTACACATGCTACCTCCTCTGACATAAACAATGCAACTAAATTATAGTTTTATTAAAAACCATACACAAGACAATGTTTAATATAATAATCAAAATTTGGCTATATATTCTACTATTATTATCTAAGGTTATGACTCTACAAAGGCAAAGCTAGATTTTATTCAAAAGATGGTGTAAAATTTAAGTAATGACTTCTTTGACATGTAGAGAAAGATCGATAATGATAATGGCCTAGGTGGTAATTATAATTAAGGGTTACAAAGGTATAATATACCATTCAATAGGTATGCAAATAATACATATTAGTCTAGCAAGCTTCCAGAGATCAATCTAGTGGAGACAGCTCTACCCAATTGGTGAAAAATCCATAATACTTCTTATCATGGTGAGCTTGATTATGTTGAATTTTGTGCAACATTTAAAATCTTTCAAATATTAGTAATAAGGCAAGATCAGATGCATAATCCACCATAATCTCACCAAGACCCTAGCCCTTCATGTACTACCATATTCTTTGAGACTCATAAGCTTCCCTTCTCATGTGAAGATGACAACATACTAGAGGATAACACTGATGAGATTCATGATTTACAACAATTTTAGAAAGGTGGCTATAATCTGAAGAACAAACAACACTTCACAAATTTTATTCCTCTAACATCATAGCCATTCCACCAAATCCAAAAGTTGACAACAATCCACCTCCCCTAAAAGGGAATGATCAACCTCAAAATAAGGAGGAACATAGCAACAGAGGATACAACATCATTGAGGACATGAAAAAAATCAAAGAAAATATTACTTTTCAAGAATTATCTCTAATCATAGAACAAAAAGAATTACTATGGAAGTCTATCATAGGGAAGGCCCCTTTAGAAAAGATAAAAACATATATAGAGAAAACAAAGGTTGCTAACACCAATATCATATACAAAAGTAAGCCAAAGGTTCCACCCTTTTTTCTAAATATCAAAGCATTTGGTAAAAATATTCATAATTGTTTAGTGGATTTTGGAGCTTCAAAAACTATGATGCCTACTTCTATATGTCAAAATCTAGGCCTAACTACAATCCCTTCAAAGAGAATAGTTTCACAGTTGGATAAAATGGTGGTACTAGTGATTGAATAATTGACTAATGTATGTATTCAAGTGGTATATAAGACACAATTTTATATGAATATCAACATCCTTGTGGTAAACATAACTGAAGGATATGGACCATTACTGACTAGGGACTGGTCTAAAATGCTCAATGGATATCTTTCCACAAACGTCTCTCATATTTTGCTACCATGGAGAGGCATTAAAAATCAAATATAGATTGATATGGAACCAAGGATGAAATATCCTATCATAGAGTATAATGTAAAATATTAAGAGGTAAAGTATGAATCCCCTAGCCTTAGTATTTATACTTTTACTACAAAAAATCAAATATAAGAGCCATGATTTAAGGGGCTTAAGCTATGGACTCTACACTTTGATGGTGACATATCCAAACAAGGATCAAGAGTCATAATTAAATGGATTGATCTATAGGAAATAAGTTCTTGGTAGGATACATGTTATAATTCCCTTACACTAATAATAGGATTGCATATGAAGATTGTATTTTGTACTTAAAAATAATGTCAAGTAGTTTTTAGTATTTTGGGATTTAGAACTGGTAGTCAATTAGGTTAAAAATAAATACCAGTGAAAATTATTTTATCTAAAAAGATATCAATACAAATCATGGGATTTGATTGAGAGCTTTGAGGCTTTCAACATAGTAGCGATTCCTAGAGAGCAAAATCAAGTTGTAGATTCACTGGCCAGTACTGATACCAATTAGGAGCCTCTACAAGAATCCAAGGTAAAGAGATTCTACATTGAGTTAGTACCTTTTCCTTCTATTCCTAAAAAATGTAGAAAATTTCTAAGTCTTTGATGATAACTAGCAGATCATTCAATTTCTAACTAATTCAAGACAATTTTAGTTCCAAATCATTGATGATAAGTAAGTTAGTCATCTCTACCAAAAGAAGTCAGATGAGGATGGTATCCTCAAACTCAAAGAGAAACATTTCCCAACTGGTTTAATCTCCTTACAAAGACCATTTGATATAGATCCTCAAGATCAGTAACCAAGACAACCTAAAGTTAATGATTTTTACTCAAAAAGGGAAAAATTAGGTGATGAACACAACCCATGCTATGTCAACATTAGCCTCATTTGCACTCCAGAAACAATATGTGAAGGATTTAATCACTCAATATAAAGATGTGATTACATGGACATATGAAGACTTGAAGGTTTATGACCCAAAGGTCATCACTCATATAATTCCACTAAAACCATACTAGAAGCTATTTAGATAGAGATAAAGACCAATGAATCCCCTCCTAGAGCCTTTCCTTTAAAGAGAATTGGAAAAGATGTTAAGTGCAAGGATAGTCTTCCCAATAAGACATTCTACCTAGGTGGCTAATTTAGTCCCAATTAGAAAGAAGAGTGGGAAGATAAGGTTATGTGTTGATTTTAGAAACTTAAATAAAGATTCTAATAAAGATAACTATCCACTACCATCCTTGGATGAGGTAATATAGATAATAAGTGGCTATAACTTGATCCACGTATTACTTGTCACATAATGAATTTTGAGAACATAGAGGCAAATGGATTGTAAAGCTATAGGAGTTATACATATAAATCAAGTTTGCTAAGATAATTTAGAAGTAAGGAATTTCCAAACTCATGACTGAACTTGATCCACATATTACTATTTAAGAGGTATGTGAAGCCCAAGTCTCTAGAGGGGAATGGTATACTGACATAATATAATATATTCATATAGGTACTTGTTCTCTAAAACTTAATCAAGAATGAATGAGAGCTTTGAAGCTTAAAGATACTCACTACATGATCAAGAAGAGAGTTCTATATAGGAGAAACTATGAAGGCATCTATCTTAGATGTGTATCTACAAAAGAATCTAATGAGATTCTAGAAAACTTGCATCAAAAGATAGGTAATGGTCATCCATATGGGAATACCATAGCTCATAAGATCTTAATAATGGACTATTACTACCTAATAGTCTTCAAGGATGCTCATGCTCATGTAAGGACATGCCATGAATTCCAAGTTTTAACAAAGAAATAAGTACTTTAAATAATTCCCTTACAACCTGTTGTTTAAGGAAGGCCATTTACTCAATGGGGTTTAGACTTCATCCATGTCATTAACCCAAACTTCTCAGTAGGTCATAAGTTTGTGTTCAATTATACAAACTACTATACCAGATGGACTAAGGCAGTGACCATAAAGAATTCCAAAGCACAAGATGAGATTCACTTCTTGGAGGAATACATAACAACTATATTTGACACTCCCATTTCTTTGGTATGTGACAATAGACTAGCATTCATATCAACGGAATTCATTGAATGGGCTCATGACAACTAGATCAACATCATGCCACCTTCTAACCATTACCCTCACGTAAATGGATTGACTGAGTCAATGAATAAAAACATGATAGGTGCAATTAAAAAATCAGCTGGGGACAAGCCTAGGGACTAGTATAATCTATTGAAGTATGCCCTTCGAGTAGATCAAATGAGATATAAGCAGGCCCTTAAGGCCTTACCCTATTTACTAGTGTATGGATGCAAGCTATTATTCCAAATAATGCTAAAATTATCAACATATCAATTCATGTAAGAATACATGGAACCTACTGACAAATCAAAATCTCAATTACTAGATATAATAGAAATGAAATTTTCAAGTACTAATGGCCTATAGACTTTCAACAAACACTAAGATGTAGTCAAGAGATGGTTTGGAAAAAGATCAAAAGTCAAAGCATTTGAGATCTCAAATATTGTGGTTTTTTAGGATAAATCCCATGAAAATAAAGGAAAACACGATAAATTTTACCCATTATGGATTAGACCATATGATATTGCAAAGATACTAGGTAATAATGTTTTCTATCTAAGGGACCTGTAGGGTAATGAAATCTTATATCCAATCAATGGATAATTTTTGAAGCATTACTTCATGGTTGTACCATTTAAAGATACCATTAATTGATGAAGGACATGGTATATGTAGGATTAGGTTATCTTTCCTATTTTCTTATTTTGGCTTTTAAGCTTTCTAGATTAGGAGTTTTTATTGTTTCTTATGAGAATTTGAATAGTTTTATTTTGATATGACCAAGCTAATATCCAACTAGTTGGGCCCTTATTTTATGATTAGATAGATATATAACATAAAGGGAAAATTTCAAAGAGATTCATAACTTGGGGCATGTTCACAAACTGGGTATACTTCTATGTTTAGAGTATTTAGGATTTAGGTATGTAATCACAATCATTCTGGGTTGTGTCATAATTGAATATTTACACTAGGTATGTGAAAGTTACTCTCGAATACCTCATATTAGTTTAAGAAGTTTTCTTATTCCATTGAAATAAACACACTTTTCACATAAATACTTATTTGAAGGTGTTAATCAATAGTGTAAATTTATCTCATAGGGATGTTCTGGTTATGATTTGTTTTATAACTACACTAACTGATAGGGGTTTTGGCTCTTCTCCTTCCATTCAAAAATAAATAAAAGCAAAAGAAAAAAATCCAATATGAGTTCAAAAGAAAAATCAATAAATCCAAAAGAACATCTAAAGAAGATCAAAGTCTCACATGATGAAATAAGGTCAATGTATCATGCATCATGATGAACAAAATGAAAGAAAGGGAGGAGAAGGAACCCAAGGTATCTCTATCAGGGCTATAGATGCCTAGATGGTAGTATAGTAACGCTTGAGCTTCCCTTAATTTTATTAATAAACTAGAACAAAACTATATATAATCTAAGACTTTTAAAATATAATAACAACAAGGGTTCAGTAAACCTCATTTAGCACACACAAATCTATGGATAAGAAGGCAAGTATGTTGTGTGATTGTAGTTGGGAGTCTCTTTCATATCTCTGATTCTAATATTTTTTTGTGGCATAGTTCATGTCTATTTTGAAATTAATAACCAAAGTTATAGGTTTTCAAATACTTGAAATTATTCCCCTTGTAATTCACCATGTGTTATACCCAACATTCCCCTTTTCTTCTTCAAGAAATAGGGGCCCACCTTTTTTGTATTTTTGCCTTGTTTGATGAGCCTTCCTTCTATGTAGCTATGCAAGTTCTATCAGATTGATCCTTAGTATTTACATTTGGAAGAATAAATAATTGATCTTGTAGATTTTTTTATTAAATTACTAATGCCTTTTAGGTTTATGGAACTTATTTTTTCATCAGATAGATTATTCAGGACTTTTTATTTGAACATTTGCTTAGGCATTCTTATTAGGAATTTTGTTCTTCAGAACTTATGTTTGGGTATTACTCTTGGGAGATTGTATTTGGTATTTTTGTTTGGAAATTTTGTTTATAATTTATGTTCTAAAGACTAATTTGTAATTTTTTCATTGGGTTTTCTATAGTGGACTTTTTTTTAGAAGTTTTTGCATCAGACATTTTATCCAAATAATTGTTTTGAATGAATTGTCTTTTATTGGAGTTTTTATATCGAGATTTTTGTTCAAGCCATTTTTGTCAAAAATTATGTTCAAAATTTTTGATTGGAAAATTTTTCCAAAATAATAATCATCCACTTTATTTAATTCAATATTTTTAATCAAAAGTTTTGTTTGAACATTTAATCCAATAGATTTTTGGTCTTCAAAATTTGTGTTTGGTATTTTGTTCAGACATTTTGTTGGCTTGGTCTGAAGATAAAACCCAAATCATGATTCTTGACTATATAAATCCTGATAGACTTAGCAAAAATACTTATAGATACTTTCCAACTAAACTAATGAGATTTGAACTATGTAGGAAAAATAAATATATGAATGTTGGACATTAATAATGCATAAACTAGAATTAAATAATAAGGATATATACATGATGTGTAGTTATCAAAATATTAATTTATCATAAATGAATTCAAAATTGACTACTATCCTAGGAATGAAAGCCCTAACAACCTGTGAATCCATTAACAAGCAAAAAAAGTGACTAGTGGAAGAGGATTTTTTCATAGAGAATGTAAATAGGATTTGAACACTACCCATAATTACAATGGTATCATCATCTAAGACCTTCAGGGGAGCACTTCCACCATCCCCATTCTCTATCAAGGATTTAACTGAGTTCATAAACATAGTATATGATGTGACTATCTTTGATAACATGTTTGTAAATTACTCTAAATTATGGGATGTTATGGATGCTATTGACATGTTTTCATTAAAAGGAAATCTATCTAACATAGAATGTCAATTTTTACCAACTTACTCTTCCTCAAGAGACAAGCACTGCACTTGGTGGTGTTTAAGCCTAAGTTCATTCCCTACATTGACCTTCTATAGGATTTATTCTTTGCTAAGATGATTACATAGGATGCATTTTTACACCACATGGATCACTAGATAGTTGTGGTGTGCATCATCAGAGATGAATTTGAAATGTATCTATTTCTACTAGTTCTAGATACAATTTTTGATAAGCATATATTGGTTTCATGGAACCAACAAAATTGAATGGATAAAGTGTTGAAATCATGGCTTTTCCTTGGGGAGATATTGACCTTTAGAAAAAAGAATCCCACCCCCATTAATGAATTTAAATTAGGGGTGTGGATTGAGATGACATTACTATAGAGGATGTATGGCATGCCTAGAATCTATTTTCTTAATTTGTATTAGGTGTCATTATTGCATATGATGATGACTAGTGATGTGAATTTCACCTTGGGTGAAATTATCAGCTTCCAATTGAAAGAATAAGTTCTACATAAGATCAAATAGCCCATTCCAACTACCCATTTCTACATGATGTCTTATCTTCTAGAAGCCATAATGGGCATGTTATATAAGGTCCTTGGTGAGATTTGGAACCTAGACACATATTGTGTTAAGAATCATATTTATGACTATTACCAGTTCATGCATATTTATGCATACATAATCACATGGTCTAAATTATCAAGGATGTATATCCTCAAGTATTACAAATAATTCATGAGACTCCACTACCCATAATTTGAGAAAGCATAGTAAAAACACTAGTTAATAGGGGTGAGTACTAGTTGTATCCTAATTATATGATAATCATGATTTCCATTCATAAGGTCCACCCCCTATGACTCCCCAAATATGTACCTAATAAGTTAGGATATGAAAAATTACTTATCAAATTTGATGGAGTGTTGAGGAGGACTTGATAAAAAATAAGAAGAGCACATTCTATGGGTCACACATGATCATTGGTTGAATGTGTTATACATAGAGGAATTTTTTTAGAAAGGTAAGTAAAAAGAGAAAGAGATATCACTTTCTCATTATTCCACATAGAGACTGGGATACCCATGGTCATATACAAAGGCATACTCAAGGTTTTGGTATCCCATACCAACATGTCCCCTATGACCATGATTTTCTATTTTTAAATACAAAAGATGATGACTAAGTGCTATAAAGGACAAAAGTTGAAGGATTGAAAGAAGATAATTTAAGGATAATTCAAAAAGAGCCTTCAATTTTAGTGAAGGAAATACACACTAGGTTATCACTTGCTGTAGGATGGACAACTTGAGATTTTTGGAATAAACAACTCCCATAATAGATAGAGGTACAAGGGGAACCTTCCCAAGAACTTCCATTTTTGTTAAAAGTTATTAAGAAAGAGCCTAGGTTAATTAAGCTTGATCTCAAGGAACTGTAGGGGATCTAATTAACTTAGATTCCTCTGATGAAGAAGACACAAATCCCCCAAGTGTAGCTACATTGCAAACACATATAAATAAACCCTAATTACAAGAATCTATAGTTCTAAGGGTAGCTACAAATAAATTTCTACCATAATTCAGCAAGGCTCCTCCTTGGAGGCAAATACCACCATTTATTATAAGAGGAAACCAAGGGCTCCCCTCACATATAGTCAAATGGTGGATCAACCATAAATCCTACCCTTGATTCCTCAACAACAGGTGGAAGAAGAAGAATAATTTGATGAAGAAGAATAATTGAAAAGAGATAAGGCACCAAGCCTTATGGCTAATAAAGGGAAAGCTCCAACCACATATGATTCAACAGGTAAGAAGGCTCAACCTTCAACCCCACTTCTCTATTTTATTTATATATTCTTATTTTTGGTTTAGTTTCAATTTCATCTATTTTAAAAAATCTTAAGGTAGAATATATCACTTATACCCCTAATGTTTCAATATCTTCTTCTTCTCTCATGCACATTCCTTTTATCACTTGCAAGATAGAGAAGGATTTTTCTACCACCATTACTCCATCTTCCCCCATAGTGCCACCCATATCCATTACTACTATTCCTTGTGGGACTACCATAATTATAACCTCGAATAATAAAAGGGCAACCAAGAAAATTGAAATAGCCATGGCCTCTCCTCAACTTCATGTTTCTTCTACACATATCACTTTGCTTATGCCATCCCTTAGTTTATCCCAAGAGACCACTATCATGACCTTAGGTAAGGGAAAGATGGCAAAAAAATTAATTATAGTCCATCCACTCCCCCAATATGGAGGTGTATATTGGTCCAAGATCATTTGTTCCTCTCTTTCTGACATAGTCCTCAAGGGATCTAGAAAGCAATAGTCAATAAAAAATATTGAGGCTGTAGCTAAAGATACTCAAGAAATAGAACCTAACCAGCTAGTGATTCTTCCATGGGTAATAGATCTTAGATCTAAGGTTGACCAAATACCCAATTTAAATATTAAAGAGCTCCCATATATAATAAATTATTTTATAATCCCTTTAGGAGAATTCAAAGGGTGATAAAGAGGAAGTTAGAGGATGAAGTTGGTAGGGAGATCATTTTAGAAGAAAGGTAGGAAGTCTATGCCTTATCTAAAAGGTAGAATAGACAATTGGGGTAGTCCCCTTATAATGAATATTTTAGATTCCTATTTGAATCATAGAAGGATTCTATAATATCAAATCATGAGGGGATGAATATGGAAAGGTAGGCACTAAAAGTATAACTAGAGCAAATGAAAAAAAAAACAAATATTTCACATTCTAGTAGGGATTGAAGCTGAAGTGTAGGGGGCCACATCTAAATGTTATAATTATTTAGAGGAATTATAATCAATGAAAGATTGATTATCCCCTCATAAAGCTAAAATACACCAATTATTTAATTCTTTGAAAGGGGATGAAAATAAATTGAAGATATTAATATTGTACACAACTAATAAGATGTATAACCATCTAGACCTAATGACATCATTAAAGTCATCTAATTCCATCAATTTGGTAGTTGTTAGAACACAAGAAGCTAGAGAGTAGGTGATGATAGTTGGGGCATTGATGCCCAAATACCAAGAGCATGAAGAACTCATGTTAAATATTTTGAATGATTTGAAGTTGTCGAAAGCAAAATATGATGTAGTAAAGTTAATAAACAAAATAAATCTTGATTAGCTTATTCAAGAAGCTTTTAAAAGTTTCAAGAAAAGTTTACAAAGGATATCACTAAAAAAAATTGAATCAAAATTGAATTTTATGAGGAAAAAGGTAACTAAAGTTGATATTTTCAAAATAAACTTTTAGAATATAAAAGTAGAACATGCAAAACTACTAGGGAAATTTAACAGGGTGCATAGACCCTCACTTTTAAACTTAGATATTATAAGGTAACAACATGATGTAGTGCACAAATACTTTCTTGAGTTAGAGGCAAAGAATAAGCAAACTAAAGTGGCTACATCCAGTTCAACATTGACATATATAGTCACCACTCCTACTAAAGTCAATGCATCCATGCAGACATCTACTCAGCCTTAAGGCCTAGTTTTGTGTATGTAAATTCAAATAGAAATGTCAATTTCAGTATTTATAGTTCACTTATAATTTGAAATTATTTTAAAATTTACCTATTTATTTTTTAAACATGCATACATTGCATGCTATTGTAAAGGCTGACTTTAACTATTGACAAATGTAAGATAACTCTATACAGTCTTATAACCATAGCTAGAACTAAAGTTCTAACTATGCCATGAAAAAAAAAATTGCATGTACTTTGAGGATGAGGTGACCCCTCCCAAAGTATATTTAATCATATCTAACCCACAATTAAAAAACATCAGATAATTTAAATATACAAGAGAAGAATCAATTTTTTATTATCAATAATTATGTTTGTATATTTTCTTTCCAATATTTGTATAAGTAGGCTTATATTCTTTTGGTTGTATGATTCAATAATTCTTAGTGTGCAAAATCGATGAGGAATTATTTTGTGTTATGATTGATATGATAGTTTTATATGTGTAATAAATATTGAATGATTATCAATTAAATTGATCATTGGAAAGTAAGTTGATTGATTCATATTTTTGGGTGTGTAGAGGTTCTTTCATTAATTTATTTTTCTATGTATGTGTAAAACTTATCTCAGATACCTCACTAGTCTAAGACATAATATCCTAAGTAAGAGTGTGTAAAAACTACTCTAAATGAACAAAATTTGACTAAGGCCTTTGAGTTTCCTATATCAAAATTATCCTAGAAAGTTTGACCATGTTTGACTATGTGTGAAATAGTTGCTAGTAATAGACATTGGTTTTGAAATCACTTGTCCACTTAAAATCTAGCCAGAGAGGTGATTCTTGAAGACATATAATCTCTCTTTCTTTCTCTACCCTTCCTTCCTTTTTGAGTCTATTTTGAGACCTACTTACTCTAGATTATTAGTCATCTAACCACCAACTCATCTAGAGTTTAATTTATTTTAGAGACTACCCTTCTATTCATAATCATTGTTAACAACCTGCATGCCCTACCTATTATTCCATCTCTTGGTTGTTAAAAATGTAAATCTATAACTTGTCTTGAAGAGTGGAATTCAGCCCCATTGAGATCCTAAAATGTTAGAGTTTACCTCATTATGAGCTAGTGTGAATAAAAACTACATCAACAAGACCCTCTAAGAACATATGGTAAAAAAATGTCCATATCCACCTGCACCATGACCATGTGTTATAATCCCTGCCATTAACAAGTCTACTATCCTATCAGTTATTGCTTTGATTTTTGTCACTATCCTTGGCAAAAATGTTTTTTGATGTTTCACCTTATCATGAATGACACTAAGGCATTATTAAAGGTATTAATCTAACATTTTTTTATGTGAGTAATACATTTATCTTGTAGAAAGTATCTAATTTGAGTGCATCATGAATTCTTGATCGATAAAATCTTCCATATCTATAGAGAGGGACGCAAAGCATTTTTGTTGAGTAAAAAAGATGCATGTTTTTTACCTAGTGAAGTCATCAGACATAGAAATGGTCACATCATGAAATTAGTTCTCCACATGTTATTAAATATTTTCTAGGATATTGGCTCATATTCTATATCTACTAGTTGTGCATTGATGTGGTGCCTCATAAATTATTGAGTGAAAGATGTTGGAAGATGTCAAACATTTTCTCATGATCTATCTATATCTTCTTGACATGTTAGTCATAGAGAAACATCTGCAAAATCATCCACCAATTGGTCGAAAAAATCTTTAGCTACTATTATCTTCTTTTGTGGCTTTTGTCAAAATATCCCTACATGGAATGCATTTCATTCCCCATTTTTTTTACAATTTTAAATGCCAAAAAAAGTATTTCTCTTCAATGCATATATTTTAAGCCAAGCTTCCAAACATAACTCTATACCCTAAAAATCAATGGTAGTTTTGTTTTTATTTTTCTTAAACAAACTGACAGAAAGGGCATCCAAGACATGTTACCTCATATCTATTATGGTGGAATCAAGTAAATTCATCCTTGCATATTTTAGCATCTCAAATGATAATACTAAGTGAAAACAGTTTTTGGTACAATATTTATTTGCATACATTAGTGTAATCTCACTATATATACTTTCATCAAACTCCACTTGGCTGAGTGAAGTGTTTCATTGATTTCTTTTTAGGCTAGAGTAGTTTTAGGAATAATTTAATTTTTTTGGATGCCTTTACACTAGGAATATCAAGCAAGGAATGACTTAATTATCCACTACATCACAAAAATTACCAATTTGTTTCTCCTTTGGTGTCATGTATGGTAAATTTATTGCTCTACATTCAATATCCACTATCTTGTTGGAAGGTCATCTAATGGTAGATGTTTCATTTACCTTTATACTACAAGTCTCATAATGCTGTAGAACTTACCTTATGTAAAGTCCCATTTCATTTTCTAATATTAGGATATGAATACAACCAAAAATTTCCCTTGATTTTGAAAATTCAATATAACCAAAAGCATTTTTTTCATCATTTGCAAGAGTTGTACATTTGTGCAACAAATGTGCCATTTTCCCAAGAAATTTTTTTTGATATGAAATGCGGTAGGATCATCAATATATCAAAAAAAAATCTAAGAAAGGGTTTTATTATTGCAATGGTTGTATATGCATAAATTAATTTAAACTATTTTGTCTTTATTCCATGTCATTATCTATACAAATCTTGTCTGTGCCATGTTGCATCATTCTTATGCTCCATATAATAAAAAGATCAACTACATCCCCCAAATTATCCACAAAAGCTGTAGGAAATGGAAGTGGTAGATTCATATCAAAATATTTAGTCACATTAACACTTAAACATTTAATAGGTATTTCCTTATTGTGGCTTGTGGAAGTGAGATTTATGAATTCTAGAGATTCAATATCTAGACCTGTAATTTTGTGTAATCTTGCTTCACCAATGACCTTACCATTATTTATGGTAGAAACATAGTATCCACATTAGAAATCCATTGACATATGCTTTTTTAGCCTAGATATTTACAAAAAATATGATAAGAGTTGTTAATCAGGCTATTTATACAATCAATCCAATTTATACCTATATGTAGGAGATAAAGATATATTTATACCATACCATAAATGTGGAGATATGTTAAAACCTAACAATGTTAAAAAGGTAATGTATACATTTTTTTTTAATGACATGGTTTATGTCAATACAAAAAAATATATATTTTAATATCATATATTGCATACTTCAATCCTCATTTCATCTTACTTCGAATGTATCCCCTAGGAGATACATTTCAAACATGCATACGAGTAGAATAGTCATGTAAAAAAAATAGCTAATTAAGTTAATATTCAACCATGTATTTTATTAGTATACAAAATGATATTGAGCAATGGGGGTTTTTAGCAAAATTATGGAAAATAATTAGCTTCTTATATTTTGAGATCTTGTATGTGGTTTGAACCTCTGTGGTTGACCTAGGAGTTTGAAGGTATCTCCTAGGAGATACCTTTAAAACATGTGTAAGGGTACCCTTGAAGGTTTTATAAGGCCCTTTAAGGTATGTTTGAAGGTAGTACTAGGTGATATCATGAAGGGCCTTGTAATACCTTTAAGGATACCCACAGCATTAATATTAAGACTTACATGTGGCATGTACCCATGAACCTATGACATTTCACCACTCAAAAAATCTTTCAAGTTCACTAGGGAAGCAACTCTCCAAGATTTTTTCAAGATTATCCATCCCATTTACCTAGAGACTAATAGATATAAATTAATGTAAAAAATCCTTTGGTAAATGGGCAAGTGAGATCATGTTAAATATCATCATCCCAATCAATAGAATCCATTGTATGAAATATCATGGAAAAATGACTTAGTGTGATCCTATAAAGTGGCACCATCTTGTGAGTATGATGTGATCAAAGTGTCACCATCCTATGAGTCAAATGAAATTAAAATATAAAAAATAAAATCAAGGATTCAAATCTATTGACACCATTAATTCACATGAATTAAATAGCCTTATATTCAATTAGGTGAATCTAGTGAATCCAAAGGCAATATATTCAATTTGTAGAGCCAACTACAATCATATTTCCATCAAACTAAAAAATTACAAGCCTGAGTTTGAACCTTCACAAACTAGAAGTTTCATAGCTATATAATCATGGCCTCCTCATCTCAAAGTTCACCTCCTCCATCTACGTATTCAATTATAGGAATAATCAAATATACTGACATAATGTTTGATGAAACTAACCTTAAACATGATTTTAATCACTTCTCTTATATTTGGTAAGAAGTCAAAAAGGCCAAACCTTGTAGTTTGGAGGACCAACTCTCTACTTTCTCATAAATGTATTAGGAAGACCTATTAGCAATCAAGATAGTGGGTCTGCATGACATAGTAGCTAAACCTAAGGTAATTCCCTACATTAACTTATTATTTGATTTATTTACAAAAGGTAATTTTTTTGGTAAAATCTTTTACTTTCACCAAAATAGCACACCAGTGTCCCACCTTAATGGAAAAGCATTCAAAAGATATTATAGGCTACCTACCCCTGAGATTTAATACAATCAAACTCTAGTGAATATCTAGATACATGTAAACAATTTAGTCACCAATCTAAAAGAATGGGCACATGACCCCAATAATTTTACAATGAGAGGCCTTATTTATATTGTCCTAATAGCCACTTTCTAACTTGGAGTTAGAATTTCCATAGAACTATTAAATAGAATCTATAGTTTCCATAGAATGACTTATGTCAAACAGGTTTGGATTCCCCTTCTTAAACTTATTCCAACATCATCAACACAATAACCAATCTAAACAACTCCCAAGATCACAACTTTTATATGATGTCCTACATGGTGGATGATATAACCACAACCATCCATACATCTTTTGATGAGCCTTGGGAGTCTTCTTAAGAGTACCCTATGCATAGGATATGTGAAAGGTTTAATAGCATCCACATTCATAGGTTCAAGAGGAACATGACCAATATTATTGAGACCTTCTACCAGATGGTATACTAGGCCATATATGGAAAATATATGCCCAAGCTCTCAGATCAAATCAAGAAGATAATAGGCAAGATGGGGGAATATTTTCTCTATCTATATTACACCATAATCAATATAAAGGGCACCAAAGCCTACCCTATGTATCTACCTAGGTTGGTCCAAGACAAAGTTGTAAAATAAGAAATTGTTATCTAAGTAGCTAACTTAGAGGATGTTTAGCTAAGAAATAAGAGGTAGGGAGTTATGAACATGACTCCCATTAGTATTGGAAGTGTTAAATACACAAAATGGGATCACTTCCATCTAGTGGGAAACACTTAAACCCATTATGATTTCAAGATTTAATTGTTATCATGTGACTACTAAGGATATTTTCCACCAATGAGGATACTTGAATAGGATTTTGACATCTAATGGGAACACAAACTATATTAATTATCTTAAAAACATGTAAATGATGTCATGAGGATCTCACCATATCTAATTTGATCTCACACATTAAACATATATATTTAACTACTAGTCAATGTTATAACTACTCTATTTAAATTATCTAGTCTTTAATCTCACATATTCTAAGTGTAAAGTACATTTAGACATCAATGGGTCCTTATCAAGTTATAAGCTGGTCCTTTTAGTTGGTCTAGGTTATTTATAATTTTTTAAATTTGAAACTATTAAATATATTAGTTACTAAGATTATTTGATTATAGTTATTAATAAATTTCAGCTTGAATCACCGTAACATTCATCATTTGGGTCCCTACTAACATTCATCATTTGGGTCCCTATTGGTTTTCCACACATAAGGAAATAAATAATAATCAATAGTAGTAAACACTAAATAACCCTAATCTCCACCATTTCATTGTTTCAACCATTTCATAACAATAATCCTAATAGACTATCTAAATCTTATAGATCTCATAACATAAAGTGCTAAATAATGAATAAAAGGGCCAAGTCAACACAAATAAATCACACATTTTAGATAGAGTACAAAAATATATTAAACATTATTAAGATTGAATACCTAAAAATAAAGATTTGCAAAAATGATGGTAATAAATATGGTCAATGTTTCAGACACTCTACAACCTATTCTATTCTAATCTGTTAGTTCTCTATAGTGTATGTTTAGAAAAACTAGGAATATGTAAGAATAAGAATATATCTGGTGAGACATGTTTGACAATTTTTATTCCTCTTAAAATTATGTTGAAATTATATGGACCCCATTTTAAAAAGTAAATTTGAATTTCAAATTCATGTAGAACTCTTGCCTATTTCTGAATGCAAATGCACCTCGGGAGTATTCAAGTTGAATTGAAGGCAAATGATATATTTAATATATTAAAATGATATTTATTTATATTATATTAAAATACATAGTATTTATTTAAAATATATATTATATAATGTAATATTATATATAAATTATATATTATATAAAATATATAATTTATATATAATATTACTCAATTTAATATATAAAAATATTATGAGACACACACACACACACACACACACACACACACACAGAGAGAGAGAGAGAGAGAGAGAGAGAGAGAGAGAGAGAGAGAGAGAGAGAGAGAGAGAGAGAGAGAGAGAGAGAGAGAGAGAGAGAGAGAGAGAGAGAGAGAGAGAGAGAGAGAGAGAGAGAGAGAGAGACATATTTAAACACATACACACACATATCATGACATATAATGTATGTATATATGTACTAATAAAAGGGGTTATGTAAAATGAAAGAGTGTAAATTAAAAGTTAAACCTTATAATTCCAAACCCTTAACAATGTAAAAATAAGTTCATCTAAGGTGATTATGGGTGTAGACTAATTGGGATCTGAATCACCATGCAATGCTTTAGTCTATGATGGACTACATTATTCATGTAAAGAGATAGCCTCTTAGTATGTAATATCTATATCAAAACTACAACTCCCTTGGTTTTAATCAAGGGGAATCTATATTCACATGATAATGAGCTCAATTATGGATGATCATGTTTTGTCTTGGTGATTGCAATGGAGAAATTTATTTTTTTACAATGGCACTAAAAAACTAAAAGTGACCAAGAGGAATTTAGGGTTTATAAATTGGATAAAAAATTGAAGTGGATATATATGTTCCAAAGATACCATCTATTCCATGTATGTCTACTATGCCTAGTGATGATGCATTTTCAAGTATACCACCACCACTTATTTCTCCTAAAGATACTATTAATGTTACTTCTTCAAAAAATATGGATGAATCTCCACTTAATATTATGAAAGAACTATTTATAAATCATTAACATCGGTTCCAAAGTTTTATGATGATAATTTTAATTTTATTTTCATATTTGAACTTCTATAATTTTCATTGTATGGTCTTGTAGCAAATTAATGAACATTTTGTAATGCTTATGATCCCGTAGATGTGATCCAAAACCCATGGTAAGAGATCCATCAAGTGTAATTTGTTGGGACTTGCATAAATCCCAAATATTATATCTCAAGGAAAAGCATCTATTAGTAGAATGCATATGGCCCTGGTAGAAATCACAATATGCATTCTCATCATACCCTGTGGAAGAGGCTTACTCATATCAACCTCTATAGGTGTAGGGAGAGATATGAGTCGACACCCAATGATCTTCTTAATAAGAAACACTTGAGGCTTTTTGAATCTAGTAATTTTTTTGTGTGATACATTTTATAATATAGATCTATGTGGCATTGCCATGTTCATTGTTTGATTGGTATCACATTTTGGTTCATTCGGATTAACTTTGTAATATGGATTGATGTTAATTTCATATTGGATGAGGCTAATGTAGTGACCCCATACTTTATCTTATTTAATTTAAGGATTTTCATTTATTGGTCATGCTTAGGGTCACCTTTCATGTTTCTCATAAGTAGGAAATTTTAATGCCACAAAGTGTGGTGGCAAAGGTTTAAATGATACCTCTAATGAAAGAGGGTTATGGAAGAGAGATTATGAATTAAGCACAAATTTGGATGACTTTTCGGTGTTATTTTCAATGAGAGAATGTTTTTCCTCCAATGATTTAATCATTTGTAATGAATATTTTGAAAAATACCCACCTTATTTCAAATTATTCATTGAAGTTAACATCAAGGGGGATGCATATGTATTCCCGCTTGATGTACGTTCAATGTTTGATGTGATTAATGGACCTGAAAGAAGAACATCCTCTATATTGGTCTCTATTGTATTTGATATCTAACCATGTCATATTTATATTATGTTATAAGTGTTTAAATTATCTGATAGAGTCATAAGTGTGAATTCAATAAAGGCAACTCGCTATCATAGGTATTTGAATTGGTTGATTTTATAACAAAGATATTCTAGGGGGTTGAAAATTAAGGAATCAAAACCCTATTAGACAATCTAATCATGTAAATTAACAAATATAAATAAATTTATTTAATAATAATAATTATAATAAATGATAAAAATTTGTAATTATTTTTATATTTAAAAACTATGTTTATTATTATTTTTATTTATCATGTTTAAATCTTTAAATATTTATAATAAATAATTTATGTTGAAATATTTTTAGAGAGTGATTTGTTTTTGCCTCCCATAAAATGAAACATTTTTGAATGGAATGTTATTTTACTAAATTCCTTATTCATATTCAAGTGGTGATAAATATAAGAAGTAAATCCATATTGATAAAAATATTTAAATACTATCATAGTTTTATTGCAAATATTTTGACTATTTTCTACAAGTCTAAATCTCTCTAAATATAGATAAGGTTCTATCCTCCAACTTTAGGATTAACAAGAATACCTTTGGCATCTACCAAAATGAACCATGCCAATTTTTTTATACAAGTCCACCTCAAAAAAAAATTTAATGACTTGGCATGCATGTTCAGAGTTGTTTATATATTCCACTTGAACTATAATCAAATGTTCAAAAACATATTTCATACTTAATATAATTTTGAATACTTCATGTGCCCCTGATATTGAATTAAACAACCATAAACCATTGGCAATTTTAGTTATTTAGGTTTCATCCTATAATTCCTATAAGTGGAGATCTCTAACTATGGCCTATAAATATGAGATGTTTCATTTGACTAAGACTCAAAATAACAATTGCCAGATGGTTGAGTAGCATTGACTCATTAATTTTATTAGCGAACCTCATCTATATGCATATAATATAATTAACTAATACATAATATAATATAATTATCATAATTTCACTCCATGGTGCATCCATCCAATTTTCATGCCTCTCCATAGATGTGAATACAAGAAATTAACACACCTTTATGTATAAGAAGTACAACATCACTAGTTATTTAAATTTATTATAGGAAGACATTAGTTGGGCATTGAAAACTTTAATATAGCTACTCAATACTACCACAAGAATACATTGTGGACATATTATAAATCGAGTAATTCTTTTGCATGGTGTATTTTGTAATACAACTCGATGTGGTGATGTTTTTTATAAGTTCTCATTGATGTCATGTGGTTGAGTATATCATTACTAAAAAAATAAGAATTAGGTATGGTTATCCATTTGAATGTCTTGTGATTCATAGTGAGTAATGAAGAAATAAGTAATTATAGGTCCTTTTTGAAAGATGATGTCATGAAGTGATGAGAAGGCTTGAGCATGGGATATATAGTCTGGTACAAGAAGGAACATGATGGATCTAGAAGACGAATGCAAAAATACATAAGAGGAATTTTGAGGACATTTTAACATGTTTTTGAGGCATTAAATCACTGAGGTATGTTTCATAGTATGACTACATAAATAAGACCTACATGTCTAATATGCAAATAAACTAGTCTTTGACTTTGTTTCATCTAACTAGGGGTCCTAAGATGTTAAAAATACATATGAAGGATGAATAATAGTGGTAGAGCATATGATAAGGTATTTTAACATGTGAATAAGGTGTAAATTACATCAATAATGGTATCAAGTTCAGGTATTGAGGCTTAGCTCTTACATGAAGAGACCTGATAAGAAGGCATAAGATTGGTAACTTGATGAGGTAAGTAATATAAGGCTTGTATGAAGAAATTTGGTAGTTAATGATAAATGTATGAGGTAATATGACATAAGGATTAAGTATTGATAATAGTGAAATATTTTTCAAGGCATATTCAAGTTCTAAAATATGACTAGTAGTTCAAGATCTAACATGCATAGAGACATAACATGGCTTTAAAAAGGTTCAAGATCAGTTTAAAAGGTGTTTAATCACATATGATCATGTATTGATGTTTAAAAATTTATATAAAGTTTTTTTTACCAATTATGAGTTCATGGATTGAAGGAGAAAGCAAGAAAACACATTTTGAGGTCTTTTGTGTATGCAGATTGAAGAGTTATAGACCTAAGAAGGAAGTTTAGATTCTCAGTGGCATGTTTAAATTTTTTATGGTGTCATAATAATTTTAGGAGAGATGAAAAAGGGTCCTAATATATTTTTATAATAATTATGGATTTTTTTTAGGGATAGAGTTGTATGAACAAATGTTAAAAGTGCAAACTAGTCCAAAATCCTCTCAAAACCCTCATATTGATCTGATGATTAAAATCTTGTTGGGAATGACCCAAAATGGATTGTAAAATATTTTTTTATGATTTTAAGTGGTATAATACTTCATAAATCATCTCTATGTGGTAGTATTCTATCATGATAATAAGTAAAAGCTATATAAAAACCCTTATTTCTAAAGAATTTGATGTTATAGGTAGGGTTGACTAGGTCAAGATTGTAAAATAGATGGAGGTTGAAGGTCAATAATTGTTATTTATTTAAATTGTTATATTTTTTAAATTTATATCTTGTGTCAAATATTTTGGCCACCCAAGTTGACCTATCACTAAACTGACAAATAGTGAAGATAGTGAGAAAAATAAGGCTAGAGTGAAAAAGTGTTTAGGGATGAGTTTCAAATGGTTTAAATTATTTGGGGTGTTTTTTGAGGTAATATACATAATTTTATATTGTTTTATAAGTTTTTAATATTCTCACATATAGGCAAGAAAGTGCTCTCAAAATGACCTATCTGAGTGAATTGAGATAGTAAAGATGCATGTTTCAAAGAGTGATCTATATGTGACATTAGAACTCTATAACATTGTGTTTGAATTTGATTTTAGGATTTATTATGATCATATAAATTTTTTATATGTTTATGTAAGTATTTTTACAAGTGCTGGAATTCATGTTCATCATGACTAGTTCATTAGGTAGAATGACATTTCTAGATGTGCTAGGTAAAGTAAAGAGTGTGAGTATCTATGACATGAGTTTATGAATATAATAAATATATTGTTGTTTTTTGGAATGTATTTTTATATATTAATTATTTATTTAATGTTTTTAATCACCTTAATATTTTGATATATGAAAGCCAAAATGGCTTATTTGGCTGAGTATGCATTATGTAAGAGATGCTTGAGAAATTGGTTTGTAAGACTAATAATTGATACTAGAGATTGAAATATATATATTGGAGGTTTATTTATAGGTCTCATATAAAATATTAATATGCATGTTAAGTATTTAAAATTACATTAAAAATTCTAAAGATAAACTTCTACATGACTGTGTTTTGGAGCTACAGACGATTTTGAGTGGTCATATTATAGAGATGAGTTGATGGTGTTTTGCTCAGAGTTGAAGAATATATTGAATATGAAGATGTTATATAAGTCTCTTAGGTACATATTAATGTGTTTTTATTCATGATAAGTTCATATTAATATTTTATTGATCAAATGTTCTTGAGTGTACTTTATCAGTGTTTGACAGTTTTGAGTAGTCATGTTACAAGAGTGGGTTTGAGGTCTATTGGCTTGTTTGGTAATATATAATGGACCTAGATGACCATGAGGTCATAAATTATTTTTTAATTATATTTTTTTATATGTTCATGTGTAAAAATTTAATTTATGATTCAGTTGTGTGAGGCAGACTATCTTTTTGTATGAAGGGTTAATGGCAAGTAGGCCTAATAGCATGGTTCAAGTAGTGAATTGAGATTATAGGTGGTTTGGACCCAAGGTGAGCCTATAATAGGTGTATTTAAGGTGTATTTGAATTTTTTAATGTTTTTTTGGAGGATAAATGTGTTATAAGGTGACTCAAGTGTAACATGTGCTTAAGATAGACCTAATTGCATTAGGTCTCCTTTAGGCATAATGGAGGTTTTTTCCCTTAATGGGTATGACCAACCTATGGAGTTGTTGTCTCACTTATGTAAAATGTTTATGGATATAATAAAATTGTGTAAATATGCTTGGATGACCAAGATTATTAAGAGCAAGTGACTGGTATAAATATAAGGCATAAAATTGGCCTATTTAAGCAAGCGTGAGTGTTGAGAAGATAAGCAAAGAAAATGGATAATAAAGGAGAATAGTTAGGTAATTTATAAATTTATAAAGAGTAATAGGATAATTTATGAACATCCATCATATACTCTTAAATTATATTATAATTTTAATTGACCTAATGAACCTAGAAGAGGCATGTTGAGTGAGTGAGCCTAGAAGGCTATTTGAAAGGGGTAGAAGGTTAAAGTGAGATGAATGAGGTGACATACCATCATTATATTAATTATATGTATATTAAATGTGTATTAAATATAGTGTAATTTATATATATAAGAGAGAAAACCAAAGAAGAAGTCACCCTTAGTTGTTGAGCAATAAGTTGTTGTGAAGGTGATCAAACTTGTCTTGGTTGGGTTGGTTCTTGGTCAAGAAGGAGTTGGATCTAGATTGTAGGTTGGAGATTTTAAAATTTTCTTTTATGTGCCTAGTTTTTTTCCAATTCACTTATGGGTTTGGATCCTCCTTGTAATTTGTAACTTACTAAAGAACTAGTTGAGTTGGTGCTTGACTAGTGAGGGGTTGGTGCTCCTTGAGGGATCGATGCCTCACTAAATGTTATTTAATTACTTATAGGATAGTATTAAAAGTTGTGTGATAGTGTGTTTTATCCCTCATGATGTTTTTCCACATATATATTCTATTCATGGGTTTATATCTTACTTCTTGTCTATGTGATTACTTCTTTATGCATTGCATGTTTATTAGATTGGTTTGAAAGGTTAATGATTGAAGTATGAATTTGAAAGAAATGTGTGTACACTTATTCAACATACCCTCTTAGTGGTTTTGATTCCAATAATTGGTATCAGATCAAGTTATTTGATAAAGGTTTGATAACGTGAAGGTAAACCTATAAGAACAAGATGGCTAAGCTTGTGAAGGTTATGGTTAAGGTGTGCATAGAAGACTGCATGATGATATTGGAAAGATTAACCAAGAAGAAGAAGGATTATTTTGAATCAAAATAAAATATAAAACCTAATTTGATATTCAAAAGGAAATTGAATACATGTTAAGATAAAGGTAAAGGTAAATGCATTAAGGTGTCTTGCATAACCTTGCTTTAGGTCTTGTAAGAAGGTATGTGTAGGTATCTTGATAAAGTAAATAAGCAGAGACACATGAGAATTGTTGATTGGTCTATAAGACTAATGCCATTCTTAGTATAGGTATTGTCCCTAAGATTATAGGATTTGAGATTATCCAAAAGGTATGTTTACCCTTATGTTTCCATGAATATGCTATGAGTTGATCATCAAGCTAGAGGAGCTGAGTTAAGTCTATGAAGCTGTCATAAATGACCAGATGTTTGTTAGAACCTTGATTATGTTGATGATAACTATGTGATATTTGTTTGAGACTTATGAGGTATAAAGTTATGATCATATATCCTTGTTTATGCATGTATATTTGTTAAGCATATATATACTTCGAGGTAACAATATCCAATGGAGGAGTTCTAAGAAAGCATAAAGTTCATGAATTGGTTTGCAAGATCAATGATATTGTGAATATCTTAGAAGTGTTGTTGAAAAGAAAAGGCTATTTAATGGATGTCAAGGACAAGGAGAGAAATTTTGTATTATGAGTTCATCTAAAAGTGACATAAATATGATAAGTTTTTTTTGTTTTGTCAAAGGGTATTGATAGTGATTGTTAAATTTGTTTATAGACCTAGTTGGTTGACTTGATTTGTTTAAGGTACCATAAGTTGAGCCAAGCCCTAATGACTCAAGATGTCTATTTGAGATTGATGGAGAATGAGGAATGGTGTATGTAATCTTAAGATTATATTGATCAAGAAAAATCCATTCATTTATAGAATCCAGTTCTATTTTCTTTAAACCATATCTATGGTTGAGCTATTCTAATGAGGAATAGGCCTATATGAGGTCTTATATGGAATGTTAGTGAGTTATGAGGTTACATAAAGATGTTTTAATACTCATAATACATGAAATGTGTGTGATTATATGAGGGTAATTTTTGAGCTAACCTAAAGATAAATAGGTATCCATAAGGCTTATTAATTAGAAAATAAGGGAAAGAGGTTGATTTAAAATATCATATCAGTCAAAAGATAGGGACAAGTAGTTACAGGAGATCATGGTGATAGGGGGATCCTATTTGAGTTTATTTAGGTATGCATGGCATCTTATATTGAAAAACATATCAAATGATGAGATGAATATGTTTAATAAATATCAAGAGTAGATGATGAGCTACAAGGATGGTCTATGGAGTCATGATAGTCATGTGTTAGGCAAATGACAAACATGTCAAGTTGAGAGATAATAGTTCAATCACTCTAAAGGTAAGCATTTGATTATTTTTATTTAGTAGGATTGTTAAATTTGGAGTGAAAATACAAGGTGGTAGCTATATAGAACCTTTTTTTATTAATGTTAAATGGGTAGAAAGATCATATTGATGGAGAAGTTTTCTATTGAAAGGATAGTCAGTTTGAAGTATGTTTACCATTAGTATGATTTACCATCAGTGACAAATGGGGAGATTATTTCAATTTTTCATTGATGATAAAACAATTATGAGGTATGTTGATCCATTTTAATATCTTGTGATGCATATTAAGGAATGATGAAATAAGTTATTACAGGTCCTTGTTGAAGGATGATGTCATGAAGTGATGAGAAGGCCTAAGCATGGGATATCTAGTCTGGTGCAAGAAGGAGAATGATGGATCTAGTATATTAATGAATAGAGGATGTATAAGGACATTTTAACATGGTTTTGAGGCATTAAATCACCCAAATATTTTTCATCATATGAATACAGAGGTAAGACCTATAGGTCTAATATGAAAATAAACTAATCTTAGACTTTATCTGATCTAACTAGTCTAACTAAGATGTTAACAATACATATGAATGATTAATATTACTACTATATAATATGATAAGGTTTTTTAACATGTGAATAAGGTGGAAATTCCATATACAATGACATCAAGTTCAGGTATTGAGGCTTAGCTCTTACATGAGGAGACCTAGTAATAAGGCACAAACTTGGTAATTTGATGAGGTGAATAGTATAAGGATTGTATTAATAAGGTTGGAAAATTATGAAGAAGGTATGAGGTAATATGGAATAATTATCAATTATTTATAATATTGAAATATATTTCAAGACATACTCAAGTTCTAAAGTATGATTGGTAATTCAAGACCTAACATGCATGGAGATCTAGTGTAGCTTAATGAAGGATCAAAATGACTTTCCAAGGTGTTTAAGAAAATATGATAATGTATTAAGTTTTTATATTTTATTTCAAGGGTTTTTTTACCAATATTGAGGTCATGTATTGAAGGAGAAATCAAGAAAACATGTTTTAAGGTCTTTGGTGTATGCATATTGAAGAGTTGTAGACTCGAGAAGGAAGTTTAGATGCTCATTGGCACATGTAAAATTTTCATGGTGTAATTATAATTTGTGGATAGAATTAAAAGGGTTTTAATAAGGTTTTAAAAGTATTAATAATTTGTTTAAAGGATATACTTGTTTGAAGAAACATTAAGAGAGTAAACTAGTCTAAAACCCTCTCAAAATCCTCATATTGACTCGATGATAAAAATCTTGTTTAGAATGAACTATAATGGATTTGAAAATATTTTTTTATTAATTTATTTGGTATATTACTACATAAATAATCTCTAAGTGGTAGTGGTCTATCATGATAGTAATGAAAAGATATATAAAAACCCTTGTTTCTAAGGAATTTGATGTTACAGGAAGGGTTTACCAGGTCAAGATTGAAAAATGGATGGAGGTTGAAGGTAAATAAATTTTATTGATGTCCATGGTGATATTTGGGAATTTTATAAATTCTGTGTCAACTATTTTTTTCACCCAAGTTGACCTATTGCTAAACTGACAACTAGTGAAGACAATGAGAAAAACCAAGCTAGAGTGAAAAAGTGTTTAGGGACGAGTTTTAGATGATTAGGAATGGTTTAAATTA
>JARHVA010002485.1:2207500-2400000 GCA_037957365.1 Torreya grandis | reverse complement strand
TTACATTAGGTCTCGTTTAGGCCTAATGGATGTTTTTTCCCTTAAGGGGTATGACCAACATATTGAATAGTTTTATCACTTATGTAAAATATTTATCAATATAATAAAACATTAATAAAATTGTGTAAATTTGCTTAGATGACCAAGATGAGTAAGATCAAGTGATTGGTATAAATGCAAGGCATAATTCACCTATTTGAGTGAGTGTGAGTGTAGAGAAGATAAGAAAATAAAATGGATCATAAAAGAGAAGAATTAGGTCATGTATAAATTTATAAATATGTATAGGAAAATTCATTAAAATCCATTAGATTTTTTTTAATTAGATGATAAGGTTAATTGATCTAATGAGCCTAGAAGAGGCATGTTGAGCGAGTGAGCCTAGAAAGTTGTTTGAGATGGGTAGAATGTTGAAGTGAGATTAATTAGGTGAGATACCATTATTATATTCATAATATTAATGTTTTATGTGTATGCTAGAGAGTGGAATGTAGATATAGAATAGAGAGGGTTGAAAAATAAGTCACAATTAGTTATTGAGAAACAAGTTATTGTGAAGGTGATCAATATTGTCTTAGATGGGTTGGTGCTTGGTAAAGAAGGAGTTGGATCTAAATTATAGGTTGGAGATGGATAAAGTGTCTTTGAAGTGTCTGGGTTGGTTCTAAGTCACACAAGGTGTTGGATCCTCCTTTCAAGTTGGAGCTTTCTAAAGGACTAGTTGAGTTGGTACTTAACTAGTGAGGGGTTAGTGTTCCTTATAGGGTTGGTGCCTCACTAAATGTTGTTTCATTTATTATAATATATTATTTAAAGTGTTGTGATATTATTTTTTACCCCACATGAGGGTTTCCCTCATATATCTTTTGTTCATGTGTTGATATATTACTTCTTGTCTATGTGATTGCTTCTTTATGCATTTCTGGTTTATTAGATTGGTTTGAAAGGTTAATTATTGAAGTATGAATTTGAAAGAAGTTTTTGTACACTGATTCACACCTCCTCTTAATGGTTGTGATTCCAAAAATTCCATGTTCATTATTTGATTGGTATCACATTTTAGTTCATTTAGATTAATTATAAGATGTATTAATCTTAAATTTTATATTAGATGAGGAAAATGTAGTGGCCCCATAATTTAGCTTATTTAATGCAAGGAGTTTCATTTATCATTCATTCTTAGGGTCACACTTCATGTTTCTCATGAGTAGGAAACTTTAGTGCCACAAAGTGTGGTGTCAAGGGTTAAAATGATACCTCTAATGCAAGAGGGTTATGCAATACATATTTTGAATCAAGCACATATTTAGATGACTTTTACATGTTCTTCTCAATGAGAGAATTTTTTTCCACCACTAATTTAATAAATTTTAATGAGGATTGTGAAAATCCTCACCTTGGCTCAATATATTCATTTAAGTTGAAATCAAAGGTGGTGAATATGTATTCCCTCTCAATGTACACTCAATGTTTGATGTGATTAATGGACCTAAAAGAGTAACATCCTTCATATTGGTCTCTATTATATTTGATATCTGACTATGTCAAATTTTTATTGTGTTATAAGTTCTTAAACTAACTAATAGAGTTACAAGTGTAAATTCAAGAAAGGCAACTCGCTATCATGGTATTTTAATTGGTGAATTTTATCTCAAAGGTATTCTAGGGGGGATAAAATTTAAGGAGTAAAATATATATTAGACAATTTAATTATATAAATTAAAAAATATTAATAAACTTATTTAATAAGAATGATTATAATAAATGATAAAAAATTTTAATTATTTTTATATTTAAAAACTATGTTTATTATTTATTTTTATTTATCATGTTTAAATCTTTAAATATTTTTACTAAATAATTTATGTTTAAATGTTTTTCCAAAGTGTTTAGTTTTTTCATCATAAAATGAAACAATTTTGAATGGAATGTTATTTTACTAAATTCCTTATTCATTCAAGTGGTGATAAATAGAAGAAGTAAATCCATGCTGATAAAAATATTTAAACACTATCACAATTCCATTGTAAATATTTTGACTATTTTCTATAAGTATAAATCTCTCTAAATCTAGATAAGGTTCTATCCTCCAACCATAGGAATAACATGAAAACCTGTGGTATTTACCAAAATTAACCATGCCAATTTTTTTATATAATTCCACCTCTAAATCAATTTTAATGACTTGTCATGCATGTTCAGATTTGTTTATATATTCCACTTGAACTACAATCAAATGTTCATAATCACATTTCATAATAAATATAATTTTGACTACTTCATGTGTCCCTAATAGTGAATTAAACGACCATAAACCATTGACAGTGGTAGTTATCTGGGTTTCATTCAAGAATTCTTGAAAGTGTAGATCTCTAACTATGGCCTATAAATATGAGTTGTTTCATTCGACTAAGACTCAAAATAATAATAACTACCAAATGGTTATGTAGCATTGACTAATTAATTTTCTTAGTAAACCTCATTTGTATGCATATAATGCAATAAAATATTACATCACATAATATAATTATCATAGTGTCACTCCATGGTGCATCCATCCAATTTCCATTCCTATCCATAAATGTGAATATAAGAAATTAACACGCCTTTATGTATATGAAGTACAACATCACTAGTTATTTAAGATTATGATAGGAAGCCATTATATTGAAATTAAAAATATTAATGTAGTTTATCAATACTACCACAGTAATATGTGGTGGACCTATTGTGAATATAGTAATTTTTTTACATGGTGCATTCTATAATATAGCTTGATGTGGCATTGCCATGTTCATTATTTGATTGGTATCACATTTTGGTTCATTCAGATTAACTTTGTAAGATGTATTGATCTTAGATTTTTTATTGGATAAGGCCAATGTAGTGGTCCAATAGTTTAGCTTCTTTAATGCAAGGAGTTTCATTTCTTGATCATGGTCAGAGTCACCCTTCATGTTTCTCATAAGTAGGAAATTTCAATGCTACAAAGTGTGGTGGCAAGGGTTGAAATTATACCTCTAATTCAAGAGGGTTATGCAAGAAATTGTGAATCAAGTACATATTTGGATGCCTTTTAGTTGTTCTTCTCAATGAGATAATTTTTTCCCTCCAATGCTTTAATCATTTGTAATGAGGATTGTGAAAAATCCCCACCTTGGTTCAAAGTCTTCATTGAATTTGACATCAAGGGGAATGAATATGTATTCCCACTTGATGTACACTCAATGTTTGATGTGTTTAATGGACCTAGAAGAGGAACATCCTCCATATTGGTCTCTATAATATTTGATATTTGAACATGTCAAATAACTATTGTGTTATAAGTGTTTAAATTAATTGATAGAAACACAAGTGTAAATTCAATAAAGGTGACTTTCCATCATAGGTATTTGAATTAGTGAATTTTATCTCAAATTTATTTCAGGGGGGATAATAATTAAGGAGTCAAATCCTGATTAGACAATTTAATTATGCAAATTAACAAACATAAAAAAACTTTTAAAAAAAGAATAATTTTAATAAGAAATAAAAATTTGTAATTATTCTTATATTTAAAAACTATGTTTATTATTTATTTTTATTTATCATGTTTAAATCTTTAAATATTTTTACTAAATAATTTATGTTTAAATGTTTTTCCAGAGTGGTTAGTTTTTACCTCCTTATAAAATAAAATATTTTTGAATGAAATGCTATTTTACTAATTTCTTTATTCATATTCAAGTGGTTATTAATAGAAGAAGTAAATCCATACTGATTAAAATATTTAAACATTGTCACAATTTTATTGCAAATATTTTGACTATTTTATACAAGTCTAAATCTCTTTGAATATAGATAAGGTTATATCCTCTAACCATAGGAATAACAAGAATCCCTCTGGGATTTACCAAAATGAACCATGCCAATTTTTATATACAAGTCCACCTCTAAATCAATTTTAATGACTTAGAATGCATGTTCAGAGTTGTTTATATATTCCACTTGAACTACAATCAAATGTTCATAAACATATTTAATACTCAATATAACTTTGACTACTTAATGTGCCCTTGATATTGAATTAAACAACCAAAAACCATTGACAATAGCATTTATCTAGGTTTCATCCTAGAATTATTGAAAGTGTAGATCTCTAACTATGGCCTATAAATATGAGTTGTTTCATTTGACTAAGACTTAAAATAACAACAACTACCATATGGTTGTGTAAAAATGACTAATTAATTTTATTAGTAAACCTCATCCATATGAATATAATAAAATGAACTAATACATCACATAATATAATTATCATAGTGTCACTCCATCGTGCATCCATCTAATTTCCATGCCTCTCCATAAACATGAATACAATAATCAATACACCTTTATGTATATTAAGTACAACATCACTAGTTATTTAAAATTATGATAAGAAGCCATTAGTTGGGCATTGAAAAGCTTACTGTAGCTACTCAATACTACCACAAGAAGATATGGTGGACATATGTCCATAAAAATTATGCATAATCAACTAAAGGAAAACCATATTCTATATGATTAGTGAGATAGTAAGATATAAATACTAAAGGATTTGATTGGCTTATTTTGATGACATGTGCTTTATGATCAAATAATTTGAGGCTAAAATTATATGTATGTGCAAAGTTTAAATAAAATAATGAAATTCAAATAATAATATTTAAAAAATAATTAAAACAATGTCAAATGTATTTTTGTATGTAAGTATGTACGTATATAATTCTTAAAAGAATATAAAATGTGAACATATTAATATAATCTCAAGAAATTATTGCACCTCAGTAAGTTATTACACAAATGAAATTACATTAGAAACTCCTATGTCTATTTCTACCCATATATATGGAGGAGTCTCAAATGAGGTCAATAATGAAACAAACAAAATATCATCATTAGTCAAGAATATATATAAAATTACATCCATTTACATAAATGACAACTTATAACATTCAAAATTACCTTTGTATATATAAATGTCAACCAAGTAACTATAGAAATATATGAGCTACAAGATGGTTCACAATATGGCTAGGAAAAAGATGGTATTTTATCCTATTACAACGTAAAAAATTACATATATATTATTATAAATTATATGTAAATAATTATTATCTTTCAAAATCTAATTATAATTTAACATGTCCAATAAAAAATTACATGTCAAATTTTAAATATACTTACAAAGGTACATTCGAGATTTCCAAACCAAATCTATATTAAAAAAATCATCAGTCAAAACCATATCATCTAGCCAATAAGAAACACCACCATAATTGGTTTACATCAAATCCTTCTCCTTATATAAAATTCTAGTGCATATAATACCACAAGATCTGCATTAGTGTGGTTGATTAGTAGTGCTAGTTGGACCATCTCCATGACCACTCTCATCAACATCAATATGGGAAAATTAGCTTGTATGTTAAACAAGGGTGTTAGTAATTTCCTTAAGTGCATGTAAAATATCAATCTCTACAACATATTTCACTATAGAGGGGATTATCTCAGGCTAAAGTGGTTATTTGATATATACTCTCACAAGTTCATTATGCACATGATATGCACCCAACCTATCCTATAAAAAGCCTTTTTATTGGTCCTAAAACTCTTAATAATAAAATTAATAAATAATTTCATTCAATATATTAAACTTGTAATAAATTTTCCTCAAAAAATATGAAGGAACTTCATTGTTTTTAGAAGGTGGGACATAAAAAACCATCCACCATTAGTCCCAAAAAAATTTTCTCATCAATTTTTGGTGGTAGTAGTAGATTGGGAAATGTTTGAATTACATTAAAAATGACACATTGATTTTTGGATTATTGAATAATGAGTAATTTTTTTATTTTTCTCTCTCCAACCAACTACTAATAATTTGTTATCATAGTAGGAATTACATCTCTCTCTATAATATTCCCATCTATCAATTTGACATGTTACCATCTAATCAAATTCACCTATAGTAATGACTCTAACGTATTTTCCAAATATGGTAGGGGTTGGATGAATGAGGATCCCTCATTGGCCTAATTAATTCCTTAGTCTCTATTTTTCTATTATATATGTGACCAAAACCTTCTGATTTCATGAAATTTCTTATGAAATTGTAGGAGGGTTAAAAGGTTTTATGATTTTTTCTTTTCATCTTCACTTCCCACATTTTATTCTACATTTTAGTCAATGCTACACAACCATCTAGTAGTTGTTTCTATTTTGAGTCTTAGTAAAATGAAATAACTCATATTTACAAGCCATAATTAGATATCTACATATTTAGGAGTTCTCAAATGAAATTAAGCTACTCAAAAAAATAAAATAATATATTATTTCTACTCAGAAATGAGTGAATAATAAAGAAAGAAAATAAATTTTCCTAATATTGAAATTGGCTATTCATCCCATAATGAAACAATGAATTAAGAATATGAAATAAAGATTTTATAACATATATAAAAATAAAATTGTATCTTACTGTAGGTGCATGAATACATGCATCTTATTATGTATTACAAAAAATTGCTAACAAGGCTGAAGTATACAATAAAAAAGAACTACTCTTATCTATGGAAATCGGCAAACCATTCTTCTGTGCACTTTGAGGCACATTCATCTACAAAAATATCTACCAAGAAAAACATCTCATAGTTAGACTTCAAAATTGAAGTTAGTAAGTAATAATTATGGTCTTAAACTACAAAGCTTCCAAATTTCTTTGTTTCTAAAGGAACCAAAGGATTTCAGTAGAGAAATAAACTCACCATTAATAACTAGAATATAGATTCATTGGCATTAAATTAATTTTAGCTTAATTTTAATTAGTTCAATATAAAAATTATGTATGACTAGCTTGAATTTTAGATCTAAATACATCATGGTTAACTGAAATTTGATTGTCATATTGTAAAGTAGAATAGAGATTCATTTGTGTAATTTATATGTAAACAATTCGTAGACTATTTATAACCAAGTTAGAATTAAATATAAAAAGTTAATCGATCACATTACTTGAAAATCATTGAAATAAATTAAATTAATAATGATAACCATGTCTATTTGCTTTACTTCCCACTATCTCATGCCAAGTATCGCCTGCAACTCCAAATTGAATGCTTCATAATACATGATTTAAACTTCATGATATGTGATTATAAATTATAATTTAATGCCTGCCAAACATTAATGTTTGATAAATTTCATCTTAGAATTAATCTACCTCATATGTTGCACACATGGTAATTAGGTGAGCACACATTGAATCACAGTATAGTTTTAAATCCATACTTGTGAGTGCATTTTCTAACCCTCTCCCATACATGAATTTTGAATGAAGAATAAAATAAACCCATTTTTATGTTACATGGAATTATATAATATGTTAAAGGCATAAAAATTCATTTAATTTTGTTAAAACACAACGCTGTCAAAGGAAAGCTTAGGGCTAGCCTGGGTAGTAGTGAAGTCTACTGTGATGCCCAGTATGACCAGGCCTAGGGCACCCTCGAGCATGCTCTAGGACGTATTTTTTAGAGAAAATATTATATGTTTTTTGAAAAATATATAATATAATTTCTTTTATATATATATATATATATATATATATATATATATATATTGTTGATAGATTTATGATTGTATTTCAATATAGTAACTTTAATAATATAACATAAATTAAAATACTAAATATATTGAAATGATATAGTATTATAGTATTGTACTTTGAGATATTATTATTATTATTATTATTATTATTATTATTATATTTTTAATATAATATAATAATTTTATAATAATATAATAATCATATTTGTATATAATATTATTTTTGTGCTATTAACAATATATATGTATTGAAATATATTATGCTTAAATATATAATATATAATATTTGTTTATAAACTATATTAACATATATATTATATGATATAATGGTATTTATTAATATTAAAATATATTTTACAAATATAATTTATATATAATATTAATTTAAAATTAATCAGTTTAATATATAAAAATATTATGATATATATTATATGTCAATATTTATATAATAACCAATATTTTGTGTGTGTATTAGTAAGATGGGTTATGTGAAGAGAAAGAGTGTAAATCAATAGTTAAACCTACTAGTTACTCCAAACCCATGGCAATGTCAAAATAAGTTCATATAAATTAATTATGGGTGCAAACCTATCGAGATCTAAATCACCATGTAATGCTTTAGTGTATGATGGCTTGCATTATTCA
Organism: Torreya grandis; assembly: GCA_037957365.1. NCBI lineage: Eukaryota > Viridiplantae > Streptophyta > Pinopsida > Cupressales > Taxaceae > Torreya > Torreya grandis. Next base: position 2,391,726 of record JARHVA010002485.1, on the reverse strand, counting down.
TGGGAAGAGATAGCTTCTTATCACAATATCTATGTCAAAACTATAACTCCTTTATTTTTGATTATGGGGCATTTGTATTTGCTATATAAGGATCTTAGTTTTTGGTGATTGGGTTTTGCTTTGTTGATTGTAATGGAGAAATTGCTTTTGTTACAATGGCACTAATAGAATTAGAAATGACCAAGAGGAATTTTGGGTTTAGAAATATGATAAAAATTTAAAGTGGACATATATGCTCAAAAGATACCATCTATTCCAATGTGTATGCCTAATATTATACCACCATCACTTGTTTCTCCTAAATATATTATTAATAATGTTAAATCTTCAAAAAATGTGAATGAAACTCCACTTATTATGTAAGAGCCTTTTATTTTTAAATCATTACCATTGGTTCCAAAGCTACATGATGATAACTTTACTTCTATTTGCATATTTGAACTTATATAATTTTCATTATATGGTCTTGTAGTAGATTATTGAATATTTTCTAATTTTGATGATCCCCTATATGTGATCTAAAACACATGGTAGGAAACCCATCAAGTTTAATTTATTCTGATGAGTCTATTTCTATTTTATTGGAATGAAATTTCCTAAATAATAAAAATCTACATTTAGATACAACCTATAAATAAAAAGTATGTATATAGAAATACTATATATACTATGTGTTCTGAATTATCTAAAAATTACGTTGATCATCTTGGGATGTGTAGACACTAGAATTGCACTAATCCCTTACGTGATTACCTAAGTCACATTACCCCTTAGCCCCTTTATTATTTAATTAACTAACCTATGTCTTTACCCTTTTTTCACATCTAATTAATTTAATTATTTAATTAATTTGGTTAAATCTTATTTGGCCACCTCTCTTGGCCAACTCACCTTATGACTAGTTCTCAACCTCTGACTCACGCTAGGCCCTGGTCATTCTATCCTAACCACCTATGACCTATTATTCCCCCCTAATAAATCCTTAACTACCTAACCACCTCTCAACCTCATAGTATGACCATTTTCCAATGGGAAAATACATTTATCAAAGTAAGAAGTGGGCTAAAAGGTTAAATATAGCCTATTTTGCCTAGTCTTGGGGAATCAACATCAGTTATCCCTCAATTGACATTGGTTGGCCTATCAACATTGGTTACTTAAGCCTAATTCTAAATTGGCCATGGGGTATAAAAATCATTCATTAAAATAGAGATTTCATTATCAAAGCATTCTAGCATCACTATAAACATCTAAGCTTACCATCACTCTACATGAGTTGTTTCAGATTAATAATTGACAAATTGCATAGTTTTTTTAGCAGTGTGGATCAAAAACATACACTTTACCTTATCTATTCATGCACCAGTTCAACAAGACTCATCAATCCATTTATTAGGCATAAATACTCATTTATCTAACTTGGATAAGTAAATTAGGGTGTTTTTACATATTTTAATTAGTCATTTTATATTAGTTTTACAAATATACTATTTAACTATTCATGAAACCTGAGCTTCATTTATGGAGGAGTTGTAACACTCCCCCACCTCCATCTCTCTACCTCAACATATCAACCTCTACCTTACCTTTCTTGATTCTTATTCACCCCCTCACGACTCACCACAACCCCTTAAAAAGACAACTCTATTTCCCTTCACAAAAAATCCTTCCATAACCCCACTAGTATTATTTCCCCATTTGATATCAGTTATCCAGATCGCCATTGGTGACCTAAACTAACATCAATCACTTAATCAACATGTGTCACTATTTGTTTTATACCAACAACCTCACCAAAGAATAATTCCACTGCATAACCTACATTGCATTTGTTCACTAAGAAATTTAGACGTGTAACATGATAAATAGTATTCTAAGCCCCCCCCTCTCTCTCTCTCTTTTAATTTATGTTTTTTTTGAAGCTCTATTTCTAAATAGTGGACTATCATCCTAAGGAAGTGTTATGCTTCCTGAAATAATCACATAGCTTGGTAACCTACACATATCTCTACTAATAGCAATTATATTTAGTGTTTTCTTATACATAGGTGTCTTCTTCCACATCCAAAGAGGAGTTATGACAATGTTTGGAATTGTGTGCATCATTCTGAGTACTTAATCACTTATCCCTAGCATTCATATTTCTATTTCATCCTTTCAGAATAGATAGGAAAAAATTGATAGAAACATTTTGGCATGCCTGGTGGGACCCTAGAGTTTATTTTGGGTTTATTCTTTTCTTTTAAAATGACATTCATGTAGGTTCATCAATAATGAAGCTTTAATTATTTCATTCTCTCTTTTTGTTTTCCATGAAAGAAATATACCACACCTTTCATTTTTAGCTTAAGGGAATGGACTAAACTTTCTCTTCTCTCTCACCTCTTCTTCTGTTACCTCTAAATGAGATCATACTCTTTTTTCAAAGTTAGAAAGAAAATTATATTTTATTACCTCATTGCATGTGCATCAAAGTAGTGAAAGTCATACTCTTTCCCTTTCCTATTTTTTTACATCTCAAGAAAACACTTCAGCTTTTGGGTTTTAAACTTACTACATCATTGGTTAGCTTACTGCATATTATTCACACATAGAAATAATTAGATGGTTAATGAATCATATCACACTTTATCACACACATATAAACCATTTATAAAATTACACATTTCAAACATTACTCAAATATGTAGGTGGTATTTACCTTGATTTCATCATTGAGTAAATGAAGCCAATTAAGTGTTCTGGGTAGACTAAATTAGAAGTCATAGATTTGGGCCTCTCGTACCTAATGGTATATTGAGGAATCCCTAGCCAAAACTCTTGAAATAATCATTAGATATATTCTAGGACCTTTTTTATCCAACTTTCTCTTTATATAATCTAGTTAAGGCATAATCCACCAAGAGACTAAAAACAATTCTTAGGAATTAACTTTAGTTTGATGTATGATCTTTTTTGCCTTTTTGTTGCTTGTTATACTTTTGATTTGGTAAGGAAATTTTGTATCAAAAACAATTATTATCAACCTTTTAGACTTGTTAACCTTTGGATCCAATCCCCTTGAGTGTTCTCTATTGACACACATGCCTGTTGCATTCACTGTTATATTTGGATTTCATATCTAAGTTGGTTAAACAGTGAATTTTTTACCTTTCTAGGTTACATAGTAACCAACCTTGGTCAAGCTACTAGTGTTGGTAGCCTAAGTATCCCACTAACCTTGTTTATAGTATCGATGTCAGTGTCCTTCCTACATACCAACCTTAGTTAGCAACTGATATTAGTCTCTATGGATTTTTTTTATTTTTAGTTTGCCTCAAACAACACGCTAAAATTGGTTGCCTATTTTAAGCAAACTTGGGTTTTTTTGATTTACTATCATAAATATAGGGTCTGATAAAAAATTATACCTTTTTGCATGGTCATGATGTGAAATCAAGTGAAGCTTCTCACTGATCACGTAAGTAGGCAACCTCTTCTACCTTCACCTCCTCTTTCTATTTCTTTCATGGAGTGTGATCCTAACATGGAAGGTTCCTTTGGCTATGTCAGTCCTAGTCAGCCACCCATCATGTTGAGGGTGATCAAGATTTCACTCGATTCCTTAATCATAAAACTAAATCTCTCTAACATTACCTTGTCATGATTTAGACACATAACTCTTCTAATGATCTAATTTATGATATGCCTACTTCTTTGATGGAGACAATGTTAGTTATTTCCACCATTTCCCCTATGGTTACTCAAACCACCACTTTGATGAGTAACCCAGTCCTATTCAATGCTTAGAGTTTAATTTATCTAACCATGTAGTCAAACCCAATTTTTTCTGGGGTTTTCTTAACCTCCCAACAACAATCCACTCAACCAAGTCAAACCCCATTTTAGAACTTGGTTGGGTCAATCTTGTCTACTCTTACACCATTTAATGCAATATTAACGACCTCTCCCTTAGCTAGTGTAGCCATAACCCAACCCACAGTGGTAGTACCTAGCCAAGGTTTTATTTTAAATCCTATAGGACAAGCCCCCTTCTCCTTAGCCCCTCAGATTATGATTCATTACATGTCTGTTGTGTCTAACTAGCTGTAACAACCTATGTCATACACTATTTTTGGCTCTCTACAAGATCCCTATATCTTAGGGAGTGCCTCTCAAACCAATCCTCCTCTGGATCTAATCAAGATGTTGATGGATAAGATGTCTAGCTTAGAAACATTTGTTTTGGGTTCAAATAATATTCTTTCATATGATGAAATATGCAATGATCCCATCCATCCTTTAGTACCTATCCATCCTTATCCCAATCATTGGGAGCTTCCTAAGTTCACTCACTTTTAAAGCAAGGAAGATCCATAGTAGCACTTACGAGCATTTAGACATGATTTTCACATCATAAGACAAGATGATGCATTATTGCTTCATACTTTTCCCATGTCCCTTATGGGTGCTACTCTAGATTGGTATATTTCCATTACCCAACATTCCTTGTTTTCCTTCACCTAGATTTCTCACCTATGTTTAGATCATTTCTTGATCAATATCTCTAAAAAGGTCTTGATCACATAGCTTCATTCTATTTGATAGTTAAAGGATGATTTTATAGCTAATTTCATTTCTCATTGGAGAGGTCTCATTAATCAACTCTCCTTCTCATTACCCTAGCCTGAACTCATTGAAATATTTTCAAGAGCATGTGACAAGTGCATCTCCTTGATCCTTTGAGTTAAAACTTTTTGCACATTCGATGAAGCCTTCACAATGGCATGAAAGCTTAAGATTCATGTAGTAGATGAAGACTAAGTCAATTTGCACAACAAAAACACAAATTCTAAGCCTAATGGCTCATCTTCCTCTAAACCCTCCTCTTCCAACCAAAAGTCTAAAGGCTTAAAGAATGCAGTATCCATTAAGTTAGCATCTTCTACAAAGGTAGATGAATCCAAACCTTCAACTTCTTAGAACCCAATGAAGTAATTCTAGCAATTGTATGAATGTAGAGAGTACACTCTTACTGGGAAGTTGTACACCTCTATGTTGGATAAGTTGCTAAGGTAAGGAGTTATTACCCTTCCTTGGGTCAATCCCCCCATATAGTTTGATACATCCCATCCTATAACCACATGGTACAAGGAGGACCAATTTTGTGGCTATGATTGAATGAAAGGCCATGATGCTAACAACTATAAGACCCTCAAGAACATTGTTTAGGGTATGCTTGATAAATGTAATATAGTTTTAGATAACCCCAATACACTATCTAAATAGAATATAGATGTCTTCATGAATCCATTTCTTGAGCACTCCTATTCTAAAAATAATGTTAGGTAATGATTTAGCATACACATGACCATAACATCCACACTGTTGATGTGGTCTTTGCCTCAATGTTAGTTCATCCCACTCTACCTTTTCTTCTTCCCCAAGTAGAGGAGCCTACCATACATATCCCACTCCCTTGAGTAGTGGAACTTGTTTTTCCTATTCTACTTTTATGAGAAGAGGGCCCTCCTCTACCTATCCTTCTTCCATGTGAGGATTTTGTTATGCCCATTCCCCTCATGCATGTTTTTCCTATTCTTCTACTACCTAAGGAACATGTGTTACCCACTCCTTGACCACATGTTGAAGGGGTTATCATACCTTTACTCTTCCCCCTTGAGGATCCTTCTTCAGCCACTTCTCCTCTATTAATGGAAGGTAGTGCTCCATCAACTCCTCTATCACATGTAGAGGAGCTTGTTTCATCTAATCCCATGTTAGTCGAAGGACAAATTTCACATACTCATGTTGAGACTATTTTTAAACTTATCTTACCCATATAAGAACACACTTTATTGGTCCCTTGTTCACACATTGAAGGGGAAATTATCCCAATGCTCTATCCACTTAAGGTGCCAACTTCACTAGTCCCTCCACCATTAGAGGATCATGTATGTTCTCCTACACTGGTTGAGGAGGATCTCATTATAGTTTTCACCCATATTTTACCTTAGATGTATAACACCAATGATGTCCCTCTTTTGTAATCACTTGAGTTTTCTATGAAAGTGACAATAAAGCCTGTACCAACATTATCTAAACCCTTCTCATGTTTGGTAATAAATCTTAATTTTTTTGACTTTTAGAAACTAGATCATGTGGCATTTTGAGATCAGCTCAAAGATCCTTTCCCTACACAGTAAAATTCATCCTCAACTACTAAACCTTTCACAACCATTTACCCTAAGATGTTCGACAAGGTTTGAGCTCTTTTTCCTCTACCAAAGGAAGATCAAACCCTAATGTCAAAACCTTTACCATCTCAAGCATCTACCACACTAAAACAAATCATATCTTTAGGCGTTCAATTGATGTCCCATCTAACTCATCCACAAGTGAAGTTAGATTTTAACCCTCCTTTTCTTAAGAAAAATTCAAAGCTTCATAAGCCTTGTTGACCTACTATGCCTTTGACTTTGCCTTTAATATTGTGGCTGCACCCCTTGACTTTGATTAGATCACACCATATCTCAGAGAACCAAAAGGAAAAGTTACTAGTGATATTGCCTCTACCTGATGGTGGTCCATTAACCTCCATCATCTTGACACCTATCACTAAAAAGGTGTCAACAAAACCTATGGTCACACCTTCACCCAAAAAGGCACCATGCAACACTCTTCCAATACTTCCTAAATAAAATAAGGTATCGACCCCAGTTGTACAAAAAATGCAAGCCCATTCAAAGCCTCTCATGCCTCTCTTTTGAACCAATTTTTGAAATCATATTGCATAACCCTTCCCCCAATTAAGCCTTATCATCTCTTAGACCAAAACCTTCTTGGTTTGATGACACATAGGTTAGTTTATATCATAGATCACTTGGACATGATATAGAGAGCTATAAATCTCTCATAGCTATCATCCAATAACACTTTGGTATAGACACTCTTATCGAGGATCCCCTTATAAGCCTCCTTATTACTCTAAAAGTTTTACCCATGAATTCTCATGCTTCATCACCTAAAATTGAGTCTTAGGATGCATGCAAGAGTCCTTCACCACCTATATTATAGATTAACTAAATTCATGTGGCCACTTAGTCATAGACTCAAAATGATAAAGGTAAGGATAAGGTTATAATACCTTTGGTTCATTCATTTTCAAAGGATGCCCCCTCAAAAACCCAAGATTTCTTTCTTAGGTACTACATAACCAACATGTTCAAAGGTGGTTCAAGACTTCATGGTCAAGTAACTACACCAAACATTTATGAAGATGTCCCTATATGAACTAATCTAAATCTCATATTAGCATCATTAGGCCTTGAGTAAGGCCCTTTAAGTATTTAAGGTCCAACTCAATGATCCCCAACCTTTCTCAAATTTTGTAAGCTCCCTCAATACTATAGCCCTAGTTTTATTCAGTGATTTTGAGATTCTCAATCATCACCCTAATGAATAGGAGCTCACTCTTTTTGTCACATCATATATCAACCAGAATCATGTCAAGAGAGTAATGGTTGATGGGTTTATTATTATTAACATCATCTCCATGCATTCCTACAAGTAATTAGAGCTCCTTATTCATTATATGTCATAATCAGATGTAGTTATTCACTCTTTCAATGATACCATGGTCACCATAGTAGGCATGATCATAATTCATATTCATGTTTGTCCTCACACTATTCCAAAGCTCTTCTATGTTTTCAAGGGAGATTTATAATACAATATCCTACTTGGAGATCCATGGATATGGGCCATGACTTGTGTGCTTTGAACTTTACATCATTGTGTTAAATTTAAGTACGAGAATCGGGTGCATGTCATCTCAACTAATCATCCTCTATTTAAGACATGTAACATGAATTATAGACCCAATGACATCCTTATACCATTAAAATCATCTGCTTCTCCTCTTACTTTTGAGGCTTCAACAAGATCATATATACTTATGACTTAGATTCCCAAAAAGGATCCTATGGAAGATGCCTTCAATCACCTCACTCTTAGTGAATATCATCTCCTCATGATAGATATGTTCTATACTCCACAAGAGTATGGAATATTACATATGCATCCCTAGTATGATCCCCACATTGGGATGGTCATACCATATGGTCCTCCCAATATTTGCATGAATCTAATGTATGGGGGGATTAATAGTGCTCCCACCATAGGAAATCCTCTCCCTTTTTCCAACTCTTCACATGAAGCTTCTCTTTTCAAGGAAAACCTAGCTTTTCTAATACTTATCTATAAAGGTGTTCCTAGAAAGGGTTTGGACTAGGCTGGTATGAGCAAGGAGCTCATACACCCATCAGGTACTCCACTAATAAAACCATTAAGAATGCCAAGAATTAGTATGATATGGGTTTTAAAGAGCCATAAAAACTCACTAAGGTTCCCCATGTTTTGATCATTGAAGAGCCTTTGCCTCCTCTACCTTCACCTATCCCCCCACCTTCTCCCATAGATTTAGAGGTATCCATCCCTCAGTTTTTTCATGAATGTTGTTCACTTGGGACAACCTATCTATGCAATGGGGAAATAAGTTCCCTTCCCTTCCTTCATCTTGACATGATCGATGATGACTCTCTAATAATAAATGTAGTCTACGATCAGGATGATGACTCCATTCTTACCTACATGGGAGTTAAAGGCTCCTATATTCAAAATTCATTCCCTTATGAGATGAAAAATATGCTAAATGAATCAACCATTGATATAAATTTGTAGTCTCTAGATAACCCTTATATTCTTAACATTGGCCAATCCTTAAATTCTATCAAACATAAGGATTATGCTACTTTCCTTGGAAATCACAGTAAAGCTTTTACTTGGTCATATAATGATATGCCTGGCATAGACCCTATGATCATAACCCATAACATTATCACAAATCATGAAGATAAACATGTTTTTCAAAAGCTTTACTAGAGGCCTCCTCACATTTCCATTCTCATCAAAGAGGAGCTTTAGTGCCTCTTATCCATTAACTTCATTCAACCCATTGATTACCCACAATGGGTCTCTAACATCATCCCCATCACCAAACCCATAGGGGTACTTCATATTTGCATTGATTTTCATGATCTAAACCTTGCATGCCCAAAAGAGGATTTCCTTTTACCTAACATCAACCAATTGGTGGATCTTATGATTAGCCATGAGATGATTTATCTCATGGATAGATTCTCTGATTATAATCAAATATTGATTGCTCCTAAAGACCAATATAAAACCACTTTTATTACCCCATGGGGAAATTTTTGTCATCGTGTTATGCCCATTGGATTAAAAAATGATGAAGATACTTACCAACACATGATGACTTACATTTTCCATGACCTCCTTTAAACCATCATTGAAGACTACATGGATCATTTGATTGGAAAATCTAAGCATTGTAAAGACCATTTGGTGGTCCTCAAGATCATCTTTAAGCATCTTCTACACTACAATGTTTGTCCTAACCTAAAGAAGTGCATATTTGGGGTCCTCTCTAGTAAGATACTAGGCTTTATCATTTACCTCCATGGAATTGAGGTCAATCTTGCTAAGGTTTGATCCATTCTAGAAATTCCTTTACCCAAAAAACTCAAGCAACTTTGCAGTTTGTAAGGAAAATTGTAGTCCATTCATTGTTTTATCTCCCAATTATTAGATAGATGTCAACCATTTCATCAAATTCGCAAAAAAATGTCTTTTTTGAGTGGAGTGAGGAGTGTCAAAAAGCATTTGATTCCATAAAAGTTTATTTTCTTTCCCCATTAGTCGTTATTCCACCTAACAAGGATCAACCATTTTATCTCTATATTTTAGTAATGGATCACACCATCAGTGCTATGATTGTGCATAGGGATGCCAACCACAAGGAGAAAATTGTCTACTATATAATTTGAATACTTATAGACTTTGAAAATTGGTACACTCACATTGAGAAACTTGTATCTTGCTTTAGTCTTCATGGCTTATAAGCTTTGACTCTATCTCCTTAATCACAAGACCTATGTCATCACCAACATCAATCCCCTCAAATATATGCACTCCAAGACCTATCAAAACTTGTGCATGGATCATTCACTTATGATTCTCTCTAAGTTTTATTTGTATTTCATTCATCAAAAATCAATTAAGGGGAAATAATTGTAGACTAGTTGGTTGATGCTTCTCTTTCTAATGCACAACCTTCCAATAACAAATTTCTTGATGAATCTATCACCACACTCTCCACTAATGGCACTACCTATTAAATGATGTTAATTTTTGATAGGTTGAAATGTCAAATTAGAGGGGGTACAAGGGTCATCCTCATTCCTCTCAATGGTGAAACCATGCCCTTATCCTTTAAACTAGATTTTGAGTGCACCAATAACATGGCAAAATATGAGGCCTTGGTTCTTGGGCTTTAGACAACCCTTTTCTTGGGGGTCAAGTCCATCCACATCCATGGAGATTACTATATTGTGGTGAATTAAGTTAATAGATCTTATCAGTGTAAGAATGACATGATAAAGTAGTATAAACATCATGTATACACAGTATTGGCCTCTTTTGATCATTATCTCTTGAAAAATCATTCCTCATTTGATAAACAAATGTGTTGATACCATGGCCTCTCTTGCCTTGCACATTCCCTCTTTGTCATCTTATTCAAATAATTACGTTATCATCCATCATCTAAAATTTCCCTCTTATGTTTCAGTAAACATCCTCTTTGTTTGTCATGTAGACACCAACTCTCATGATGTTTGGTATAAATAGTTGGTGGACTATCTCACTTACGGTGTTGTCCCCTTTGATTTTTCTAGAAATGGGTGGCATGATTTTGTCAAAATAATTAATTTTTACACCATAAAGGGGGATATTCTCTATAAGTGAGGCTTTAATGGCCTCCTTCTTCACTGTTTAACTAGTATTGAAGTCCCTTATGCTATCAAGGAAGTCCATGATGGAATTTGTGGTGGACACTTTAGTGGGAATGTGATTTATAAATGCATTTTTTAACCTGGGTATTATTAGCCAACCCTTAACCAAGATTGTTGTGATTACATTTGGTGATGTGTTAAATTCCAAAAACATGTGAATATTCTTCATATACCAAGTCACGCTTTGTAGGTGGCTCAAGATTTTTGGCCCTTGTCTCAATGGGTTTTAGATCTTATCAATGATATTAACCCACATTCATCTCTATATCATCACTCTATCATCACCATGATAGAATACTTCACTAAATGGGTGGAATAAATTCCCCTTGTCTCCATAAAAGCTAATAAAATTGTCTACTTTATCAATCATCATAGTATTTACCATTGTGGTATTATCATAAGATCATTATAAATAACGGTAAATCTTTCAAGAACAAATCTATTTAGAGGCTCTACAATGCCTTTGGAATCAAAATAAGCTTCTCATCTCCCTATCATCCATAAGAAAATGGGAAGGCATAATATTTTAACAAATCTTTGACCAAAATTCTCATGAAAATAGTCAGTGAATCTAGTAGGTATTAGCACATGCATATTCCATTCACTCTATGGGCTTATTAGACTAGTATTTGAAACCCTACAGGTGTTACACCTTTCTCTTTGGTTTATGGAACTGAGGTAGTCTTGCGTCTTGATGTCCAAATTCATTCTCTTCACATATCCTTATATGATATCCTCTCTAATGATTATTTATTCTAAGAACTCTTAGCCTAACTTAAGTTTCTTGATGAACATTGACTTATGGCTCTAAACCATCTTAAAATCTATCAAGAGTGCATCAGGCATGCTTATAAAAAGCATATACAAGAGTGATATTTCAATATCAAAGATCTCATCTTAAATGAGAATAAACATGTGACTAACATGGAGAAAATAAAAAGGGCAAGTTTGCTCCTAATTGTCTTGGACCATATATCATAAATCATAAATATGGATTAGGGCTTATCACTTGTCCTCTATCAAAGGCAAGCTAGAACCTTAGCCTTTAAATGCATTGTATTTACAACCATTATTTCCCTAATAAAGAATCACGTCACTTTGTGTCTAAATTGAGCTCATCCCTTGATAAAAACTTATATTTTACACACCTTCTTTTTATCCTTTTCCCTCTCACACTTTTATTAATCTTTGAAGTATGGTAGTTTTATCCTCATAAAGGGACACCCCTAAGCCTTTATATTTATGTCCATGACTAAAGTACATATATAAAAAAAATATTGGGATATAAATAAAATTCATTATCTCTTGGGTCACTATAAAAAAATGGAGTGCTCCTTTGAAAGAAGCTATGTAGCATATTACTTCTATAACAAATAGACTACTCCCTCAAAGGATATCTATGAAAAGACAAAACAAATATATAAAGCATATACCACTCCCTCAAAGGATGGATATGTTAAATTTTTCATATAAATAATGTACTTTAAAAATTCCTATATTGATTAACTTCACATGACCTAAAGAAATAATAAACATCCCATACATAGACTTCCCGTATTGATTAGTCTAAAAAAAATAAGACTTATGTCATGGACTTGACTATGAAAGATCTTGGGTTACCTAAAAAAAGGGAATATCATCTCACTATAAGTGTTGCATTACCCATTTACCTCTTTTTTCATAATACCCTATTCCCCTATTTCTATTACCTATTAAACTCAAACAAAGGACTTAGAGCTCACTTGCCACAAAGTGAACCAATCGCTTATCCAATGCAACTATGGTTTATAGTGTAGTGCATGAAAAGGGCTTATGTTTTTATGCTTCCCCATGCTACCTTATGGTCCTCATCAATGAAAGAGAATCATGCCTTTCATATTAACCATCTTGTTTACCTGTTGGTTTCTCCTTTTAGACATTATGTCTTGAGGTGAAAAATTACTTGTTTTCAATTCTTTGGTATAAGTTTTTATCACTAAAATTAAAACTAAATGCTTGGTATCAACCACATTTATTATCATAAACAAGCATCACAATAATTATTTCTAATAATCAACCTAACCATACTAACAATCCATATTTCAATAGTTCATTTAATACAAATGCCAATTTATGTTATGAGAAGTATAATTAGCATTTTTCATCAATAGTTTCTATGAAAACCAATACACATGGAAGTTATATCATCATTCATTTTAAAGCATACACCATCACATGTATGGAAAATGCTGAAATTAAAAAGCAACATATTACATTTTATGCATACACCATCACATATATGGAAAAATGCTAAGATGTATCTAAACATTCAATTGTGCATGTAATATCACAAATATGGGAAATGATCTAATGACATACTAACATTTTAGAATCATCATAAAAATAATGCTTAACATATAACATAATAACATACTAACATCATCATAACCATAAACATAACATTTAACATCTAACATCATAACAACATGACATCAATAATAAAAACATCTATAATACCATCATCATTGTATATATCAAAATCATGTCATAACATAGGTATCATATCATATATGCTAAATGTCATCATATGCATCAATGATACATAAGTACATATGTATCTCTCTCAAAAATATACATCTCACATATTTAGCATGTAGGATGATATATTTATATACATCATATAAAAATAAAAAATATACAAAATTTACCAACTAATCTTGTTGTAGAGGTGGTTGTGACCCTATATTGTCACCTATGTCCTCAACCTATCTATGGTGTCGAGAGCTCAAATATATGATATGATAAGTTATCCATTGTTACACCAGATAATTAGTATACGTAGGGGTTTATGGATGCACCCTAAGGGCCTATGTATAATAATCAATTTCTACCAAAGCAGTGTTGTATCTCTCAATTGACACTATCTATAGAGGCCCCATACTCCTTACTATAGGTTCTTACAGTGTCTATGGTGGTCCCATCATGCCAATAGTAGGTGCCTATTGTAGTGCATGTGGTGGTGGAGGAGGTGAAATTGCCTATCCATCCCTTAGGGCATCTCTCTCTACTATCATGGCATCTAGTTGTGCCTATATCCCTATCACTTGACCACATAGAGTCATAACCTGTGACTGTGTTGCCACTAGTTGTGCCTACAATGCTAAATCTTACCTTGTGACTATTGTTAGTTACCCTTATAGTGATATCACCTATCCCTATAGAACCTATACCTATCTCTATGTTATGTCCCTATCCTAGATCACAACATATCTCTTTAGAAATGGCCTACATGGCAGTGGGTGGTCTTCATGGGATCATGGCATAATATCCTACCCACTAGGCTCTATATGCCCCCATACAACCTAAATTATTGAATCATCTAGCTAGGATTTCCTTAAGGTTAGGACCCTATATCTCCTATGGTAGTGGTAAAGGTAGCTCTATGTCATCCCTCCTATACCATGGCATGTTAGGAGGTACTCCTTGTAAAATCCCATAGTAGTGCCTAATGCACTATGATGGTATCCTCTCCACCTCCCTAGCTCTCCTAACATGTACCCAACTCATGCTTTAGGTGCCTCTCAACTATATCCTCTACCATAGAAAAGGAGGAAGTGTTAAATATGGTCTTTATATGATATTAGATGATATCAAGGCCTCCAACATCCTCCTATAGTACTCAATATCTTTGACCACACCATCTATTTTTGTATGGACCATGGACTCTCTCCACCATCTAAATTCAACTCTATAGCCTACTATGATGGTGATGAAGAGGCTTAATGGTTAGGTTACTATGATATGCTTGTAGGCCCTTCAATGTAGATGGTTACCCCATGTAGAGGTTGTACTACTATCATAATCTAATGCCCAAGAGATCTCGATACAACTATGTGAGGAATGTAGTCCCCAAAGTAAATACCATCCTCTACTCTAGCATGTCAACCAGTACACCTATCAAATCCACTTAAAATCTACTACCATCTATATCTGGTAATGCATAGATAGTCACTCTAATTATGATCATGACTTTGAGTTTGTGCTCATCATCATCAATCTCATATAGGGGCTCATACATGAAGATGGAAGAGTGGTACTCTATTTATCTAGCATGTTCTCCAAATAATGTTCCCATGAGCACATCATGCTCATCTTGACTACATACGTATAATTTAGCACCATTTATTGATAGCCTCAATATCTGATATATATCCTCTGGTAGGACTATCATCTCACCTATGGGAAGATGGAAGGTGTTGGTGGCTAGATCCCACTACTCTATCAACACCACCATCAAGATCAAATCCCTCACAACTTTAATGTTTCTATGAAAGCCTCTTAGGCTAATTATAGTGATATGCTCCCACTTGTTGGGAGTTGCATTTGCTCATATCCTTGATAGTAGATTTGGGATTTGATCTCAAAGTATGAGCTTCTATCTTGCCTACAACCATAAATGAAAACATCATTAAAAATAAGAACTATTCATCTCAACCAACCCTCCCTCTAACCTAGTTTCCCCTTTGGGAGAACTACATCAGTTTGAAACCCTTTGCAAGGTTATGTAGGCATCACTTAACTAACATGAGGTCTCTTAAGGTTATCCTAGACATTTTCACCTAGTAAATAACCCCTAACTAGTTTCTTTATGAACCCAAACCTTTTCCTATGCTTTATAAATTCATAAACACTCTAGTGCCTAATTTATGGTGATCAAGATTTAACCTTTACTCCTTGGGTCACCTAGTTACCTCCTAAATGATCCTCTATGACCCTTCAAAGACTAATGTTAGTCCTTACTTGACCAACATAGATCCCTTAGACCATGCCCAATCCTTTGTGGGATGACCAATATTGACCAAAGCTACTAATGTCAGTGACTGGTTCGGCCCTAGGGTTGAACCATTGAAACCCCCATACACTTTTTTTACCTTAAAACTACCCTTGACCCTCCTCAACCTACCCAAATCTCTATAATTTCACTTTATAACCTATATCTACTCTTTTACCCCCTCATCCCTACCCTTTTTTGACCCTATTTCAAAAAAATTCAAATTCTAAATTTAATTACAAATTAGGTGTATAGTAGTCCTACCTCATCTACTTGATGACGGTCGGCTGGGATGGAAGGTGCTAGGGCAACCAATTTGACTATAGCGTCTCCAATCATAAGTGTAGCCATATTGATATAAAATCTACCCATGTAGTCTAATGGTGTCCTACCTCACCTCACTCCACTCATTTCAAGCACTCTACAACTTCTCTCCACCATTCAAACCTGACCAATTAGCTCACACATGACACGAAGGTGATGTTTTCACACATAAAAATCCAAAAATCAGTGTTTACAATTATAAAATGACAAATAAACTTTGAGGGGGCCACCAAACCCTTATTATCAGGTTTGGTCAGCCATTGGTGTCAAATTTTGTATGCCTTGGGTAGTTGACATTGGTCAATACCCACCAACATCAGTATGGTAGTCGATGATGATTATGCCACCAATGTTGGCAACCTCATTGACATTGGTAATACTATTCTAGGTGAACTAATTAACAACCCTCCCCACCTTAAAATTATCTCTTAACTAAGAGCATGTGACCCTTTCAAAGTTCAAAATGGACTACATTAGGGATAATTAGAGATCATGCATATCTCCCAATTATGATAGGTAATCATGGGTTTCACTGACATCTCTACCAACCAAAATTAATGACTTGGAGATAATGTATATCTCCCCAACTAGTAACACCCTTTGTGATGACATTATTATTGTCACTAAGCTAGCTAGCACTATGATTGCTTTGAAGTTGGCTTTTTCATAGGCATTGCAGATCATGACCCTGACTAGTCCCTATTGCCTATAACCATTTTGTGTCTTCCAAAAGCACTTCCATTTTAAAATACATGGGGCACATCAATCATTAGAGATGCACATTTGATGGTTTTAACCCAATCAGATATCACTTATATATGTTGTGGATTGATTCTTTCTATTTAAATCTTCTTGAGCTTTTGACCTTTTAACCTTTTGACCAACTTTGGAATGAATTAATGTGTGTGCATGTCATGTTATCACCACATTTCAACTTCCCACCTAATTTTACCCACCTATCTTCTTTCAAAACAATCATCAATTACGGTTTTACCATTGTCAGTCCCCATTTTGAGGGGGGATAACTCATCCCATCCTTAGGGAAAAAAACCTTTATTTTTGTCTCATAGCTTGTGCATACAAGTTACAAGACAAAAAGAGGCAAATGTAGACACTAAAATTATGCTAATCCCTTGCATGATTACCTAAGTTACATTACCCCTCAGCCCCTTTCTTATTTAATTTTCTAACCTATGTCTTTACCCTTTGTGCACATTAATTAATTTAATTATTTAATTAAATTAGTCAAATTTCCTTTGGCCACCTCGCCTTATGACTAGTTCTCACCCTCTAACTCGCCCTAGGACTTGGTTATTCTATCCTAACCACCTAAGACCTATTCTTCCCCACTCATAACTCCTTAAATAACTAACCACCACTCAACCTTGTGTCATGACTATTTTCCAATGGGAAAACCCATTTATCAAAGTAATAAATTGGGCTAAATGGATAAATATAGCCTATTTTCCCTAGTCTTGGGGAACTAACATTGGTTAGCCCTCAATCGATGTTGGTTACTTAGGCCTACTTCCAAATTGGCCATGGGGTCAAAAAATCATTCATTCAGATAGATATTTCATTATTAGAGCATTCTAGGATCACTATCAACATCTAAGCTTACCATCACTCTACATGAATTATTCCAAATCAATAATTGACAAACTACATAGTGTTTTGAGCACCATGGATTAGAAACATATGCTTTACCTCATCTATTCATGCATTATTTTATTGAACCTCATTGGAGCCATCTATCTGGCATAATTTCCCACCTATCTAAGTACATTTTATTATTTTTACATGTTTTAAATTATTAGTTTATATTGGTTTTACAAATATACTATTTAACTATTCATGAAACCTAAGCTTCCTCTATGGAGGAGTTGTAACACTCCCCTACCTCCATCTCTCTACCTCAACATATCAACCTGTATCTTGCCCTTCCTAAGTCTTATTTACCCCCTCATGACTCCTCATGATCCCTTTACAAGATTGAAATTCTATTTACCTTCTCAAAAAAGCCTTCCATAACCTCACTAATATCATTTCCCCAACCGATATCAGTTATATAGATTGACATCGCTGACCTAAACCAACATCAGTCACTTAATCAATGTCAATCACTATGTTTTTTTATACTAGTAACCCCAAAACCTCCCTAATAACCTCACCAAATCATAATTATACTACCCAACCTATATTTCATTTGTTCATTAACACATTTATACCTATAACATGGTAAATATTATTCCATCCCCCCCCCCTCTCTCTCTATTTTCATTTATGTTTGTTTTAAAACTCTATTTCTAAATAGCAGACTATCATCCTAGGGAAGTGTTATGCTTATTCAAACAAATGCATAGCTTGGTATCCCACACATATCTATACTAATATCAATTCTATTTAGTGTTTTCTTATACAAATGTGGCTTCCTCTAGATCCAAAGAGGAGTTCTCATAATATCTAGAATAGTGCACATCATTTTAGGTACTTAATCACTTATCCCTAGCATTCATATTTCTATTTATTATTTTTAGAATAGATAGAGAAAAATGATATAAATATGATGTACCATTTAATTATCAAAATTCCCTTGAAAAAATTCCCAAAAGATATAATTAAATCTTGTGTTTCATCTACAATTTTTATAATCTTGATAAATTAAGTTTTTACGGTTCTTGTATTGAAATAATTTTTTCAAGAGTAAAGTTTCTTGGATTACTTTCCTACTCAAATTTAATTGATTTTACATGGATGTGATATGGCCATGTATTTTTGATCCCACTACTGGGCTTTGAAGTTGAAGTAATTATTTGTTGGATGAAATGTTTAACCCTAACTCTGCATTGAGATATCACACCTTGTTGTCATGAATGAAAAGTTAATGTTTATATATTGGTATGGTTTATATTTATTATTCCCTCACATAACAATAATTTAGGTAAGCACACAAAATCCTTTCCCAAGATGTCTTTAAGTTCTAAGGTAAGATTTTATGTCACTTATTTTAATTACCATTTGGGGTTGAATTTGTCTCCAAATATTATTTTGTAATTTGAAGAAAGGTGACTCACCCTAATAGGTATTTGAATTAGTGAATTAAATTATCTCAAAGGTATTCTATGAGGGCTAAAAATTAAGGATTCAAATCCCTATTAGACAATTTGCTTATGTTACATCTTACAAAAATGTGGATGAAACTCCACTTATTATGCAAGAGACTATTATTTCTAAATCAATACCATGGGTTCCAAAGTTCCATGATGATAATTTTACTTCTATTTCCATATTTTCTATAATTTTTATTGTATGTTATTATATTGGATTATTGAACATTTTATAATTTTGATGATCCCATGGATGTGATCCAAAACCCATGGTAGGAGACCCATCAAGTGTAATTTGCTGAGATGAGTCTATTAATAGTTTATTGGGATGAAATTTCTTAAATTATGAACACACACACACACACACAATATATATATGTGTGTGTGTGTGTGTGTGTGTGTGTGTGTGTACAATGTATATATATATATATATGTATATGTATATATATATATATATATATATATATATATATATATATATATATATATATATATATATATATATAAAATATAGTGTTTTGAAGAAGTTAAAAATGGTGTTGACCATCTTGGGATGTACTAATTTATTATCAAAATGCCTTTACAAATTTTCCCAATAGATATAATTAAATCTTGTATTTCATCCATAATTTCTATAATCTTGATATATCAAGTTTTTAATTCTTGTATTGAATTTTTTTTTTCAAAAAGAGTAAAGTTGCTTGGCTTACTTTGTTATTTAAATTTAATTAATTTTACATGGATTTGATTTGGCCATGTATTTTCAACCCCATTATTTGGATTCAAAGTTGAAGTACTTATTTCTTGACAAAAATATTTAACCCTGACTCTACATTGAGATATCACCTCTTGTTGCCATGAATGAAAAGTTAATGTTTATAGATTGGTATGGTATAGACTACTTATGCCCTCACATAACCATAATTTAGATAAGTACATAGAATCCTTTTCCAAAAAGGACATTGAGTTACTAGGTACAATTTTGTGTCACTTATTTTAATTACCATTTTAGGGGCAATTTCATCTCCAAATATTAGTTTGTAAATTCAAGAAAGATGACTCACCCTCATAGGCATTTGGATTGATTAATTAAATTATCTCAAAGGTATTCTAGTGGGGGTTAAAAATTAAGAATTAAAATCCCTATTAGACAATTTTCTTATGTTACATCTTCAATAAATTTGTATTAAACTCCAATTATTATTCAAGAGCCTATTATTTCTAAATAATTACCATTGATTCCAAAGTTCCATGATGATAATTTTACTTTTATTTATATATTTAAACTTCTATAATTTTTATTTATCTTGTATCAGATTATTGAAATTTTTTTAATTCTGATGATCCCCTGAATGTGATCCAAAATCCATGATTAGAGACCCATCAAGTGTAATTTTTTAGTACTCGTATAAGTCATGAAGCTTATATCCCAAGGAAAATATTCTATTAGTAGAATACCTATGGCCCTATTAGAAATCATAATATGTATTCTCCTCATATTATCCCCATGGAAGATGTTTATTCATATCAACCTCTATAGGTTTAGGCATAGATATGAGTTAACACTCAGCTACCTTCATAATAAGAATCACTGAAGGATTTTTAAAAATAATAAGTTTTTACATGGTGGATTCTATAATATAGCTCATTATGGTATGACCATGTTCACTATTTCATTGGTATCACATTTTGGTTCATTTGGATTAACTTTTTAAGATGGCTTGATCTTAAATTTTCATGTTTTGGATGAGGTCAATGTAGTTTCCCCAAACTTTATCATGTTTAATTCAAGGAGTTTTACTTTTGGTCATGCTCAAGGTCACTCAATTATTTCTTGTAAGTAGGAAATTTTAGTGCCACAAAGTGTGGTGGAAAGGGATAAAATGATACCTCTAATGCAAGAGGGTTATGCAAGACATATTGTGAATCAAGCACATAATTTGGATGAATTTTAAGTGTTCTTCTCAATGAGAGAATTTTTTTCCTCCAATGCTTTAATTATTTGTAATGAAGATTGTGAAAAATCCCTACCTTGGTTCTTTTACCTTGATTTATAAGATTTTGTCTCAAATACAAATCTATATCTCAAGACATATATAAAAGGAAAGTCTATATAATAATATATGGAAATATATTTATAGACATACTATATAAATATAAAGTATTCTTGTGATAGATGGAAATGATCTTGGTCATAATAGAATGGACCAATCAGTCATTAGAATGCCTTAGAAATGATTTCTAAATGAGTCCGTAGTTGAAAAATGGAATTGATCATCTTAAGATGTACCACCTAATCATCAAAATGACCTTGAAAATATTCCCAAATGATTATTTTTCTATTCTATTGGAATGAAATTCCCCAATATATACAAATCTACATTTAGATACAATCTATAAATGGAAACTCTATATATAAAAATACTATATATAGTAAGTGTTTTGAGGTAGCTAAAATGGAGTTGATCATCTTGGAATTTACCATTTAATTATAAAAATGCCCTTAAAAATCTTCCCAAGAGATATAATTAAATATTGTGTTTCATCTAATATAATTTTTATAATATTTATAAATCAAGTTTTTGTGATTCTTGTATTGAAATATTTTTTCAAGTGGAGTAAAGTTGTTTGGCCTACTTTTCTATTTAAATGTAATTAATTTTACATGTATGTGATTTGGCCACATATTTTTGATCCCATTATTAGGAATTGAAGTTGAAGTACTTATTTGTTGGTTAAAATGTTTAACCCTAACTCTGCTTTGAGATATCACACCTTGTTGTCATGAATGAAAAGTTAATGTTTATAAATTGGTATGGTATATACAACTTATTCCCTCACATAACCATCGTTTAGATAACCCCACAAAATCCTTTTATAAGAGGTAATTGAGTTACTAAGTATAATTTTGTGTCACTTATTTTAATTATCATTTTGGGGTCAAATTTGTCTCCAAATATAAGATTGTAAATTCAAGAAAGGCGACTCACCTTCACAAGTATTTGAATTGGTTAATTAAATTATCTAAAATGTATTCCAAGGAGGGATCAAAAATAAAGAGTCAAATTCCTATTACAAAATTTAATCATGTAATTTAATTAAAAAATATAAATAATTTTTTTATTAAGAATAATTATAATAAATGATAAAAATTTGCAAATATTTTTATATTAAAAAACTATCTAAGTTTATTATTTATTTTTAGTTATTTAGTTATTTAAATATTTTTATTAAATACTATATATTTAAATGTTTAATATGTTTAAATATATAGATATTTTTTTAAAAATAATTTTATATGTAAAATTTTATATAAATATATAACTTTTAAAATATTATAGAATTAAAAATTCCCATGTGCTTTGAAATTAGGGTTAAGTTTATCTTTTTAATCTCTCCATTATTTTATCTTTCAATGTTTTCTCACTTTAAAATGTCAATTTTTTTCCTATGGACTGTTTGGTTAATTGTGGCATTAGTGGTGGAAGCATTGACCCCATTTTTCATTGTTATTTTTGTAGGTCCTTCTTGTCAAGTATTTAATCTATTTAATGTATTGTTTAACTGTATCTAAAATGTGTGTTTTTTTTGGTTTGGCATGGCCCTTTTATTCATTGTTTACTATTTTAAGTTATGAAATCACTGAGATTCAGAAAGACCTATATTTTTGTTATGAAATGGCTAAGATAATGAAATGGTAGAAATTAGGATTGTTTAGCACTTGTATTTAATAGGCTTTTAAATGGTGAATGTGAGGGGAAAGTAAACATTTTTATTAATTTTAATAAAATAATCATAGTAAACAAATGTCATGATGTGAGAGGGTTTCAATGGTTCCAACTTGTCTTTATCTCCTTACATTATTCATCTGTTGGCTCTATTTACGATACTATGAATTCTTTCCAGTTTAGACTTAGTTGGAAATTCTTTTTTTGGCTTGTTTTAGGTTATTATTATTTAGGGTGGCAAAATTTTCCCTCATACCATGACATATACTTTAATGAATGAATTGATTGAATAACACCTAACATTATTATTTGGGGTGAAAATTTTTTCCCTCATGCTTCTATATTATTGGATAGAGAGGTCCCATACATCATTATATATTAAACAATAGATTATACAATATTTTCACCTTAAAAATAGGAGTAACTAAAATTTAGGGAGAAATTTTTTAGGGATGGGAGGTAGTAGCGGCCTGAAGATTTATATGGTTGCTCCTTTTATTTTGGTTGTTAGATATCATTTACATCTAATCAATTTTTTCTTTTTTTTAAACAAATGTTTTGTATTAAAATGATCCTAATATCTCTTAACAACATGTATTGCAAAAAATTTAAAAAATCATGAGATTGATAATAAGGAAAAAAACTCTTATAATTTCTCAACTGTGCCCCCTTAAAAATAATTAGCTAGCCCCCATCATGGGACCCCACTCTAGTCCCTTGTGGCATGGATTTTAAGCATTTTAAATTATTCATATCACACGAATGAAATAAATTCACACATGAATCATAAAATATAGCCTAAGCATGCTCGAGGGCACCCTAAGCCTACCCGTATTGGGCATTATAGTAGTGAACTCTAATACTAAGGCTCCTTGTGGCACTTTGTACTATAATGTAGACTGCTAATAGATTTATGATAGATGTGTGACAGTTGGACCTGAGTAGCCATTGAAAATTTTATACATATTTTTTTATTAGTGCATGAACAAGTTTTTATTCTATGTGACATCATGTGTATATGGGTTTGGTGTTATTTGTTTTTAATCATGTGCAGATTTTATCACCATTTTGGGAGATTTACATCCCTCATCCAATGTTTATGTGAATCACCGCTAGCCCCTATGTTTTTCATGTGATTAGACCATTTATTTATTTCCCTTTACACATGGGAAATAGTGAATCCTTTTCATGTGAGGGTGAGAGTCTGAAATTAATGAATCCTTAAATAACACCTAGTGTGGGGATTTATCCCTCATGGCATGGATTTTGAGAATTATAAATTTGTCATATCACATGTATGAGATGGGTTTTTCATTTTATATAATAAGAGTGACCACTTTTAAGAGATCCATGTCACTCATCCAATTTTTATGTGAATCATCCTTGAACCCTATGTTTTCCATATGATCAATCCCTTTATTTCCTTCCTAGTACACATGGGAGATAGTGAATCCTTTGAATATGAGGCAGAGATAATGAATCTTTTGAATGTAAATTAATTTAGTTTTATTGTAATGATTTTGTGGCTACCACCTTTAATATATAAGCAAACCCTACTATAGGGTCAATAAGAACTCAATAGTAAAATGATCTATCTAATTTTTTTAAAAAAATTAATATGATGTAAATTACTTTGTATTTTACCAATTTACTGCTCAAACTCTAAATAAATGAGTATTTACAGTGAGCATTAATATAAAGTTATTAATGTTTAAAAAAATTCAAAGGGGGAAGTAAGGTAGAGTAAAAAAGAAGGTTTGACTTGAAACAAAAAAAGACTAATTGTTTTCCTTTAGTTTTTCCTAGTAATAATGCAAATAAAGCTAACATTCATTAGATCCTAGTGTTAGACTCAAAATATCATATATATAGTGAGGATTCTAGGGTAAATATAATTAATATATCTAAAAATTATTATTAAAAATATATACCTACAAAAAATTGCTTTTAAACAAATTTATTTATAGGGTTGAAAGAAATAGAGCATGCATAGATAGACTTTGTTAGCATAGCTGGAAGCACAAACTAATAGGATGTATCTACACAATATTTTCAAAATTTTATAAAATATTGACACTTTGTATCTTATAGGAACCCATTGAGTCTCAATCTCTCTGAGTGACACCTTAATGGGTGCATCAGAAAAGGGGTGGGCAGACCATTGGTGCTTCACAGGATTGTTGTCCCTTTTATCACATGTTATCTACACACTTACATCCTAAAACCATTTACTCTAAGATTGCTCTTCTCTATTGAACCCATTCCAAAAAATTTAAAAAATTTATCCTCCTTTTACTCACCTAAATCCCATTTTTCTATTTGTCTATATAGGGTTGACTAGTTCGACCCTATATAGTTTTGAGTTATTTTCAATTAGGAGCTATTTTGACCTTTGGCTGACCTAGCTCAAGACCTAGTGAATTGTTATCCAAAATTATATAGGGTCAAATGGGTCAACCCTATCAATTGAAATTTTTATAAGGATTTAGGGTAAGATCTCCCTATATATAAGTTCATTTCCCATCATTTGATAAGAAATAAGTGAAGAAAAAGTAAGTGCAAACAAATGTCTACTTATTGACCATTCTACTTGACAATTAAAGCTTAGGGTTCCATACTTTCTTTAGAGATATGGATATTGTCTTATGAAAAATTATTTTGGATGAATTAATAGGCTATGTATCCTAGAGATGATTTTTTTTTTAATCTTTACATACCATAAAAATTTCTTGTGAAACACTTTGGCCAAGGGAGAGATTAAGGCTTGGTGGGTTCATCTTCAAAGGTAAGTACTCCTAACTTTTTTTCTCCTTTTGTAAGAGTACATAGATAACGTAAATGTGATTCTCTTCCATGAATTATAATTACATATACATTGACATGATTATATGTCTTCTATGCATGTTTATTTTTTGTTTTGTTTCTAACCCCACTTTATGCCACAAGCTTTGGTGAGCACTATATTAGATTTAATTTATTATTATTAGCATAGGTGAAATACAAAACCTAGGACCCATTTAGGGTTATTACATGATTTTTTTAGAATAGAGGATTTGTAACCCTCCTTATAATAGTGTATTTTGATTAGTGTTCCCCTAATCAGGTCTAGAGGATCCCCATATTGGTCATGTTCCCGCTTAACAAATTTATTCCCAATCAGAAGTGTATATATGTTCTATCTTCTATGAGCCAAGATTGATTTATAGACATGATGAATTTTTGATTGCATATATTTTGGTGAACCTAATTTCAATTAACCCTTACAAAATTTATTCACTTATTTCATTATTTAATTATTATTTTTATCATATATTTTCATACTAAGTCGATTGCATCGACCTAGTTCTAATTTTTATGTGCAAGTTTTTAGGTATATGCTAATAGATAAAATTAGTTAAAAAAATATATTTTTATATATTTTTAGACATTAGGTTTGACATACAAGTTCAACCTAGTTGACCTTATACATTTTAAGACACTTAATTCAGCATACTAGGTCGACCTAGTCGACCCTATATAATTGAGGCATTTAGTAACAGGGTCTTGCAAAGCTAGATCGACCCAGTTGACCCTGTTAGTAGGATTTAAAAATATTTATAAAGGTTAATTAAAAAATATCTCACTTATATACATCTTTATACCCACCAATATTCCTTTTTATCATTTCTCTCTTTCCTTATAGTCTTTTATTTTCATAGTTTATAGTCTTTAAAACTTCCCTAGTATAGTCAACTAAATCAACCCCAATGACCCAATTTTTTATTATATATGTTATCTAGATAATTATAAAAACTCTATTTACCCTTTTCATTTTCATACTTTGCTTTTGTAATATATAATTAACACTGTCAACCTTGTTCTATATTCTGTGCACACACTATCATCTACATCGACATTGTAACATGTTTCAAAGTTAGAATTAACCATTATATGCTAGTAATTAGCTCACACTATCATTTATTATTTATTTAATTCTTATATTATATCACATAATATAATAATGTGGTTTTTAATTTAACATTCAATTTTACTATTTTCTATTTTATACACACATGGCCAAATCATAGAATCTTAAACAAGCATTTTAAAAATTGTTTACCCAAGGCTAACCTACTTAGATTTCATCATCAATGGGGAAGATAACTTGGTTTTATAGCCAAGTATATACACATGGTTAATGGTATATTATGTATAATCACTTGACACCCTTATTGTTGTAGTGTGTGAAGTGAGGGGATAGGCCCCATTACCAAGCATATACCATTACCAATACATATCCCTTTAAGCCTAAACATCCTAAAACCATTCTTAGATTGATTTCTAGTTCCTTTCTTATAAAAAACTTCCTATAATATTTAAAACCATATTATAATAATCTAAAAAAATACAATTTGACCATCTAGTTAGATTTTACTTTTCAAATTGATTGCTTACTCTTTGCTTAATTATATTTTATATTACAAAAACTTACATTTGCCAGTGTTGGTGTAAGGTTTTGTGTTATGTGACTTAATTAGATAAAATTCATCGATATAATTTATTGTTTTTTTCCCTTCAATTCTTTCTTTTCTAAATATTGGAAAAATCATTCTTGTCTTAATGTACGATCATTTCAAATGACACAGTCTATTATAGGTTGCCTAATTTTCCCTATTAGCTATATTGGATCAACCCAGTCTACCCTGTACATTTTTTAGCCTCTATCTACTATAAAGGGTCAACACAGTTGATTTTGTATACTCTTTTATCCACTATCTACTATATTATGTCGACCCAATTGACACTATATAGTTTTTAAGCCCTATTTTCTATGCTAAGTTGACCCAGTTGACTCTCTATAATTTCCTATCACTTCATATTTCCTTGTGTGGTTATCTAGTCTTATCTCATCACGATGAAATATTTTTAGCCTTATTTTATTTAGGAATGTTGCATAATTAAGTATTTATATAATAACATCAATTATTTTATTACTTCAAATGAAACTATCCACTTTCTTCCTTCCTCTTCTCCTAAACTAAAACTAATCACTACACAATGTAATATAGCTAAGGTCATTCATCCTAATCCTCCTTTCAATAAAAATGTTTTGAATCCTCTATCTATAAATAATCCTCCTCTTATCAACACTAATACCCCTCCTACAAACACCAATCCACCTATTGATACAACTCAACTTCTTGCACATGTAGTTCAACAAATGAACATCATGCAAATAACCAATAAATCTCAAATGATGAACATGTAACAATATTTATTAAATCTGACTAGTCAACTACCTAAATTCGTCATGTCTAAACCAAATCAAAATTTTATCCCTCCTCCTCTTCAATATTTCAATGGGAATATCATCTCTCAACCTCCAATAAATAACCAAATGCTTCAACATCTTCAAAATGAACCTTTAACCACATTCATTGCATCAGTAGATATTGGAAACATTTCTCCAACTATCACATATAATAGGACTTAGGACCCTACTATCTTTCTTAAGTATTTTTGTAATATCTATAAGGAATGGTTCCAAACTAACACCTTTTCTACCACCAAGATCTTAGCCAAAACCTTTGTTGATGATGCACTTGAATGGTAAAAACAACTTACTATACATTACATCTCACAACTCAAGGATTTATTCAATTTTCTAGTGAATGAATTCCAACATGATGACCTTATTGAAAATTACCTTAGCCATTTCATCAATGCCAAACAACTTCCTAATGAATTTGCTCACATTGTCATCAAATGATGAAATTATCTCACTCATAAATTGGATCATAACATGAATGATGATACTCTTTTAAAATTATTGATCAATACTCTTAAATCTCCCCTTCAATAAATTTTTTGATTCTTTTCACCTAAAAATTTAGAAGAAGCCTTAAACCAAGAAAAAAGGCAAGACTTTCTTATGACTCAATTTGAAACACCTCAAACAACTACTAAAGTACCTTTCTAATCATTTTGAAATAAAATTAATTCATCTAAGGCTCTTGAATCTCAAAATGGAGTATCTAATTCAACCAATTTTAACCTAACCCACCATCCCTTGAGTTTAGAACAACTTGAGCGAAAATTTCCACCCTCTAAACCATAAGTTTTGATCCTTCCAAACCTCCTCCAAAATGTTACAATTTGGATAAGTTTTGTTGGTGGCATACTACTATAGGTCATTCTCATGAGCCTTATTGTGATATTCTTTGATTTATTCTTTATTCTTTACTTGGTCCACATTTCAATATTGATACTCTATAAAAAGCACATTATCAAGACTATCTTCAAGATTCTCAACTTCAATCTCAAGAACCACAATCACATCAAAATCAACTACCTAAGGATAAACAATAATTATCCCATACCTATACCTCATCTAATAATTTTTTTTAAACCATAGTTGATTCTTCTTCCTAAACCAACATGGAAAGGATAGATAACATTGACAACTTTAAACACATTGTTACATCTATTGAACCTCAACCTCTTAAGTCACATGAACCAAAATAGTACCTAGTTAAAATACCTACTCCAAAACATATCATACATGGTCCTCCTTTACCTCCTTTACCTCTTCATACCTATCTTACACATCTTATGTCACATTCAACATCTTTAAAATCTAACAAACAAAAACATTTACCTATATTCAAATGCACCTGCCAACCTAATGCAAATTATTTTAATGGTTCAGTGTTACCTCATTCCAACTCATATATTAGGGCATTCTATGATGCCCATCCATATGTTCCTTTAGACTTTGGGGTATCTTGTGATGCCCATCCCTATATCTACTTACCCATTGGGGCATCTTACGATGCCCACTCTTATTCTATAATGCATAATAACAACCAAATCCAATTTCAAGAAACCTTATGAGACTTATAGAATTGTATTTCACATGCTCGTATTTGATATAGACATTAACATAGATCTTTCTTGTTATTTTTGTCTCCTATTTCCTTCTTTTGAATTATATTTCTTTTAATTTCTCTTTATAAGCATCACTATCTTCCTTTACATTCTTTGGTTTTATTACACATTACATTTGGCATTTCCTTTCATTTTGGTCCTTCTATATCTATTTTATTTTTGTATTTTTATGTTATTATTTTCCTTAGTAGCTTTATGATTATTTTTTATCTTATTTGGAATTCATCCCCATGGGTTTGTCTTTTGTGAGTTTACATTTTAAGACCATGGATATGACCTGACCCTCCTCATAAAATACCACCTTTTTCTTCTTTTCTCATCTATTTCACATGTTTATTTTTGGCACCCCCATGGGTTTCTCATTTTTTATTTTATAGTATAAGACCATGGATTGGACCTAGCCCTCCTCATAAAATTATCATATTATTATTCCTTTTCTAAAATGTGTTTTGCTTTTGCTTCTTTTGATAAGATAGAATATGCATAACAATCTATGTTAGCATGTTTCCCTCAATTTCCGTCATTCTTATGATAGGTAATCATGATTTACTATCATTTTATCCCTTTTTTCCCTTTGTCACATTTTTTGAAAATTAAAGTAATTAAAATTATTGCATGTGTCATTCCTCTTGATTTCCTTTCCTTTCATTCCACATTGGATAAAACAAGGTCAAAGTTAAGATAGAAATTTTATTTCACCTAGATTTACAAGACTCTTAGGCCCCATGCACTTTGAAGTTCTCTCTCTTAGAAACCAAGTCCTAATTATTCAAATCAAATTCATATTTAGCACTCATGTTTGGTTTTCTGAATCTATATGGAGTAGGAATAGAAAAATCCATCCATAAAGTTAAAAGCTAAATCATTTGAAATAAAAGGAAATGATAGTTAAAATGAATCATACAAATAACAAAATTCTAAATCACACCAAAAACATGATCCCAAGCACATCTCCTATCTCTAATGAAAGACCAAACTCCATGATTATCTTCACATAGAGCCTAGGTCCATTGGGGTGTGGTAGGCTAGTAGATTGGAATAAGATAATTCAACAAAATCTATGGGGCTACCTAATTTCTCACATAAGTAACCAATCTTCACAGTAGATTGATGGCTCTATAAGGGGTCTTGAAGAATGAGGAACACATTTTGGGAAGGTAGGTTGATAGTCTTCTTGTTTTTACAAACCTAATTTGAGTGTATTGACTTTGATAAATAATTCCTCTACCTTGTTTTTTACTTCATTCTCCCCTCCCCCCATTTTATTTCCCCCCTGAGAGGAAAATTGTGATTCAAAATCTATTTCCCTTCTATTTATTCCTTCTTCTTCACCTCTTAAAAACATGCTAGCATTACTTTGTTTCAATTTTATCTATTCTTGGAGAAAAACAACATGCTTGAGAAACTATGTATTACACCCTTACAATATTTATTTACCACACCATATCATTGTCATACTAGTCATGTCATTAGGTGGTTGTGTTTTCTTACATTGCATCTTAGAACAAGTACTAAGTTTGAGTTTTCATCCTTTAGAGATTTTGATTTTCTTTTCTCAATCATATTCTTGTTTGATTTTTATAGACTTCACTTATCTTATATAGGAAATTTTCCATTATTTCATGTTTCTATTTATGTATGACTTCTTCATGTTTGTCTTACATCTTGAGTTACATTTCATTTTCACTTATTTATGCTTTCTTCACCTTAATTTGGAATAAATTTATTACATATTGATCTAAAATTTCATTTTCAACCATTTATGATTTATTTATATTTGATTTTACATGTTTATCTTACATGGGGTTACTTGTCACTTGCTTACATATCTTTGTTAAAGATTTCTTGCATTGATATTTCATTTGGCATTCATGTTTTAAATACTTCCCAACATGATTTAGTATTTTATACATTTTTTTCCATTTATATTTTACATTCTTTCCAACCTGATTTAATGTATTTTAAAATCATTTTACATCATTTATCATTCATTTTCCATCCTTTTTTGTCATTTATTTGCCTTTAATATTCTAGCCTTGCCTTAACAATCCTAATTTGCCAATTTTTCCTATTACCCCCATATCTTTGCCTTAACTCATTCTTTTCCAATATTGCATGCCTATCTTCTATTTTTTTTATTATTGGCTATTTTTTGCACTAACTTCTATATGTTCAGCTAATGTTCTTCACATTGGAAATATCCACGTCTCTTGCAGTCTACTTATTTATCTACATCACTAAAGTAAGTAAAGGTATGTGTTTTTTAATTTTATCCTTTCATTTATATTCTTTGTTACTTACTATACTTTACTTAGCATCAATGTTATGTGTTATCATGTTCTATTTCTCAAAGAACCATCCTGTGTTGGACTAACATTACATGTGATGAGCTTTGAGTAGGTCATATATATATATATATACATAATATTTTCAAACTTTTAATGATTACTGACACTTTGTATCTTACAAGAACCCATCAAGTCTCAATCTCTCTGAGTGTATGCCTTAAGGGGTGCACTAGGAAAGGGGTGGGTAGACCATTGGTGCTTTATAGGATTGTTGTCCCTTTTTCCACTTGTTATCTACACACTTGTTTTTTAAAACCATTTACCCTAAGATTGTACTTCTCATTTAAACCCATTCCAAAAATTTTACACACTTTATCCTCTATTTACTTACCTAAATCCTATTTTTCTAGTTGGATATACAAGGTTAACTGGGTTGACCCTATACAGTTTCAGGTTATTTTCACTTAAGAGTTATTTTAACCTTTGGCCAGCCTAGCTTGGGACCTAGTGAATTATTATATAGAATTGTATAGGGTCGCCTAAGTCAACTCTATCAGCTAACATTTTTAATATGATTTATGGTAAGATCTACCTATATATAAAAGTTCATTTCCAACCATTTGATAAGAAATAATCAAAGAAGAAGTAAGTGTGAAAAAACATCTACTTATTGACCATTACACTTGAGAAGTAAATTTTAGGGTTTCATATTTTCTTTGGAGATATGGATCTTATCTTATGGAGAAGTATTTTAGATGCATTGATATGCTATGTATCCTATAGTTGATTTGTCTTTGTTATCCTTACATACCATAAAAATTTCCTGCAAAGCACCTTGGCCAAAGGAGAGATTGAGGCTTAGTGGTTTTGTCTTAAAAGGTAAGTATTCCTAACTTTATTTATCCTTTTGTAAGAGTAGATAGATAATGTAGTTATGATTCTCTTTCATGCATTAGAATTTGTATACATTGACATGAGTATATGTCTTCTATGCATTTTTAGTTTTAATTTTATTTTTAACCCCCTCTTTATGCCACAAGCTTTGGTGAGTAATAGATTATATTTACTTTATTGTTATTATCATATGTGAAATATAAAACATAGGACCCCCTTAGGGATATTACATGATTGTGTTAAACTAGAAGCTTGGAACCCTCCTTAACATAATGTATTGTGATAAGTGTTCCCATAATTGGGTCTAGTGGATCTCCATATTAGTCATGCTCCTACTTAACAAATGTATTCCCAATTAGAAGTGTATATATTCGCTATCTTCTATGAGACATGATTGATTTATAGACATGATGCATTTCTAATTGAATACAAGATGCATTCAAGCCACTATTATCAAACTTAACCATTATAAAAATGAAATTATTTGTCATTAGCAAATCTTGAGAAATAAGAAAACATGAAAGTAATGAAACAATGAACAAATTATATAAATTATTCTCTCTATTTACATTAATTTCACAAAAGTTCTATTATGAGTATAATTGAGGGGGAAAACCACA
This sequence comes from Torreya grandis, assembly GCA_037957365.1. Classification (NCBI taxonomy): domain Eukaryota; kingdom Viridiplantae; phylum Streptophyta; class Pinopsida; order Cupressales; family Taxaceae; genus Torreya; species Torreya grandis. The sequence goes on along the minus strand of JARHVA010002485.1, from coordinate 2,358,115 downwards.
CACACACACACACACACACAGGCCTTTTTCATGCTTAATATGGTTACATTGGTTTTAAGAGAACCAAATACATGATATCTATTGGTGGATAAATTACATAATGTCCTAAAAACTAAATAATATTCTTTATTCAAATAGGGGAATATTTTATAATATATTTAGGGGAATAAAAACATGACATTCATCAAAAGAAATCCTGATAAGTGGATATCTTGTTCTTGAGGTGCCAAGATAGGATCTTGTCAGTTTGGATGATGATGAAGCTCCTAGTTTATAGTGTAGGTAATGGAAGACCTTAGGGCTTAATTTAGTCCTACTAGAATTATTATGTGGCCACCACCTTTAGCCTGCAAGTAGGCCCTATTATAGGGACATTATGAAATCAATAGTGACACAATCTATTTAAAATTTCTTTGTATTATTATGATGTAAAATAGATTTTGTATTTTACCAATGTATGCCCAGAATTTAAATAAATAAATGGATATTTAGAGTGAGAATTAATCTAAAGTTATTCATGTTTAAAATTTTCAAAAGGGAAAGTAGGGTAGAGTAGAAAAGAAAGTTTTATTTGTAACAACAAATACTAGCATATCTCCTTTGGTTCCTTCTGACTATAGTGTAAATAAAACTAACATATATAAGTTCCTAGTGCTAGTTTCAAAATATAATAAATGTAGTAGGGATTATGGGGTAGATATAATGCATATATCTAGAAAGTATGTTGTAAAATAACTACCTACAAAAAATTGTTTTAAGCACATTTGCTAGTAGAATAGAAGTAAAACAAATCATACATAGAATACTTTTTTAGAATAACTAAAAACACAAAATAACAAGATACATTCAAAGAAATACTATCATATTTAACCATTAAATAAATGAAATAATATGTTATTATCAAATCTTGAGAAATAAGAATATATGAAAATAATCAAACAGTGTGCAGATTGCAAGAATTCTTCCTTCTCTTTACATTACTTCCACAAAATTATGTTCTTAGGTACAATGAAGGGTGAAGGACCCTATATATATGCTTTTAAATTCCTAAAATAATTATAAGGGAACTACATATATTTCACATGTTAGTTGAAAAGGTCCCTAGTGTCTTAAAACTTAGAGAATATTCTCTATATGCCTAGATTGAGGAAACATTTAGTGTATTAAGTCCACACAAGGGAGTACCTCTGGGTTGGATGTAGCCTTATGTAATCCTATAGACTAGAGCTCTAGGATATCTAACCTATATTTTGAATGACTAAATCCTTCCTTGTCATCAATATCTCTATCTATAGTCTTTTCTACATGGTATAATAGATCATTATAATGCTTATCTTCAGTGGCTAGTGCAACATAATTGAATAACCTTATATATATAGTATTTTTTATTTATGTATATATAGTGATTTTATATATATAACTAATGATTTGTGGACATCTATTATAACTGGCACTTTGCAAATAGTTACGTGCCATACTTGACATGTAATTGACACTTGGTACCATTTTGAATATTGGGCTATCTAGGTAGATTGTGTGATATTCTACCAAGTGTCATATTTTTATTGGATCACTCTTTTCTAGGATCCACATTGCCTCATATCATAGGATTGAATTTTTCATGAAGTGATTTGGATTTATAACCACCAAAAAAAGTTCCACTATCATTTAATTCTCATGTATAATTGGTTCCTTACTTGAAACGTGCTTGAATCTTACACTTTTCCATGCACTTCAGTCTTCTATTTTGAATATTGGACTATCCAAGTGGATTACATGATATTCTACCAAGTTTAATATTTTTATTGGATCACTTTTTATTGGGCTTCATAGTTTCCTTTTATCACATTATTTTTATGAGATAGGGGTGCATGTGTCCTCTATTTATTGGTCCCAATTTCCATGTTGTTTCCACGTAGTATCTAGATATCCAAAATTTAAGTGAATATCTCTCAAGTGTCATTTTTTCATATGATCATATTATTAAGAGATTGAATATTTCACCTTAACTACATTGGCATGAAGGGCATAACTGAGTGCCAAGTAGAATGATTCAATTAGATTATTTTGTTGTGAGACTTTAGAAAGCAATCGAGGCCTCAGAAGGTTATGAGTGGGTGTCATGTAGTGTGATCAAGTTGGGTTATAAATCCTTTTTGGGATGAAATACAATGATAAAATGACAAGTGGAACATTCCCATTAGGTCACTAGGTTGTGGACTTTGTATCTCTTCCTTGGACTTGAAATTTTATGAATGGGTTCCAAGTGGAATGATATAATATGATCACATAGTCATGAGTCTTTAGAAAATAATAGGATCCTTGGAAGGCCATGATTGGGTGTTAAGTGGTAGATTTTCATTGGGTTGTTAGGTCATGGTAATTTTCAAAGGCTAAAATATGCATGAAAAAGCTTAGAAATTTATGTGGTTGAGTGACTAGTACATGCAACACTATCTCTTATCAACTGAGGATAATTTGGCATTAGGTTCCTATATAAAATAAAAATTTAAAAAGTAATACCTTCATGGGTAGCTTGAAGGTATCTCATTTGAGATACCTTGAATGATAAATCCACTTGTGTGCATGTTTGAAAGGTATTTCTTAGGATATACCTTCAATGTATTTCAAGGGCCTTTAAAATATCACATAGTAGTACCTTTTAGGAAAATGAAAATTCCACTTGTGCATGTTGAAGGTATCTCTTATGAGATACCTTAAATGTTACCTTCAATGTATGCTAGGATATTCCTTCAAGGGCCTTTTAATTCCTTCAAAGGCCTTATAATTCCTTCAAGTTACCCATAAATTTATTATAAGGCCCTTATAGGAATCTCATAGTAGATACCTTGAATGACATTATCATACATTTAAGGGGTATGTTAAAGGTATCTCCTAGGAGAACTTATACACAAAACTCAATGTATTGATAACTACCTTCTTTGATTGAAATAGCTATTTACTTATTCAATCCCTTATACACCTCAACAATGTTGGGCAAGTTCAACCTCAAGGTATCTACTAGGAGATTCCTTCAAGTGCCTTATAATACCTTCATGGGTAACCTTAAGGTGTCTCCTTGGAGTTACCTTGAAGGATAATTCCACTCTTGTGCATGTTTGAAATGTATCTCCTATGAGATACCTTGAAAGTATTAGAAGGTCCTTTAAGTTATTACCTAGTAGTGTCTTTAGGGTCAAGGAAAATTCCACTAATGTGCATGTTGAAGGTATATTATAGGATATATCTTCAACATTCCCTTCAATATATGACAATTCCCTTCAAAGTATCTCCTAGGATATTCCTTCAAGGTCATTTTAATTCCTTGAAGGTATGGTAATTCTCTTGAGTTTAATTCTTGTTCAATACAAAATGATGTAATGAAGGATCTACCTTATTCAACTCTATCTTTATGATCTTATGAGGTGTACAATTTTGATGGGTTTCACATTGAATATTTTAATTGAGACATATTTACTCCTAAATAAGATCTACATAAGACCTTATACACAAAAATTAATGTATTTATAACTACCTTCTTTAAGTGAAACAACTATTTACTCATTGAATATTTTATACACCACAATAATAGTGGGGAAGTTCAAACTCAAGGTATCTAATAGGAGATTCCTTTAAGGGCCTTATAATACCTTAATGGGCAACTTTAAATTATCTCCTTGAGGGTAACTTGAAAGTATCTACAAGGGGATACCTTGAAGGAGAAATCCACTCTTATGCATGTTTGAAAGGTATCTCCTAAGAATGTTTTCTCATTGGCATATCTGTATTGGAAAATTCCCTCTTAGAAATTTATACTTTGGAAAGTTTCATGTCGAGAGATTTCATGTCAAGAATGGGAATGAGAATGGTCTATATGCCATGTTGATTGGGGAGGTAGAGTCTTCAGTCTTCACCTCTCTTGTTTTTCTACATGTTCTTAAGAAAAAATTATCAAGCACATGGATTTAGCCTATAAAGGTGCACATAAATGGGTCTAATAATATAATAAGGTATATTTCTCAACCCTTACATCTCACTGATAATAATTATTCATCTACTAGTGGTGATAAAAGCCATGGAAAATTATTGGGGAGGAACATAGTCTGATGTAAGGAATAAGTAAATCCCTTTTGTATTGACCTTGTATTTGAAGCCACTATAGCCTATTGATATCCTCCTATAACAATCCAAGCTAACCTAAACCATGTCAAACCAATCTAGGCCATGGGCAACATAGGTGTGTTGAGTTTGGTTTTATTTCAGGTATTTTTGGAGTGCTCAATTTTGTGCCACTATGCCACCCCCATCCCAAAGTTTGGAGAAGATAACATCAGATGACTTAATCAAACTAAAAAATAATTGAAAGACCCAAATAAATACCTCTTCATGTTGAAGTATGGGAAACACAATACATGATTACTTCATCAACAACTTTTTGGGAATTTAGTGTTGGCACAATGACAATGGGAAAGTGTTGAGCATTAAGCTCCCTTGAATGACTCTGGAAGGAGGTTTACCCAATGGCTTTAGGAATTTAAATATCATGAATTAATTGTATGTATTTTTTAATAGTATTTTAAGGAAAATCCTAAAGGATATTTGCAAATAGATTCCCTTTTTTGTGTAATTAAATCTTTCTAAAACTAGTTCATAGGACACATTCCCAACCAGCTCATTGAATGCACCTATCTTAATCTCCATCTTAATAAAAACCAACTTAGTGGCCCAATCCAAAGGGAATTAATATTAATCGATCACCTTAATGAAATAATTTTTTTAGATTATATCATTATAGGGAAAATACATGCTAAGTGGGCCATTAATAGCACCAACCTTTTTCAGAATAACCCACTAAGGAGAGCTTATACACAACAATCAATGTATTGATAAATACCTTATTTGATTGAAATATATATTTTCTAATTTAATACCTTATACATCTCAATAATAATGGGAAAGTTTAACCTTAAGGTATCCACTAGGAAATTCCTTCAAGGGCCTTGTAATACCTTCATGGGTAACTTGAACGTATCTCCTAGGAGATACCTTGAAGATATTACAAGTACATTCAAGGTAAATAAAAATTCCCCTAATGTGTATTTTTAAGGTATCTAATGGGAGATAAATTCAAATCCCCCTTCAATATATGAAAATGCAAAAATTATTCAGATATGAAACTATTAAAATAACTTCATTCTAAATAAAATGAATTATGGGTGATCTACCTTATTCAACTCTCTTAGATTCTTTGCATCATAATTACTTGTTATTTCTCTCTGAGTGTTTCCAACTCTTCCTCAAGATATTTCCTAAACATTTTAATTCCTTAATGTATGGACATGATAGCTTATGTGTGGGTCTCTATATATGTTTTCAATTTCTCTACATAAGGAGACTAACCCTTTTGCCTATTTTGTCTTTTGCTTAAAGATTATACTTCTTCCCTCTCTTCCATGATCATGATCCTAATCGAGCTATATTCCATATTCCTCTTTCTCACCCTATGTACTAATTCAATCACTTTGTCAAATAGGGATTTCACTATTAAAATTTTCAAAATCTTTAGATTGGACCTCTTAGAGGTTAAGGCTCCTAGTTCCTTAGCCCAATCTAGAAGAGTGATCTTTGAGGAATCAAATGGTAATGATTCTAATTGATCATTTTATTTAGGTTCTTTCTCAATGAATATGTGAGGATTAGGCACTATAGGCTAAATAATCTTCGATCAGTATCTATTCCCATATTGTGGTATTCGATGAACCACATACATTGGCTCCCTCCTAGGTGCTATCTTTGTTTTCCCCATTGTGGTTAATGTGGTGGGAGTGGAAAAAGTCAATAATGAACCCAAATGGATAGAAGGGGCCATATTTGAAGGAATGGATTGAGTAATGGTTAGGATGGACAAGGATAATGTTGATCGAATGAATGATAATGGAAGGGAAATGGAAGGGATGGAAACCATAGGGATAAAAAATGGGTGTCATACTTTGGGGTCCAGATAATGATGGATTCAATTGGACTCATATAATAGGTATGAATGTTTCTCAAGATCCCACTAATTTTTAGCTTGAATATTTCATCTTTCATTTATAACAAATTAAATTAGAGGAAGGTGTTGACATCAATAAAGATGCACCAACATTTTAAATGATTGGTTCACACAAAATAGGAATGCAATTCAAAAATGAAATAGATAACTTCTTTTAGAGATAATTATCTCTAATTTTAATAATTAAAATACATGTGAAGTGTTAGGGGTATATACAAGAGCTAGATTGGTGTGTGCTTGTACATAATTACAAAAGAATTTATCTTGCATTACATAAACTAAAGAATTAAAAAAAATTAATGTTTAATTTTAAATTTTTTTGACAAATTCAAAGCAACCAATATAAGAACAAATACATCGATTAGTACCATGTGTATTAAATTTTTAATATATTTTATAATCATGATTCATTTTTTAAATATAATATCTTAATGATATTTTGGTATGTATGCCTTATTTTTCAATCTGTACAACTTAGCAATCTTTTGGTGTGTAGAACTGATGACATTGCATGAAAATGAAGAAACAATAATAATAGAAAATAAAATTAATGAACATGATACATTTCAAGTTGAATAAGGTAAGATAATATCATGCATAATTTTACAATCATATAATTTTTTATTTATCAATTATTTATAATACTGAAAAAATATTTCTTCATCTACTTATGTCTCAATTAAAGTAGTTCACAACACATCTCTATAACTTTGTGTCTCCAATATAACAACCCATGACACAACTCTCTATCTTGTTGTATCCACTTAAACAACACAAGGTAAAACTCTACAAAAAGACACATCTTTAAAATACAAATATCAAATCAATTGATGATGATAATTTTTAATTACTACATTATATAATACCTTTCAAGGAATAAAGAACCAAAGGTTCAATGAAAGAACGCACCTATACAAACTATAAAAAGGAAAAATGTGCTGAAAACCCCTTTAAATGAACGCGTCATTATATAATTTCATACACTAGAGTACATTAATTATCTCTATTTATTTAAATACATTACAATTGATTTCTTCTTCATGGAAAGGAGATTGTAGAAGACAATAAAATATAGACTTGCATCAGCTTGGGATTTTGAAAGTGTGAGTTCATTTTATTGTTGTGTCAATTTGAAGGTGGTTGTATTTACCCATTAAAATTTTGTTTACATGTTTAATTTACTTATATTAAAATAACAAAATATCTGATATACTATATCTTCAATACAATAAGTTTTGATGTTGAGTATCTATGATCTTTATCAATATATAAATGATTTATTTGAATGGATAGAAATATTATGGTTGTGATAAATTCATAAAGAATATATTTCATGTGTGTGTGTGTGTGTGTGTGTGTGTGTGTAAGAATTCTTTGATATAAGGAAAAAAATGAATAAAGTATATTATTCTAGAAAAAATTATATTACTATAAATTTAAATAATTTTTAATTTGATGTGTCTTTATGGAAGTATATGAAGGGGGTTCAACTATAGGTGTATATTCATTTGAAATTAGTGATAGTGAAATTTAGCTTAGAATAAGTAAATTTTATTTTGTTTGTTATGATGGGATATATAAACATATAAATATGTATTGGTATGGATAAGAACAGGTGATACTTTCATTACTATAATAATATATATTTTGGTTGATCAATGTTACATTACTATAAACTTCTATAAGAAATGAGTTATGGAAAAACCAAATTGTTTCAGAATATAATCAAGTTATGGTTAAGTTATAATGATTCAATATGAACATGTATATGCATATGTATGTTACAAAAATGGCATTAGAAATGGTACATCCATGTATAATGAGTATACTTACATGTTCATGAGCATGTATTTATTTTTATATATTTTTATATGAATCTTTATAAGATTTAAGGAAATGCAAATAAAAAATGCATCAAATGAAATGCATTATGTTTATATAATATAATATGAGAAACAAGTCAAAAGTGCATCAATGATCAATCTAGTAACATGTAAAACATTTTATTAAAAAATTTCCATTTTATATTTCTTATAATATATATTGTTAATAAATGATTGATTTCTTTTTTAACAAATTATAAACATTTAAAAGGAGGAACTAAAACTAACTTATAAAAATGTATTGATTTTGGTGTTAGATGACTTATTATTTATTGTACACAAAACAAAAGATATGAAAATGAATGATATGGGGAAAAAATAATATTATAAAATATAAAATATTTCATACTACATTCGATATCATTCCAAATAAATTTTGAAAGTGGCACTTTAGTCATTTTCTCATGTTGGTATTTGGTCAATGATAGAGGATAATCATTTGAGGCTACTCCTTCAAGCTATGGGTTACACAAGATCAAATTTCATGTTTGTTTGGGGGAAATAATATTATAATTCATTCAATATAAACATAAATAAATTGGATGAAGTTATTTTTAAGTGACCTTTGGAGACAATTTTTCAATTCCCAACATAGTGTTCATTGATTATAATTATTAAAATTATGTTACAGATTAAAAATTGAAAATGAGTTATGTTACATCAAGTAGATATACTAGAAATGGAATTCAAAAAAATGAAAACTATTGGAGAATAAAAAATTACATCTATCATCATATTCTTAGGAGAAACCAAAAAATCCATGCCAGTAGTTGTGAACCATTGTTTATACAGGATGTAACTTTGCCATATGATTCTTTCAAGTGTATTTATTGATTATAAACTATAATTATAGTAATAAACATTATCATCATTTTAATACAAATAAATTTTAAATTATTTCAAATGTAGTTCAATTTATTTGAAATTTATCAATTTTAGTTTAGTAATACTTTGATCTCATTAAGTGTAATTTAATTTATAGTTGGAGATACCTTGAAAGTATTGAATAAAGTCTAAGTTTTAAAGTTAATCCCATTTCAAGTGGATACTCCATCAGTTTATCCTAAAATTTACCAAGTTGATCCATTATTATATTGACACCCACTCATGAAAATCTTCCCAATGAATAACAAATAATTCTCAAGTCACTCTCATTAATTTTTTTTTTGATAATGACAAGTTAGTTACCTTGGACTCATGAAAACATTAACAACTTGATGAGAATGTATTTGTATTCCTTATATTTCTTTGGTTCCAAAATTGAATGGTTATCCATCAAACCTCACACATTTTTTATGACTAAGAAACCCTGGAAAACATTAAATGAGATTCTACTAGTAGATGAACTAATTGTTTATTATGTTTTCATCCATAATTTGTTATTTAGTTCCATTTCTTATTCTATTTCATTCTATTAATAGGGTTCTAAGATGAAAACATAGACTTAATAGGAAATCTATTTATCCTTAGTCCATGTGTTAAACCACCCCAATTTTTCATAATATTTCCATGTCTTTATCCATGTGATGCTTACAAGGGCATTAGTAGGACAAAATTCCATGAAAAAAAAATTTACTAGCTCTAACAGGGACTTCTATTATATAAAGCATATAAAAAAAACTAGATTCAACTAATATTAGAAACATTACCAACCTATTTAAATGGGTTGAGTGTATGCAATCATAATTGCATCATGTCTATAAATCATTCCTAGCTTAGAGAAGATAGAGCATACCTACACTTTTGATTAGGAATACATTTGTTAAGCAGGAACTTGACCAATATGGGGATACACTAGACTTGGTGAGGGGATCACTTGTCACAATAAACCATGCTAAGAAGGGTTCTAAATCCTACAGTCTAACATACTCATGCAACAATCATAAAATAATCCTAGGTTTAATAATCACTCTATTTTTATAAACAAGAAAGTAAATCTAATATAGTACACACAAAATCTTGTGGCATAAAGTGGGGGTTAGAAAAAAAATAAACTAAACTAAACATGCATAGAATACATATACTAATCTCAATGTATATGTAATTATAATGCATGGGAGAGAAGCATAATTACATTATCTATCTACTCTTACAAAGGAGATATAAAGTTAGGAATACTTACCTTGAAGATGAGCCTACTAGGCCTCAATCTCTCCCTTGGCTAAGGTGTTTCATAAGAGATTATTGTGGTATGTAAGGATAATAAAAAAAAATCATCTATACACCACACAAACTATCTATGCATCCAAAATACTTCTCCATACAACAATATATGTATCTCCAAAGAAAGTATGAAATTATAAGCTTTATTCCTCAAGTAGAATGGCCAATTAGTAGATCCTCATTCACACTTATTCTTCTTATCTTCCCTATTCTCAAATGGTTGGAAATGAACCTTGTGTGTGTGTGTGTGTGTGTGTGTGTGTGTGTGTGTGTGTGTGTGTGTGTGTGTGTGTGTGTGTGTGTGTGTGTGTGTGTGTGTGTGTGTGTGTGTGTGCGTGTGTGTGTGTGTGTGTGTGTGTGTGTATCTTTACCTAAATCCTTTCAAATATGTCTATTATACAAGGCTGACCCAATTGACCCTATATGTTTTTAGGAGGTAAATCACTAGGTCCCAATCAAGGTCATCCAAAGGGATAATGAAAATTCAAGTGAAAAATATCCCTAAATATCATAGGGTTGACCTTATTAACCTTGTATAGTAATCAAAGACTAAAAACTATATATGGTTGACCTAGTCGACCTAATATAGTCAAATGGTGAAAGGGGTCAAGACAAGAACAATGAGGATAAAACATGAAAAATGTTTGGAATGGGTAAAATATAAAAAAATAAGCTTAGGGTAAATATTTTTAGGATACAATTATGTATATGACAAGTGGTAAAAGGGACAAAAATATTATGAAGCACCAATGGTCTACCCACCCCTTTCCTAGTGCACCCCTTAAGGTATGCACTTAGAGAGATTGAGATTTGATGATTTATTAAAAGATAAAAAGTCTTAGTAATTGATAAAGTTTTGAAAATATTATGTGTATACATATTCCCCACTCAAATTTCGTCACATCTCATGTAAGTGCAACATTGGATGGTGCTTCAAGAAATAGAACATGATAACACATAATGTGGATGCTAAGTAAAGTGAAACAAGAAACAAATAAGATAAATGAAAAGACAAAATTGAAAAACACATACATTTACTTACCTTAGTATTTTAGATAAATAAGTAGACTGCAAGATAAGTGAAGGTGTCTAATATGAAGAAATCTAGTTGAACCTATAGAAGTTAGTACAAAAAATAGCCAAAATCATTAAAAAAAAGGTATATGATAGTGGAATCTATTCTCTATGTCATCATGATTCCAATGCAATTTATGGTTTTAAAAATGGATGAATAGAAATAAAGATATAATCAAAATAAGGAATCTGATTAAAAATAATTGAAAGATTTTGAATTTTGAAAATTATTTTTAAATAGGGGAAAGACAAGTCATTTGGTTATTTTTTATTTGTGAAGGAGATAAAAAGAGCTCTAGAGACCAAACAAGCTAAGATGGTGAGGAGATGACAATCTAGACAAGGGGGAACTCCAAGAGCAACAACGGGTGCACTATAAGTATGAAATTATGAATCTTAAGTCAATTTTGGATTATTTTAATGAATTAAGTGTATTTTTATATAATTTTTTTTAGAATTTCTAGATGTCAAAATGAAGCCAAATTAGATTTTATAGGTGGGAAAAACCAATTAGGCAAATGGGTTTGAAATAATTAAGAAGAAAACTACCAAAAGGCACTTTTTTAGGAAAATGCAAGGGGTCAAAAATCAAAAACAATTGGGTTGACCCAGTCAACCCAATAGGCTAAAAAGGATCAAAATCCACATTACCAACCTAGTAGGTATGTGATGACCCTATATGTTTTGTAGATTAATGACCTAGTACAATTTTGCCAATTGATCCAAAAAGTCTAGAATGACAACACAATACTAGGGAGGGGAAAATAAGAGATTTGACTTAGATGTTTAATTCAATTAGGTCAAAAATAAGGAAATTTTGGTTAAACTAGCTTGACTAAAGAACCAAAATGGTACAAAAATGCATGCAAAAGGTCGAAAGAGGGATAAAATGGCCTAAAATGACCAAATAAGGGGAAAGTGATTTATTAGGATAAAAATAAGTAATAATGAATGAATTAAAGCAATTTAGGCTTGTTTTTATTGAAATTTTAAAAATAATGTATTGTGATTATACATGACATAGAGGATCTAATACATCTTTTATTGTTTCTTGATTATAGGGATGACCTAAATTTTGGCAATTGATAGATGCATCATGGCTACCAAATCTAATAGTGCATTTGATGATAGGAGATATAGCTAGACTAGTAGCTATAGGCATAGGAGGGATAGCTGATATGTGTAGGATTCCCCTAAGCATGGATCTTTTAGTCATGCTCCTTGGATATGGAAAATGATTGACTAAGACTTTTAGATGGGAGGTGGATAAGAACATGGTAGAGGTAGATATCACTCTAGAGGATGTGAATGCCATTCTAGGGATAATGGTAGTACGATCAATGATGATTATTGTTATACTTGGCATCATGGAGGAGAGGAGATCCTTAGACATGTGGGCTACAGATTTAGATATGATATTGGTGGGTAGGAGAGTTAGTTTGTTTGACATATATATATCATAGATTCTAGATATTTGAAAAGATGTGATAGGATTTGTGACATGATAAGTGTTATGTCACAAGTCAGATGATAAGGTACCACTATTTGTGGTAGCCTTGAGCAAGATGATCCTAGAGAAGGGAGTACTATATGATCTTGACTCAATCATATGGTTCTAGATCATACATGATATATATGAGGTGATGGTCAAAGGGTGGAATTTGATAGGACCAATCATATTAATGATGGATTTGATATATGAGAGGTTTTTTATGTATCAATTAGTTAGGTTACCACATGTGGTTGATAATAGGTCACATCAAGTGTAGAGATGAAAAGAGGACCAGGTAGAGTGGTCCATGCCCCACACGATAGTATTACAAATGGTGAGATGTGTAGATAAAGTGTTGTATCCATATGGGCACATAATGACTACATGGTTGAGCTGGGACACAATTGAACTAGTTACAATGAGGACAAAGGTGTTTAGACACTACACCTAGTAGAGAGATCAACATCTGGTGGTATGGATACCAATATAGACATGATTCCCTCATCTAGTGGCATTGATATTTATGCCCAAATAGTGGTATTTTCATGTGAAAGATCCATGGTGGAGGAGGTGACTAGGGCCACTAATGATGAGGCTAATGCTCAGACCACATCATGAGTAGTCATGGATTGGGTGAGCACAATAGGGAATAAAGTAGGATGAGAGGGTTATAGAGGTAGTGGCACTAGAGATACCACCACTAACTCCATAGTGAGATGAGTTATACAACCACCAAGGATAGAGTTTCAATGGAGGTAAGAGGATCAAGAAAGAGTGGAGTCTATCACCATCCTGATGATCCAACATGTGAGATAGAGGAGAGTTGGATGATAAAGAGGCCACTTAGGTGCAAATTGAGGTGGACACAAGCCATGATAGCTAAATTTGAGCTAAGGAGGTAACCTACAAAAGAGGTTCTAGGAGGCTATGTAGATAGAGAGACTATGCTCAGAGGTCATGTGGATGGTGAGATGATAGTGACCAATAAATATACATGTAATATAGATGATTAAATTATTGGTGAAGTTTTTAGTTTAAAATAGAGACTAGATATAGATAGATATTGTGAGATATAACAATGATCTAATATCTATTTGGGTGTCATTTTGTAAGAATAACTAAGGATGAAGAGGAGAGATCAAGGTCCCTTATGAGGGGAGTACTCCATGACATCTTGGATGAGACTTTGTAGTAATATGACACTACTATATTAGAGGACCCTAGTGTATTATCTTCCTTAGCTCAAGCAAGCTAGTTTAGATTAGCTAGAGAGGCATAAAGGTAGATATTAGCATAGAGAGGATGCAATCACTAATAGAGATGGGTGTAGGTGAGATATTGGCATAGTAGGCCTTATTAGAGGAGAGAGATATGTATTTGGATATAGTGATTTAGATAGCATAGGCACATATAACGACCTTGACCCATATGACACAAGTGTAGGAGTAGGAGAGAGTGATACACATGGAAACCTTAGTCATGTTATTATAGGTACATGCACAAGTGTCACATATAGAGGGATATTTGAATGGATTGAGATCTTGGTTTACCTCTTTAAAATGTAATATTTAGAGGAGTTAGACCAAGGCCTCGGTAGGTAGCATGGCTAGGCCACGAGATAGATAGGATGGAGCCTAGCCATAGAGATTGAGCTTTGTATATATGGTTGTATTTGTTGTATCAAAACTCATTATATATATCTCTGTGTGTGTGTGTGTGTGTGTGTGTGTGTGTGTGTGTGTGTGTGTGTGTGTGTGTGTGTGTGTGTGTGTGTGTGTGTGTGTGTGTGTGTGTGTGTGTGTGTGTGTGTATGCATGTATAATGTATCATTTTGGCTTATTGATGTTTGATGTTGAATGTCTATGTTGTCATCATTATGGTTGTGGTTACATATGCTTTGGATATATTTATTTCTAGCACATGTATTTATCTACTGTTGCATATGCTATAGGAAATATATGAGATGTGGTTTCTTTTCTAGCATTATTAAAAATAAACAGGAAACAAGAAATAGGAAAAAAGGACTTGGTAAAATATAATCAATTAAAAATGTATTAAACACTATTTGAATTTAGGAAATTCATAATAACAAGAAAATGACTAAGTATAAATAACCAAGGGATGGTAAAACAAAATGGTTGAAATTCATTTGTTTTCAAACCTAAGTGAAATATTTTTCACGAAATTAGAACAAGTAAAATCATACTAAATCACATTGGGAAGTATAAAAACAATGTAATAAAATGGAAGGTATATAAAAGGTCATAAATGGTATAAAAAAATTTAATTAAGTCAATTAATTATACTAAATAATTTGGTAAGTATAAGATAAAAACAAAAAAATTGTAAAAGATTGGTCTTAAATTGATCACACTAATTCGAGCTAAGAAGTACAAAAAATTCAAGAAATGGTTGTATTCTTACACACACTCAAAAATTAAGAAGATAAAAGTGAAAGATAAATGAATTATTCATAAAAAAATACTAAATCAAGTTGGGAAGCATATCAATGATGTGTAACTTCATAGTCAATCACATCTTATCTCATATTTGACACACGCAATTTTGTTTATGACTTATATTATTGGAAAATTTTGTGAATAATGTTGGGTCCTATCCATGATCTTACACTACAACTCACAAAGATAAGACCACTATGGTGGAAAAGACAGGACAATCAGGTAATAAAGGATGTGGGTAATAGAAAGGAAAAAGGTGGTAATTTTTTAGGAGCATTAGGTCCTATCCATGGTCTTATAAAGCAAGTCACAAATGAGATCCAAAACAGAGTGATCAGTAAATAAAACAATATTTCTCAAGATGAAATATGAGGGATATAGGGAGACAAAAAGGGAGTGTAAAAATAAATACTTAAGCATATTATGAGAAGACCTTAGGAGAAAAGAGGCATACTAAGGATATGAGAAGACACTAAGTGACTAGTGACCATCAATGTGCAAAAGAAACATGTTCTCTATATACATAAAGCTTTGTGGGCAAATAAGCATGCTACTAAGATCAATTCACGAAGGTATATTGGTATAATAAAAGGTAAAATGGACCTACCTTCCCATGACATATTCCTTGTTCTTTAATGTTTGAAATATTTTCATTGATGTCAAAGGTCTAGTATTATTGGTGATAAAGGCCCCATTGCATTTAATGTTGTTTATCTTGGCTAATGTGAGTTAATATTTATTTAATATTAATGAATATATTTTTGGTTGCATATGAGACAAAATAAGGGCCCATGGAGAAGTTGAAGAGCCACAGGGTAAAGACAAAAGAAGGATGGAATGCATTTTCCCATGAAGAGTCATCTTGGGGAATACCAAGAGTCACCAAGTGAAGACAGAAGAGTAAGGGCACAATTTCTCATGAATGGACAATTCGAGGAATATGAAAAGTCACCAAAGATAAGGACAAAAGTGGGAAGGACATTTTTGGTCATGAAAAGTCACCACATGACTTTTCAAAGGCTTGAAAATGAAGGATCATACAAGTTTGGCACCATTTTCCATGAGGATTGAAGGGTCACAAAGGGGGGAGGCCAAAGGTCATTTGGAAAGCTATAAATAAAGGATTGAGAAGCCATTTGTAATATGAGAGATAGAGGTTGATTTGATATTGTAATATCTAGCTTAGAAGAGCAATTGTGAGAGATGAATACGATTTATATTTATCATATCTAGCTTAGAAGAGAAAAGGTGAGAGAGAGAGAGGAAAGAGATGTTGTATTGAACTATCATTTGTTGAGATAGAAACATTGAGAGATAGGTGTGTGATATACACAAAGGGGTTGGCGCTCTTGTGGGTTGGTGCTCATGAATTGTTGTTCGCTTGGTGCTCAGAAAAGGGGTTAGTGCTCCTGTGAGTTGGTGCTCATGAATAGTTGCTGGGTTAGTGCTCGACAAAGGGGTTTAAAACTCCTGTGGGTTGGTGCTCATGAATTGTAGCTGGGTTGGTACTTGGAAAAAGGGTATGGTGCTCTTGTGGGTTTGTTCTCATGAATATACTTGAGATTGTTCTTCGTGGTTTTTCCCACATTAGGTTTCCACATTATATTTGGTGTCTCTCTCTATCTTGTGTGATGCTTATTGTTTGAGTTTTATTACATATCTTGAATGTTTGATTAAGTGGAATTTGATAAAGGGAAAGTTTTAATAATATGTATGATATACTGATTCACCTCCCCTCTCAATATAGTCTATGCTTAATAATTGGTATCAGAACAGGTTCCTTTTTGAAAAGTTTTATAGCTTGAAGGTAGATCGAGAAAGCACGATGGTTGGGTCACAGGAAGGATTTTATACAAATAAGGCACCTTTGTTTGATGGAACAAATTATGCTTTTTGGATCATGATAATGAAGGTTTATTTGATGGCCCTTGGATTTGACATATGGAAAGTAGTGGCAGAGGAATATGAAGAGCCACAGACATCTACAATTACTCTAGTAGAAAAGAAGGCAAGTGAATGTAATGATAAAAATTTAAATGCTATTTTATGTGATTTATGTGAATCTAAATTTTTTAAAGTTATGCAACGTAAATTTTCTCATGAAACTTGGGTAAAACTTGAGAATACTTACAAAGGTGATGGAAATGTTCAACAAGCTAAGCTGTAGACTTTTAAAAGGCAATTTAAAAGTTTGAAGATGGAAGAAGAAGAAGATATAGCAAGTTATCTTTTGTGAGTTGATTAAGTCATAAATCAGATTCAAGGTCTTGGAGAAATGTTGGATGAGTCAATGGTGGAGCAAAAGGTTTTGAGATCTCTACCAATGAGATATGATGCAAAGGTTTCAACAATCAAGGAGATGAAGAATTTAGCCAAGCTAAAGGTGGATGAGCTTTATGGTATTCTCATGACATATGAGATGTGAACAGAACAAGAAAAACCCTCAAAGAGAGAAGTGGCTTTCAAGACATCAAAGAAGGAAAAAGCTAAGATTCAAGAATCAAGTGATAGTTCCTAGTTTAGGTGAAGATAGTGGAGTCAATGATTCAGAAGAAGAAGAGATTCTATTCATGGCTATACATGAAGGTGATCAAGAAGAAGAAGAGGAGGAAGCTGAAGTGAATATGGAAGGAGAGCTCATTTGTGCCTTAGAAGAGTTAGAAGTTGTTTAGAAGAAGAATCAAAGATTAAAGCGCCAGATCGAGAAAAGTGAACAAGAGTCAAAAGATATGATTGAAGATCTACAAGCACACTTTGAAGAAGCCAAGAAGAATGAAGAAGACCTCACAGCATAGTTGGAAATATCAATAAAAGAATGTCAAAGGTATGTTATTGAAATTTCCTCTTTAAAAGAAGATATTAATAAAGCAGTTAGTGATAAAGTAGTCAGTGATTCAAAATTTGAAGATAACACTAACATGCTAAATAAGATATTGGAAAGTCAAAAAGCATATTCAGATAAGATAGGGATCAGTTTTGAAAAGAAAAAGAGCTATGCTAAAGCTCTTACACAAGAGGAAACAACAAGGGGAGAAGTGAAGAATACAGAGGACATTCCAAATAGAGAAGGTTGGAAGGAATAAAGCTACAAAAGGCAATTAGGTCAGAGATATACAAATAGGTCTTATTTTATGGTTATTATTTTTATTGTAATGGATATGGTCACAAGAAATTAGAATGTATAAAAAGAGCTAACAATTTCATAAATAAGGAGAAGGAAAGTCAAGTAGAAGCCACAACTCTTTTGTTCCTCTAGCAACCTTTGATGAAGAGACCATAGTATGCTACAAGTGCAACAATTTTGGACACATAGCTCGATATTGTAGAAGTGTGTTCGAGTCAGTCAAAAAGGATCATATTTTCAAAGAACCATTCATCAAGAAGAAAATTTAGACATGTTCATAGTAGAAGAAACAACATGAAGATTTTATGATGGTTCAGACAGCCTTGCATGTAAGAGGTAAAGATTAGCCATGGTTAATTGATAGTGGATGTTTGAGGCATATGACAGGAGATAAAAGTAAATGCATATATCTAAAGAATATCAATGGTGGTACAATGATATTTAGAGATAAAACCACTATCAGGATAGCCAAAAAAGGTACTTTGAGTTTGGATTATGGTATAACTAAGACTAAAAATGTTTTGTATGTAAAAGGTCTTAAGCATAATCTGTTGAGTGTTATTCAAATATGTGATCAAGGATATACATTAAAATTTCATAAAAAAGGTTGTGAGATTAGAATAAAATATTCAAATGAGTTGATTGTAGATGCTCAAAGGATAGGGAACCATGTATATGTTTTGTCAGATATCTTCTCAAAGGCACGATCAAAGGATACATTCAAAGATCAATGAGAGGAGTTGGGAGTAATTTCTATTACTTCCTACCATTGATGTTCAGCATCAAGTGAGGGGGAGCTAAGTGTTAGCTCTAGGTAGGCCCTTTGCCATTGATGTTAAAGGGGGAGAATAATAGGTACATGTACAGGTGCAGAAAATAGGTATAGGGAATAGGTACAAGTTGTTATAGTAAGGGGGAGTTACTATATGTTTTTAGATGATAGGATGTGTAGGTTATAGGATGTGGTAGTTTCAAGATTGAAGTTGCCATCAATGACAAAGGGGGAAATTGTTGGAAATATTATCATTGATATCAAAGGTCTAGTATTATTGGTTATAAAGGCCCCATTGAATTTAATGTTGTTTATATTGGATAATGTGAGTTAATATTTATTTAATATTAACAAATATATTTTTGGTTGCATATGAGACAAAATAAGGGCCCATGGAGAAGTTGAAGAGCCACGGGGTAAACACAAAAGAAGGATGGGACACATTTTCCCATGAAGAGTCATCTTGGGGAATACCAAGAGTCACCAAGTGAAGAAAAAAGGGTAAGGGCACAATTTCTCATGAAGGGACACTTTGAGGAATATGAAAAGTCACCAAAGATAAGGACAAAAGTGGGAAGGATGTTTTTGGTCATGAAAAGTCACCACATGACTTTTCAAAGGCTTGAATATGAAGGGTCATACAAGTTTGGTGCCATTTTCCATGAGGATTGAAGGGTCACAAAGGGGGAAGGCCAAAATTCATTTGGAAAGCTATAACTAAAGGCTTGAGAAGATATTTGTAATATGAGAGATAGAGGTTGATTTGATATTGTAATATCTAGCTTAGAAGAGCAATTGTGAGAGATGAATATGATTTGTATTTGTCATATCTAGTTTAGAAGAGCAAAGGTGAGAGAGAGAGGAAAGAGATGTTGTATTGAACTATCATTTGTTGAGATAGCAACATTGAGAGATAGGTGTGTGGTATACATAAAGGGGTTGGTGCTCATGTGGGTTAGTGCTCACAAATTGTTGCTGGATTGGTGCTCGACAAAGGGGTTAGTGCTCATGTGGGTTGGTGCTCATGAATAGTTGTTGGGTTGGTGCTCGACAAAGGGGTTTGAAGCTCCTGTGGGTTGGTGCTCATGAATTATCGCTGGGTTGGTACTTAGCAAAGGGCTATGGTGCTCTTGTGGGTTTTTTCTCATGAATATACTTGAGATTGTTCTCTATGGTTTTTTCCACATTGGGTTTTGACATTATATTTGGTGTCTCTCTCTATCTTGTGTGATGTTTATTGTTTGAGTTTTATTTCATATCTTGAATGTTTGATTAAGTGGAATTTGATAAAGGGAAAGTTTAATAAGATATATGATACACTGATTCACCCCCCCTCTTAGTATATTTTATGCTTAACATTTAAGACCATTTATAGAGACATCAGTCTACTATAAAGATTGGGTACTTGTGTAAGAAAGTAGGTAGCATTAATTTTTTTTAATTCTCCTTTTCTAATCTACTGGCCTACCACAACCCAAAGGACCTTGACTCTATTTTGAGGTTAATTTTGGAGTTTGATCTTTGACTATAAGGAGATGTGCTTTGAATCATGTCTTCTAGTGTGATTTGACTTTTAAGAATATTTTTTCCTTTTATATCATTGCCTTTTGTAAAATTATTTGACTTTTAACATTTTATGGATTTTAAAGATTCCTCCTTCATACAGATTTACAATGACCAATCGTGAGAGATGTAGTGATACACATAGATGAGCTTTAGGCTAAGGCTAAAGGAAGCTAAGTAACCAAAGACAAAGACTAACTAGGACACTTGAGATTAATAATGAACTAACATGTGATCTCAAGTCTCAACCATGTATATGCTTATTTTGTGAAAAAGGAAGAATGGAAAAAGGAGATTCAAAGTGGACTAGTAAAAGGAAAGAGTAATGAGATGAATTATTTGCTAATTGATCACATGTTAAAAGGAGAAAAGAACTAAAGGGAACAAGGTTTGTATAGCCAAGTCACAATGAGAATTATCTATGAAAAATGAAGATAAGGAAGTAAATAATAATGAAGACAAGAAGAGAGTTTTGAGAAAAAATCAAGAAATAAAGAGAAGATAGTGATAAATAAAGACAATCATATATAAATATAAATGATAATATAAGCAATATATAGTACCAAAATTCAAGAATTACCATGTAATAAAATTATGAATTTAAAATGGGGTTAAATGATATAATAGATAGATAAAAATAAAATTGGAGCACATGTCTAATCAAAATGTAAATGTAAAGGCACCATGCATATGCTCATAAATACTTATAAATCTACTAGCATACATTATCCAAAACATCAGATAAATCTCTATGAAGCTAGATATGGATTGATGCTAATGTCTCATCAATATTCAATCAAAATTGAGAAAATACTTCTCTTCTAATCTCCTCAAATTAAAAAGTAGGAATACTCATATGGATTGTGCTGAGGAGGGAAATCAAGCAAGGGATTCTTGGGAGAATGTGTGGGATTATGATCTATATGAGATGCAAGAATCATTGGTGGAGAAGGATCTATGGGTGAGTAAAGGTTCATAAGTGAAGTAATCATGGGTGGAATCATAGAAGGTGATGAAGAGACCACATGAGGGGATGGAACCAATAGAGGTGGACCCAAGGGAGAATATGGAGGAGCCTTCTTATGGGAATGACTTATGAGAGGAATGGAAGAAGATTTTAGAATAGTTATAAGGTGATCCTTAAGGTGTTATTAAAGGATGTGAAAATGATTAGTCTGATAGGTTCCACAAACAATACACCTCACCATACTTAGGTATATATTCAAGTAAAACCTTTGGGAGAGGCACACCTTTGTTTGAAGAAGGAAAGGAAAAACATAAAGTATCAATATACTATCACAACTTGTAATAATGGGTATACCAATGATTATCTATCCTATGGAAGCATCAAATACACTTATGAGTGGTCTTAAGAGAATCACTCATTAAAGGAGGTGTAATAGGAGTGGAAGAAGCTAAAGAAGACTCATTGGCCCATTTGGTGGGTAATGGATCCATCTAAGGCAAGAGAATCAAACCATCAATAAGAGAAGATGGTGCTAGAGGATTAATGGAACTAGGCTCAATGGAAGGAACAATGGGATGAAAATTAGGGGTCGACTCAGCAATAGCAGGAGTGGGAACATACTCAACTATAATAAGAGTGGGAAGAGGATAAAATATAGTAGGAGTGGTAATGGGATCTGATAAAGTATCTACTAAGAGAGGAGTGGAATTAAAATAAGGTCTAATAAGGGTCACACTAATCTCATGAGTAAACCAACTATGGTGATCAGGCAACTTAGAAAAATGATAAGTCTTGGTCATAACATGATCCATGAGCATACTCCTATGAGGCTCTTCATAAACTAAAGGTGTTGGAACCATATCTACCCTATGATAAAGAGGAAAAACACTAAAATTAATAACTACAAATTAAGTAAGATGGGAAGATACACAAAAAGACTCAAGTAAATAAGAATGATAATGCAGAATCTTAGTATCATGGGCTTGTAGAAGACTACCTAAAAATAGATCATCTAGGGAATAACCATCATCATAAATGACACAACTTGAGTAGAATGTTGATCTTGGTTAAGATAATGGTAATATCATTGTAGGTATGCTTACAAGAATGAGGCTACAAGAAAATAGGAAGTTATGAGATGAGGTGAGGTAAGAGATCAAAAGTTTTAATATTTAGGTTAATCTCATCAGGATCATCATCATCAAAATTTAAAAGGATAGGAGGAATGTTTCCAATGAGTTTGGGATGTCCATTGTAACCTTGAGTTGAATTAATAAGAAAATTAAGACACTAAGACTCATGAAATAGAATGTTGGGTAAAGGTTCAAGAGTAGTAATCTTAAAAACACCATGATCTTGGAATTTTTTAAAATTAAAAGGGTTAGTGTCACTTTGAATCCTATCAATGGGTCCATTATGATGGAAATTAATGCATTGGTAGGCATAAGAAGTAATGAATTTCATATGGTGAGTCCACAACCTACCGAGAAATATGTTATAAGAAAGGGGAAAGTTAAATATCATCACCTTGATGAGAATGGTGATAGGTGGGATAGTAATGTGAAGCCACACATAGCCTAGAATAGGCATTTTGCTTCTATCATATCATTGGTAGGTGCTATGGTTAGACTTAATATTACATTATAAATATCCAAGGGTTTTGATGAAGTCATGAGAGGAAACACATTTGAAAAAACCCGCATCTATTAATACACACTTAGCTTGTATGTCACCTCTTTAGACACTAATGAATAAGGGAGGATCATTCAAATAAAGTAGAATCTCATTTAGAATCATACAAGATATATGAAATTTTAAGGAAAGATAAGTGTCAATTGTTTCATCAACATTGATAAACATCTCTTCATATTATTGTAATATACTATCCTTAGATCTAGATAAGATTGCTTCCCATCCTACTAGGGGAAGACAAGGGACATTCATCTCCAATAATAGTTTCATAAGATGATTTCTATGATGTGGAGAAGTATTTGATAAGTTCAAAGAATGGAATCTAGGATGGGAGATTAGTGAGATCCACAATGGGAAACCACTCATCATAACCCATGAGAAGGTTGTTAGCTATAGGTGAATAATGATTAAGGAGGTCCTCAAAAGGAGGAGCCAAAGTGCATTAGAATTTATTTTGGTAAGAAGAAGAAGGTTATGAACAAGGTTTTAAATTATGTTGTGATGATGGAGTAACTAGTTGAGGTTGATTTTGAGAATTGGTAGAAGTTTTAGTATAAATTTGAGTATCATTAGTGTTATAAGATGAAAAAAGAGTGGTATAAATAGAAAATGAAGTGTTATCCAAGGGAAAATCAGAAATTAGATCCTCAATATCAATAAGGTCATCTTACCCTAACTCATTTAAATTAGCTGGAGAATAATCCTAGATAACATGACATGTTCTAGATGAAGGAAAAGTGTAGATAGGTTGGGAATCAATAAAAATAACTACCCTTTGTATATTAGTCATGTTAACCACATTCTATTTAGAAGTGGGTGTAAAAACACTATTTACTTTATTGGTGGAAGGAATGGTTTTTTTTTTGGTTGTCTTGATTAGGTTGATGATTAGGAAGAGGGTCTCTATAGATATCTAAATGAGCATTATCTTGGTTCAAGGCTTGAGATTTATCATGTGTTTTAAAATCCTTGAAACTAATTTCATAATCTTGTTGAAACTTTTGAATTATATAATCATGATTAAAATTAAGACCAAGAAGAAAGTCCATAGCTATATTATGAAGTTGTCTATAGGTCTCATGAGAATGACCCCAACTAGCATGAAACCAAAAAAACTTTTTAGGATCATACCAATATTTTATAATATGGGTAGGTTCAAGTTATTATGGAAGAGGCCTAGGTAGATGCTTAAAAAATTTAGTTGAGGATAGAGGTTTATGAACATTAATGTTGTTTGGTGAAGATAAGTGAGGATTGGTATACTTTTGAGAAGGGGGAGATAGTTTTGAAGATTTTTTGGGAATGATAGATTGAAAATTATTAATGACATCATAATAATCTATAACACCATCATTGGTAACATTTTAAGTTTTTTATTAAGTAAGAGATGAAGACCCATAGAAGGTTGGGGTGGCTTGAATTGATGCATAAGAAAATATTGTCATTTATCTTGGTCAATAGCCTCCTCTAATATATGTGGAGAGAAACGTAAAACCTGATATTAAAGTTTAGGAAAAAGGGCATTGGTAAAAATATGGAAAATATTATCATCATCCATGTTATGTTCACATTTATTTGACAAAGTTGTACACTTTTTAACAAAGGCTTGAGTAGTTTTATTTTCAAGTTTACAATTTATGAAGTCGGTCAAAGTGTTTTTAGGAAGATCACTAGTTGGGAATTCTTGAACTAAAGCATTCACTAAATCCTCCAAAATAGTAATAAAATGAGTTATAAGTTGGTTGTACCAATCCAATGCATCACCTCTGAGAGTTTTGGCTAAGGTTTTGGTAGAGGCAAAGGTGTTCAATTTGACCCAATAATTATAAAGATTTCCAAATGTTTTAAGATGAAGGGTGGGATTGGTTGATCCATTATAAGAATTTATAGGTGTGATACCTCCTATATCAATGTTAGCAATTTTAGTAGTGAGAGGTTTTTTAGAGATTCTTAATGGTTTTGTTGACCAAAGGAAGTTGAGGAATGAGATTGCCTTGATAATCGTGAAGAGGAGGAGGGGGAACATTCTAATTATGTATGCCCCAATCCATTGGTTTAGGATGAGTTTGAAGATGGAGAAGGTGGTTTTGCATTCTCATCATTTGATATGTGTTATGAGATTGAAAGGTATTCATTTGATTGAGTGTTTGTAAAAATAGTTGATGTGTCTTGTTAGCATTGTTAGAAGAATTAGAGTTGGTATTCATGGCTTGGGTACACTATCGGTGTTGATAGGATCTTGAGAATAATTATGAGAATGTGAGGCACTAGTGGAATTTTTTTTTGTGTATCAAAATATGGACTAGTGAATGGTTGAGAAGAAGCACTAATAGAATTATTACCTTGGGTAGAAAATGATGCAATAGTGGAAGGATTAATGATTGTGGATTTTTTATGAGAGGCCCAATAGATGTAGAATCTACCATGTTAGTGGATATAATAGGCATAGAGGTGGAATAAGTTAGATAAATAGAGGTCATAGTATGAGAAGGGGTCATAATCAAAGGAAGAGGATAAGAATAAAAGAAAGTGGTACCCCTAAATCTAGTTGAGAATGTAGGAGTAGGTGATTGAGGCTCTTCAACTTGACCACTAATCATAAGATTGTAAATGGTATAAGTATATTTTCCTCAATGTTGAGTAAATTTAGAGATAAAGAGGATCATTTTAAGGGTATACTCTAATTTGGGTTGGTCTTCTAATGAGAAGAGAGAATTATGCTATGAAGAGGTATTAGGAGGGGTCCCATAGTTCATTATGTGAGTGGCAATATGAACATTACTAGCATCTAAAAGAGGATCCATAATTTATATATGGGAAAACCTATAAGGGTTCAAAAAATTCATCATGTTTGTTGACTATAACTTAGTATTGTCATCAAGAAGAAATTACATGATGAAGGGAAAGAAAGATAGATGAGAACGTAAGGAAACAAGAACTAATGGAAAAATTGCAAGGTCGACTGGGTCAATCTAGTATAATGAATAGAGGCTAGAAAAAGAGAAAATAGGGTCTAAAAATAGTACAAGGTTGATTGGGTCAATCTAGTATAGTGAATAGAGAATATAAAAGGTACAGGGTTGATTGGGTCATCCCAGTATAATAGACAAGGAAAATTAAGAATCTTATAATAGATTGGTGAATTAAAACAAGATAAATTTTGTAAGTAATTTTAAAATAAATAACATAAGGGAAATAAATAGTCAATTAGATTAATGCTGGCCAATCCAATTGAGGCACACAACACTAAAACTTGAACCAACACTGGCAAATGCAAGTTTTTGAAATACAAAATACAATTGAGTAAAGAGTAATAAATTAACTTAGAAATTAAATATCTAACTGGTTGGTCAATCTAAGTGTTTATTATATTATTAATATATGATTTTAAATGTGATAGGAAGTTAACTACAAGTAAGGAACTAGAAGGTAGTCTTTGGATGGTTTTAGGCAGTTTTGGTTGAAATGGATCTATAGTGGTAATGATACAATCTTGGTATTGGGGCCTACCCCCCCTCACTTCATACACCATAGTGATAATGGTGTCAGGTGCTCAACTAGAATATACCTTTAATCATGCTTTATACTTGACTAGAACATCAAGTTAGCTTCCCCTTTGGTGATCAAATCCAAGTAGGTTGGATTTGGGTAGTCAAATATTAAAATTCTTGTTTATATTTTTTAATTTGGTCATGTATGCATAAAATATGAAATAGTGTAACTAAATTATTAATTAAAAACCACTTAATTAAACCATGTGTTCTATTATAAGCATGCAAACAATAAGAAAATAAAGTGTGAACTAACTAATAGCATATAAGGCTAATTCAAACTTTGAAACAATGTAAAATATTGATATAGTCAATAGCATATGCAGAAAATATAGAACAGGGTCGATAGGGTCGAACCTATACTATGAAATCAAGGTCTAAAAATGAACAAGGTTAGGTTAGTTGACCTAGTTATCCAAACAACACATAGAACTGGGACAATAGGGTTGATCTAGTTGACTATGTAATGGCATTTTTAAAGACCACAAACTATAAAAGGAAAGACTATAAAGAAAGAGATAGAGAGATAAAAAGGAACCTTGGTGGATCAGAGATGTAGAGAATGAAAATTATTGTTTAAGAACTTTGATATATGTTAACAAATTCTACTAACTGGGTCAACTAGGTCGATCAAGATTTACAAAAACCTACTCTTGAGTGCCTAAAAATGTGTGAGGTTAACTGATTCAACCTAGTACTATGGACTCAATGTTTGAAAAGTTGAAAACCTATATTTGATCAATAGGGTTGATCTAGTAGCTTGTACCTAAAATCTTGTGCATAGAAATTAGATTTGGGTTGACATAGTTGATCTAGTATGATAAATATATGATAAAAATAATGATGAAATAAGGTGAACAAATACTACAATGTTTAGTTCATGTTAATTTCACTAGAATGTATGAAATCAAAAATTCATCATGTCTATAAATCAATCTTAGCTTAGAGAAGATAGAGCATACCTATACTTTTGATTAGGAATACATTTGTTAAGTGGGAACATGACCAATATGAGGATCCACTAGACTTGATTATGGGATCTCTTGTCACAATACACCATGCTAGGAAGTGTTCCAAAGCTTACATTCTAACATAATCACACAATAAACCTAAAAAATTCCTAAGTTTAATGTTCACTCTATTCTAATAAAGAATAAAGTAAATCTAATCTAGTGCACACTGAAGCTTATGGCATAAAGTAGAGGTTATAAAAAAACTAAACTAAACATGCATAGAATACATGTACTCATGCCATTGTATGCATAATTATAATGCATGGGAGAGAAGCACAATTGTATTATCTATCTACTCTTACAAAGGAAAAATAAAGTTACGAATACTTACCTTGAAGATGAACCCACTGAGCCTCAATCTCTTCGTTGGCCAAGGTGCTCGCAAGATATTGTTGTGGTATGTAAGGATAACAAAGACAAATTACATCTAGGCTACACAACCAATCTATGCATCCAAAAGACTTTTCCATAAGACAAGATCTATATCTCCAAAGAAAGTATGGAACCCTAAGCTTTCTTTTTCAAGTAGAATGGTCAATACGAAGATGTTCATTCACACTTATTATTTTTCACTTCCCTATTCTCAAATGGTTAGAAATGAACTTGTATATAGGTAGATCTTTCCCTAATTCCTTTTGAATATTTTAGCTATACAGGGTCAACCCAATCAACCCTGTATGTTTTTGGGAGGTAAATCACTAGGTTTTGAGTTATGTTAATCGAAGGGATAATGAAAATCCAAGTGAAAATATCCCTAAATAATGTAGGGTTGACCCTTATTGACCCTGTATAGTAATTAGAGGTTGAAAATTGTATAGGGTCAACCCAATTGACCTAGTATAGTTAACTGGTGAAGGGGGCTTAAGGCAAAAACAAGGAGGATAAAGCATGATAACTTTTTGGAATGGGTAAAATAGAGAAGATTAAGCTTAGGGTAAATGATTTTAGGAGACAAGTGTGTAGATGGTAAGTGGAAAAAGGGACAACAATATTATAAAACACCAATGGTCTACCCACCCCTTTCCTGATGCACCCTTTAAGGCATGTACTCAGAGAGATTGAGATTCGATGGGTTCCTTTAAGATACTAAGTGTCAGTAATCGATAAAAGTTTGAAAATATTATATGTATACACTAAGTACCTATGCACAAATGTTATTATTCATATTCAAATTTACTAACTACCTATGAACAAGTTTTATTCCTCATCCTCTTTGAGGGGCCTCATGACACCTTCAAGGTATTATTTTTTTGAGAGCTCAAGACTGGGTCTAGTGGTGAGGGCTAAAGATGAAATTGGTTGATTAAATACTTCATGCATTAGTCCATTTATTAGTACACTAAGAATTTTAGTCTATGGGACTATCTCATTGAGGCATGGGTGGATGTATAGTCAAATGGTGCCATGTGTCCTAATAATAGAAGTTACATCAAAGGATCAATTAGTTTGAAGGCCCATAAGGGTGCCATGTGTTTGAAATAGTCTAATCTATGAAAAATAATTTGTGCCAAAGTGGTTTGAAATAATAAAATTTATTTGTAATATAGAAAATATATTTTTGGAGAAAATATTCTCCACTCTAGTTTAGTGGGTATAGTCCAAATTATTCAAAATAGTCCAATTTAATCAAAATGATCTATGACTAAATGGTTTCAAGCAGTCTAATTTATTTGAAATATAGAAAATCTATTTTTTAAGAAAATATTCTCCACTCCACTTTAGTGGGCATAAGTCTAAATTATTCAAAATAACCCAATTTATTCAAAATGATCAATGCCCAAATGCTTTGAAACAATCCAATTTATTTGGAATATAAAAAAATTATTTTTGGAGAAAATTCTCTCCACTCCATTTTAGTGGGTATAAGTCCACATTATTTGAAATATCCCAATTTATTTGAAATGATCTATGCCCAAATGGTTTGAAATAGTCTAATTTATTTGGAATATATAAAATATATTTTTGGAGAAAATTTTCTCTACTCCACTTTGGTGGGTATAAGTCCAAATTATTTAAAATAGTCCAATTCAATCGAAATCATCTATGCCAAAATGGTTTGAAACAATCCAATTTATTTTGAATATAAGAGAATTATTTTTGGAGAAAGGTTGTTCCACTCTACTTTAATGGGTATAAGTTCAAATTATTTGAAATAGTCATTGGTAATTTTATCATGTCATCTATTAATATAACATCATGTAATATCATTTGATCAAATGAATAATGTGGCATCATATATATATATATATATATATATATATATATATATATATATCACTCTAATAAAGTATGTAACATATGGAATACAAAGTAATGTAATTATTATATCTAAATAAATGTATCAATTAAGTAATTAAAGGAAATTTGAGTAAGACTACATAATAATAGTGCATGATATAGATCATGGTACCCATTAATGTTAGCAAGCTAAACAAATGTAATCATTGGTGTTACACAAAAACCAATGGAAGGATACAAGGGATATAAAATGTCTCAATAAACAAGGCAAAGGGTCACATGCTTAATGACATAAAAATGTCATGACAAGGGAAATCAATGATATTGCATTAAGTAAGGCCTAGGGACACACATGAAAAAACCTATCATGTAAAAAATCATCAATGAAGCATATAACAAGGAACTATTATACAACATTCATATGTATAAATTTCACATTTTAGTATAATGGAATATCATGTATAACTATGTTTAAATGAGTAATTGGAAATGAATGTGTAGGAAATATACATGGCTCAACATGGTAAAAATTTCATTGAAATATATATCCTATAAGAATGAAACATGTGGGACAATATTCCCCCAATATAAGCATGGCCACATGGTATATGGAAAACCAACATCTGTATGCCCAAGTGTAACATGTATTTCCTACATATAAATAAAATATTATGAAATTTATGTGTATGTAAATAATATGGAATCTACCAAATATTTGATAAATAGAATATGAGATTAGTGTAAACTAATTATCATGTCATGCTTAAGTCTTGATTTTGGATTTTTTGAATAATTGAATGTTTTTATACTTTCAAAATATATATTTTTTTTTAATATTTTAGATTTAAAATCATGTATCTAAAAATTGGTCATATTATTCAAGAATGAAGTCAAAATATCCTAGATTGTCCTTGAGGTTATATAATCAAATTAATTTTCCTTCTATTTTGATTGATCCATTGGTGTGTCTTCTAGGAATATTATGATTTTTTATGGCAAGAATCACTATCATGATGAATCATGACCATTATTTACCCTTGTGTTAAATTAAAATATTTATGGTAGAATCTATTATAGCCTAAATTTATTACATCCATTATTATTTGAATTTTAAGGGAACATTATATTTAAGAGGCATGAACCATATGTTTGTATTGACCACATTTTTCCAATGAAATATTCTTATAAATATATATCCAAGGGGTCATGGTCATTGTGTAATATGTTATAAATATATAATTTTATCTCCCAACCATTGTAAAATTATTGTACTACATATGGAATATTATCTTTTATCATCAATCTAAACATTTTTGTAGAATTCACCTTGCATACAAATAGTAATAGTCAATTACTCTTATCAAGGAAGCTTTCCGGTCATTGTTGTTATAGGTGGTGTTTATATGGGTATTTTTATTATTTGTTTTATTGGTCATGTAAAATACTAATAATATCTCTATCCTTGTAATTTTGAAGTTATTTTTATAATTTGTCAAAATAAATTTTGTCATTACCCATGATTTTGATAACCACAATATGCCTTGCCTTCTTGATTTAATAAATTCACCATAGTTCTATGTCAAGTAGATGGTAATTTGATAATACTATGATCAGTTATAAGTTGTAATATTATGTTTAGTTTATCCTAATGATTTGTTACTTGTAAAGGTATTGGATTATTATAACCTTCCATCTCCACATTAATCTCTGAATTATATGATTCCTTCTTTGTCCAAAGATTATTTGTTTTTATTATTGGTTTGGCTTGGTGCATTATATTATTTTATCTATTCTTCATATTTAGGAAATTTTATGTTCTATAATAATTACCATTCCTCTTTCCTAGGAATTTTGTGTCTTCACAGTCATTTCTAATTTATCCTTCACTTTTATATACAAATCATCTCTATATGTTCCAACTCCAACAAGTGTGAATAATGCATCGAATAAGTTTATTCTCAGCATATTGAAGTTTAGATTTAATATTTTATCATATGGAATAAATAACATGTTTATACCTTCATCATAACTATCATAATAGTTTTTAACTATTCATATTGATATTTTGAGTTAACTTAGTTGGTTGTTTTTCTAGACTAACTGATGGTTATTGCTATATTGTGGCTTGTGTACTTGAGTCATGCACCTAATATGTGTGAATACATGTTATTTTAATGGTATGTTTCAGATAAATAATGATATGATATTCCAACTACTATTGTAATTGATCTTCAATAGTAGGTTGAGTGAATTATCAATATTTGAAAGGATCCTCATTTGTTGGTTCTGAATAGGAATAGTATTCCTCCATTATTTGATAGTTATGTGTAATGTTTATGGTATTGATTCCATATCATGTATCCATGGTCATATTAAAAGTAAGTTATAAAGTAAGTATGACATGGAAAATACTAGGTATTAATTTGGGACCTAATGCCACATCTAATGAGATGGTTCCAATTAATTTACATGGAATGTTATTTAATAATTTTATGCTTTGATATACTATTCAATGGTATCCATGTTGATCCCAAATAATATTAATAATATAGTGTTAAAAATATTTAATCCATAGCCATTATCTAGTATTACACACTTGACCAAGCTATGTTATAATTTAACATGAATCAATAGTGGAATCTATTTTATCTATTATGTTTTGCATGGATAAATATTCTTTGTCAAAAGTGATACCTTTATTTTTATTATCGAATGTATTCATAATGGAAAAAAATTATTTAGTTTGCATATCACTAGGTAAAGTTATTTCTTGAAATACCTAGTCTAATGTATCTTTATAAACCATAGAGATATTAAAGAATTCCAACATATAAATCTTATAATGACTATTATTTTGTTGATCAATTATGTCATAACATTTAAGTTGATTGGAATAACTTGAATGAGGTGGAGGGGTTGAGGTGGAGTGTGTTGACTTCTTCCTCAATTATATACACATTGTTTGGCACCCTACCTCATCTACTATTAATAACATAGACTTCAAAATTCAAAATAAGCCATGGGTGAATAATGGAAGAGGGATGGTAGCTATAATAACCTTATGGTCTTAGGGGAGGATGAATAAAGGAAGTGATACATGACCTTTGGTGTCTATTAGTAACAATAGGAATCTTAGATTGGATGTTACAAAAATAAGATTATATGAAAGCTGGGAAGTGTTCATTGGTAATTTTATCCCCATTAGCAAATTTGGATTTTCTCTTTGTTACCCATTTGGTTCCATAACTAATCTAAATAAGATACACTATCCATGTAGAAAAACATGTAAATATTAATCTAATTAGTTGTGTTAACTAATAATTTTCATTCAATATGATCATGATTAATATGTATAATTAGGGAAAAATCACAAATTATGTCTAAAAATAAAATCCATATGGTGAAATCTAAAACTATAAATGGATCAAAACCTAAGGTAAAACCTAGTTCTTTGCAGTGTTCAATATGTGTACAAGTTAACAATTATGTTTTAGCCTAATTTATATTAATCTAATTATGATATAATTTTGAAATATAGTTTATATTAATAGATATGACATTCAAGCATAAATTTGAATGTAAAGTTTTGAGATTGATTATTATAAATTGATAAGGGCATATGCTCAATATGAAATGTACTAAAAAGATAATGATATTTAGATATTTTGGTTGACCATATAATTTTGACTATATTTTATAAGTGAAACTCAAGGATAAGTAGTCATATGGTTTATTCAATTATAGAACTATGTTATCATTTATATTGGTTTAGTTTTGTAGGATTAGGTCAGTATCATTTATTGATAATGACCTACTAGTCAATATCGACCTATAAAAAAGTATGACATGTGTAATGTATCGATTCCTTTGACTACATTTTTTTCTCTTTTTTGGTGATCCCTAATACTGATGACATACACATATCTAGAAGTTATCCTCATTTTCCTTATAACCCTAGATGTGATTTTGAGTGTTGATAGACACTTAAAAAAAAGGGGGAAGTGTAATGGGTTGATCTGACCCCAATCACCCCCACCCATTGATTATCCACTTCCAATGTATCCAACACATCAAATAGGGAAATAAATCCATGTTTAGTTATCGCACCTAGTGAGAGTACAATTGTGATCCTATGCTATGTGTATGTAGCTAATGATTGGATTTGGTACTTGATACTACTTTCCTTGACTTGAATTTTGAGTATGCTAAAATTGGCTTGTGACTTATCCTAGTGATAGGTATGAAATTTTTTAATAATATGGAAGATTTTGTTATTTTTTAATAGTTTATTGATGTATATCAAATAAGTGCCAAGTACCTATTATCACTTGGACACACCCTATGAGAAGAGGTTTTCTATGCCTCTAATATAAGTGGAAAAATGGGGACATATCACTTGCTATGGGTGAGTAAAATTGTGAGATGAACCTCTAGATTAGGGGTTAGATCCCCCTGATGCATCATTTAAGCTCATGTTCCTACTACTAACAACTTGGGGGATGAAAAGGGTTAGAACAACTAGAAATAAAACTATTATATTATAGGTGATACACCATAGGATTTTTATCTACTCTTAGCTTTGAAATACACTTAAAACTAATGGCAAATGGATCATACACTTCATTCAACATCAATCTCCCCTCTCACATCAGTGTTTCAACATGGGGTCTTGTAGATAACACAGGGTAGGAGGAAACAAATAATAAGCATTATAAGATACTCTATTGAGGATCATAATCACACATGCATTTTCTTCAAACACTTCTTGTTGACCTATAATAAGGAAAACATAATACACTAAGTACCAATGGAATCAACATGTGAAGGTAAAGGAAATTACACTTGCACAAGACTAAAACCAAGCATATACACTTAATTAAATATTTGAATGAGGTAAAAAAGATATATTTATTACTTTAAGGTAACATTTTGTCATGGATTTTCCATACCCAGGTAGAGAGATCCCATTTAATGCCAAAATGGCTAGAATTTATAGAGTTTGAGAGAGGAAGAGAGCAAAAGAAGTCCAAGGGTCACTTAGACATGTGTCAAGCTAATAATTCTACTTAAAATTCGCATTTGGAAGAGATTTGGGTTGATGTATGCCAATTAATATTGTATACTTGTCTAAAACAAGTCATAAAGATAGTGAAAAGTGGACAAAACTACCATTTTGGCATAAGAAACTGCCCACCTGAGTTGCCTTCCAAAACTACCACTATCACTAAAAATGATTAGGTATAATGATTTTTATAAGTAATATGGGTTGTTAAAAATTCCCCAAATTCATTGTATTGATGCCTAACCATCCCTATTATTGTTGACAACAAAAATCATTATTGGTAATTTTTAAAAGGCTCTTTTCCATGCACCTTCTCCACTTGTCATTAAAAACTCATCAATACTCATAAATGATCCATGAAAAATATGAAATTACACTTTAAAAAGTCTCTCATAACATTATTTTTAAGATAAATCCTTTAAAATGTCTCCCTAATTGCTTTTGACCACTTTCCCAAGTGTTCACTATTCTGGCTCACTGGACTAGATGAAAGTGAGAGTCTAGTTGGGAAACTTATAATTTTTTTCATGAGGTAATATGAATTTTTTAATATATCTAAATTGTATATAATCCATCCAAAACTTGTTTCATCTCTTAACTCCTTATGTGGTTCTCCCAACTTTCAAAATGGCCTAAATAAGCTTGGTTTTCCCATGTTCCCTATAATTTTTTGGAATAAAATAACATTTATGGAATATTATAAGCTTAATTTACAACATTAAATTTATTTCATGGACATATATCTACATTTAGATGCTCAAAATGCTCTGTCTCTTCAATCAGGTCCTTCTAAGGGTTTTGAGTGACCTGGAATCTTGTTCATAAAGATCAGACATTATAACCCTTGGAAAATTCCAAAAATATCTCATTAAGGACCCTATATAACATTTAAAATTGTTTCAATGTCCCATGATTTTTTTTTGAGAGATATGAGTGTCCAAAGTTGATCTTTGAGTAGTTGTCATGCTTCTTATGAGGGTCTAAGTATGTCTAGAGTTGGATGTGGCCTCATGAGAGTTTTAAAGAAAAAATAAATATTCCTCACCTCTAAGACTTACATAAAAACATGTTAAAATACTTTTTATATCTCAATAAGACCCCAAAATGAAAGTCACCCTTATTTTAGAACAAGGACTATGCCATGTCAACAAGCCTACTTGCCTTTTCAGACCCAACTTGACACCCCCTAGATTAATTTTACATATTATGGATCCAAAAATTCCAATATACAAATTAAAACATGTTTCAATAAACTTTGATTCATGTAAATGGACAAAAATTAGAATGACCCCAAATTTGGCTTTTAGGCCTAAGGATTCCCTCACCCCTGACTGGAAACCTCCTTGGTTGGAATAACCTATATGATTCAAGACCCTAAATTAAAATTTTATTATTTTATTTATTTCCTCTCCAGATTATTCAACCATTAAATTTCCATTCCTAGCCTTTTGGTCCAATATTTCATCATTTTTCTCAAAACTGGCACCTTCATGCACACTAAAAGTGACCCTATTTGGAGACAATACAATGGGTGTTTTCACTATTAATTTTGGAAAAATAATGATTTTATAGTTATATATATGTCCTAATGGTACTATTTACCAAATTTTAGCTCCTAAATCTTCCATTTGATCCCCCAACTCATCACATTTGCAAGACATACTTTTTGAAGGTGTAGGAGTGTGAGGCTAGGCAGGGTTGACTTGTGTTTGAAGTTTCAATGAATGTTTTTGAGATTAGTTAGAAATTTTAGGGGTAATTTTTGATATTAAAAACCTATTTAAACCACTTATATCTAATTTTATCTTCAAACACCTTATCGCATGCTTCACATGGCCTCATTTCATACATTTCTTTACCATGACTGAGTGTACAGACAGAGACACTATTTTTTTAGCACATTGGGTTTGGGAGAGACATGAAAATGAAGTTTAGAATGATAATTTTATCCATTATAGATATGATAAATCATTACTTATCCTTATTTTTCAATAAACTACGTATGCACTCCCATGAGCAAATTGTGCTTCAAATTCCTGCCTAACTGAGACACCTATCTATAGGCCTGTAGGTGTTTAAAGTAAGTTTTTTGGTCTTATAAAACTTTTTATAACTATGATTTTCACTCTTATCTCAATTTTTATCATTTTTCCTATTTATAAACTCCAAATGATCTCCAAGGACCTCATTAACCTTGAATGAGGCTAATCTTCATAAACAGGTTATAGATGCCTATTTTGCTTGGATGTAGGTGGCCTTTTAGGCCATTTAAAGCTTGTTTGGGAGTGTATGGAGCTTTATTATATTGTATTTAAATTTTTATTATTCATAATAGGACTTATAATCCTATATATAAACTTTCAATACCATCTTTTATTCTAACCATTGAAACCTTACCCTCACTACCCTGTGACTGTGTTTGGCTTCTCCCAGGCCTACTTACAAGTGTTTCTTAGGTGTTTAGGGATTATTTGGTAGGTATTTTAGCATATAATGAATATATTATGATAAAAAACATCTTTATTACTTAAATAAACTTTAAAACACAAAAAAAATCAAAAATTTATTCTACTGCTTCACTACCTTGATTATGACAATCATCTTTAGGCATGTAAAGACAGGGGATAGTGTGGGAGGCCTCAAAACATCAACTTCGCCTTTGAATTGTTTATATTTTCTCAAGATTAAAATTTTAATAATTTTTAATTGACCCCATTTGATAACATGGATTAGGACTTTCAATATGAATAACAAAGTCACTTTTTCATAGCATTTTGTAGATATCATTGCTTCAAATTAGTGATTTTTGGTCACTTTTGAGCTGGTCAAATCTCATCTTCCACTCCTCCATTTAGTATAAAACTTGGCATTAATAGTTATTGTAGATATAAATATAATAAAAAACAAAAAAATATAGTTAAATATAATTTTTTCATGTTATATACTATTCACAAGAAGCCTTAGGATCTTTGTTTGCAATTTTTAGGGACTGAGAGACCAAAAAAACACTGTCACCTTCTCTTGACCTCTCACAACCTTGTGATTCTTATCAAAAAAGCTTATAAATCTGAAAAATTCATTCCAAATTTAACATATTTAAATCATTATAAGTTTTATATCTTAGTCATGATAATGTCAGCAGGGGTCTTTAATGGAGGCTTGATTGTGACATAGTAGGAAAGAGCAGGAAAATGCAAGATTAAGACTCAAAAATCCTCAAGAGCAAAGGTTAAAAATTTAAAACCCAAAATACATATATAACCTGACCAAAAAAATACTAAAAACCAAATCCAATCTAAAGGAATCATTTTCAAAGCAACTAAGATGACTCTAGGTGCAAACTAAGCATTTTATAAGCATATACGAAACCTTCTCAAACAATAAAAATTTCTAAGGAAATAATAAGTATGGTAATTTCTTTAATATCATGTAAAGACACTTTAAACACACCATAACATCAATCCAAACCATGAAAATCTAAAATAAGCTCGAAAGGAGAACCCCTCTTCAATGTAATTTCCCAAAAAGCTACCTGGAGTGTTAACAATTGTTCATAAAGTATAATGCACAAATATGAGAATTATTTACATGAAATTGGATTTTAATAAGATTAGTATCCACCCCTAATACCATTATTCTTTATTCTAGTTGTATGGCCCATGGTGAACATTTGCATTTGAGCCTTCTTTATATACCAATGGCAAAAATGAGTTGTAGAATCATATTTTTGCATTGTCCTTGAAGTATGGGCATTGAAATGGATTTTGTGAGGTGAATATACCCTTGAACCATGTTTTTAGATATATATCAGATAGTGGTGGTCGTATAAGTGCCCAAAAGGGCCTAAAAATGAGGAAAATTGCTCTTTCTTAATCAACCTACCAAATTTTAGTTAGGGAATGATACTCCAAACTCTTTTAGACACATGTAACGTTATATTACCTCTTTAAACTTGTAAAATTCCCAAAAAATCTTTTAAAAGCATTAAATACACTTAAAATGACCTCTAAATGACCCAAAAATGATAAATAGACCTAGGGGGACTAATAACCAAGGGTAGTATAGCATGAAATGACATTAATTGATATTTTAAAAACTTTATAAAATTAATTTAAATCTCTTATAGACCCAAAATATCATTTTTTTTCCTATAGGTTCCCTAATTTGACTAGAAAGTCAAATTTGGTCAATAGTACCTTTTGAATGAACCATTTATTTGTTTATATAGGGCTCCAACTGAATAATTCCTTATGTCATCAACATGATGGGCTTATAAGTTGATCATAAGTATGGTTTTTATTATATAAAATAGTATTTATTGGGATTATAATGGTTTTAACAAGCAAAAATCATTATCGACCAGAATTAATGACCATAATTGGAATAAATAACCTACATAAAGGTGTATTAAACTAATCGAGATGTTTATATAGGATATTTAGTAAATTTAAAATAGAAAATGAGGTTATTTTAAGTGTATAATAACATAATTTATTACTCATAATATAACATTCAAGTGTGAGATGATGGTAGATTAAGAACTTGTTTGAGTTCTCAAGTCATGTTTGGTAAATGTGTGTCAAACTTTCCATTATTAGGTAATGAAGACCATATTTTAATATCTACACATGAAAGCTCAAATTTTGGTTAATATATACTTTATTAAGGATTTATATTTATATGCATTAAATTTTTATCACAATATTTTAGTTTTTATTACATAGAGGATTGATGGGGGAGAACATCCCATTGCATTTATGAACCCAAATTAAAAAGATGCAAAACTAAAATATTATAACTTGGATAACAAGTGTATGCTCTAGTGAAGGTTGTGAATAAATTCAAACATAATATCCACCACTATAAGTTCCATGAAATTATTCCAAATCAATTTTTAAAACTCATGTCCATATAGAATGAGATGGGTTAGCATAGAGGTAAGTGGATGGAAAAGTTGTAGGAGTACGACATACAAATTAAAAAAACTAAAATGGCTAGAGACTAAAGTCTCATGCAATTGATTATAGACATTGATATTAGAAACAAAATGATAAAAATGGATAAATTTCAATAAAATTTTATGCTTTTTATGTGTTTTTGAGTTCAATATCTTGTTCTTCGAGATGCATCTATTGAGTTATATGCATTAAAAAAGCTTAAGGAAAAATAAGGGACTTTCATCTTATCATTTTAGGATTACTTATGAGGCAATCAAGGGCATTAATTACAAGTATTTGGATCCATTAAATATATTTATTTTTATAGGTATATAATAGATGCAACACTACCACCATAGATCTACTTTTTGTTTTCTCACTAACACAGTTTATTTACCACTACCTCAACCAATTGTAATAGATTTTACCAAACAAGCAATACTTAATTTCACTTCACAATTTTTAAATATTTGGGAAGGGACACTTGATTAAGAAAATATAAAAATGGCAAGGTAGAGAGTAATAAAAAATAGAGTACTTTGAATAAATGGCAACACAAATTCTATAAGGAATGAAAACATGCCTAGTTAAAAGTATACCATTATATGCTCAGTTTCACTAAGGGCCAGGTTCCAATCACAAAAGAAAAGAGTCTAATGAAAATAGTGAATGATTAGTACAAATATTATCATTATGAATAAATACATATATAATTATAAATAATTACACGTAAGTCCTCATATATTTCAAATAAATAAAAAATAATCAAACAACTTGAATAGTTACAAGCTCATCCTAATTAATGCATAAAAATTTAAATAAACATATTACAATTTCTTAGAATTATTGTTTATTCATTGAATCATAAAGAGTGTGTAATAAATCCATATGAACTAGACACATTTGAACAAAAAAACCAAATTAGCATTAATCTAAAATTATATGTTTATAATAGATTCCACACATACAAAATACTACAAAAAATTATATGTAAGAAAGAGATGGGACCCACCTCCTAGTAACATGAGGTCTCATCCTTGGACATCATGGATCTAAATGGTTTCAATAGAACTATATTAAACTATTATTATCCCAAAACAAATATAACATATTTTTCAAGGCCTGCTAAGAGAGAATAAAGAGGATATTAGAGGTGGGGCACTTCCCAATTACTTTCATAGACCCTATTGAGGTGCCAATGATTGATCAATGAGGAAAGTTTCTCAGTTGATATTATGGAATTTTATAGGTGGTTCTTTAATGAGAAATTATGATTGAGTTATTAGTCTCTCATGATATTTTAGTGGGTCCTCCAAAGAGACTTTCACCTCTTGGACCTGACTTATACTCATTATAGACTATGTGGCTAACTCTAAAACAATCTCAGCTCCAACTTTGTTGGACTTAGCCACCTTTATCTTCATTATTTCACTAAATTATTTCATGTCTAACCCAACTCATCCCTTTCCAATAGAATGACATCAGGGTGAAAGATCACTAAGATTTTGACCTCTTATAAATAAGTGAGCATCTAACCCTTACTTTTCTCTAGTGGCTCAATGGTTGATTGGGTGATGGTCAACAAGTCATTAATAGATGTCCTCATGGTCCTTTTGAAAGTTTTATATATATTTAATTCCATGAGGGGCATAAAATCTAACTCCATTAACATCACTTTGTTAATAAAAACCTCCAACTTCTTGTAATTATTATCCATCTAAATAATTCTCTCTTCAAATGCTTACATCCTTTAGAGGAGTTACTTGCTCTTGGAGTGGGATAAGGTCACCTCTCTAAGGATGGTGAGCAAATATGTGAGTTCCACCTTGACTTTACCAATAAAACTTATGAAGAAAGTTATTTTTACCTGAGATTTTATCACTCTCACTTTATCCTTCATGTCCTTCATCAACTTCTCTATGAGGTTATTAGTGGTCCATAACACAAATACTGGGTCCTTTATGACTCTCTCTTCTCCACTTGTAGTTAGCACTTTAATGAGTGATAATGGGTACTAATTAGTCCTATATATAACTATTTCACCTTCCTAAGTGAAGGTATGAGTTATTTATTAATAGGGTTCTTATACACTTCCACCATACCTTTACCTAGCTCTAATTTCTTTCTTTCTTCCCTTCTCTTATCTCTAATTTTTTTACTTGATGTAGGTACTCTGATTGTCAAATGTTACTCTTGATCATTATTACCTTTTATAGTCACCTAATCCTCTTTTCATTCATATTTATCTTTTATATCTTGAGGACATATCACCACTCATATCTCTTATTTCATTCACATCCTTCTTAGTACATCCCCATCCTCTCATACATAACTTTTATCACTTCACTATCCTTTCTTAGTTAAGCTTATTCATTTTCACATAAGTTCATGGAAATAAAAGCCTCATGCATGGTTATATGGTTATTTTATTATCTCCAAGGAATATATGTCCATCCATATGTGTATTTTTAAATCTTTTCAATCATCCAACCAAATAACTCAATCTCAAGGTTAGAATTCTCAACCAAGCCACTCTCTCTTCTTAAAGCCTAGATCTTTATAACCCTATTTTCACAAAAACATATTATTTTTGATATAATAAACACTTTTGGATACCCTTTATCCCCTTTTATCTTCACATAAATTTTTAGGATCCAAATCTCAAGGGAGACCAACTAACTCAATACACCTCTCGAATAATTAGGTCTCTTTCAGCCTAGTTTAAGCACACAGTCATGGATACCATACTATATGGTTGGGTACCAACTCAAAACCAAAAATATATTTTATATCATGTAAAATATTATAAGATTCAAAATTTTTGCTAAATTATAAGGGTTAAAAAAAAATTATGCAAGTTTTCATTTTCAA
The DNA here is from genome assembly GCA_037957365.1 of Torreya grandis. Lineage (NCBI taxonomy): Eukaryota > Viridiplantae > Streptophyta > Pinopsida > Cupressales > Taxaceae > Torreya > Torreya grandis. The sequence goes on along the minus strand of JARHVA010002485.1, from coordinate 2,315,202 downwards.
ACTTGAGGTTTGGGTTACACAGACTTCTACAAGGATAAGAGCTATTGAAATGGGATAAAATGAGTTTTATACCACTTAAATAAATTATAATACATTTATTAGGTTTTTAATACCTCTATTTACCTTCCTCAATTGTTATTTTCTCATGAACATTCCTAAAACATCTCTAACAACCATGTTTACAAAGTTTTGAGTGCTTGTGTAGGACTATGTTAGCTTGAATGAAGACTTAAGATAACTCTTATCAATTGGAAGAGTATAAAATTTTATTTTAACAATTAAATGTCTTGAATTATTTTATAAAACCCATCCAAACTCAAACTAATCTTAAAAACCTTCTTAAAATATTGTTAGTCTTATTCTTGGGATTGTGTAAACATAAAATTCTTCAAAACTAAACTACCCTATATTTTGCATGTTTATTGACCTGAGAATCAATGGAAATGAAAAATATAGTTTTTTTAATACTCACTTATCTTATGATTCACCATATCCAACACATATTTCACAAAGTATATCTTCATTCACTTCTTAACAAAATAATTACATTAAATTGGTACCTTTAGTAGAATAGAGTGCCTTTTATTAGGTTCTTGGTATCTTCATGATATTTATTTTAATATAATTAAAACCTCTCATATAATAATAACATAATACCATCCTTTTATGTTCTTCTACATGAATTTATCCTTTTTCATAACATTAAACATCAAAGTAACTCCCTTACAAGGCCATCTCCATGTAGGTGTACAGTTACATATTCAAGATTCTTGACTTAAAATTTTATCTTAATGATTTTAATGTTGAAACACATTTAAAATATTATCCTAGATCCTCCTAGGAACCTTAAGAAACTTACACCAACATTTTAACTTCACACAAAACCAAAACACCACTCCAATGTTAGTTACAAATTTCAAATTTTCAAATTCCCCTTTTAGGTGGGAAACTCTAAATGGACTAGAAACACACAAGTCTAAGACTCCAAATGACTAAAAAAAATCCCTATATGAATCCAAAATACTTATAAAAATCACATAAGACTAAAAATTGTCATTATGAACTCTCAAACACATTAACTTTCTTTGTTACCTTATGATGCTTTGTATCAAGCTCCCTAAGTGGAAACATTTGAGCTCCTATTCAAATGTAATTTATCTAACTTCTTATTGGATTTACAATTATTAATACTCTGATGTTTTTAAATCCTCTTTCTACTAATCCTCTTATTTTTCTCATTTTTTCTCATCTATTTTTTTTGTATTTGTCTTCTTGCCTTGTCTTTCTTATTTGGCAACTCATGTTCTACCTTCATGAAGCACGTGATTGATTGCAACTATTTTTCCTCTTCATATTCAATCTCCTCCATTTATAAATTATCTTCATCATTATCTCTCTCAAATGGATGATTTTTATTAATCATTCTTGATCCTACTCCATAGCTTCCTTCCACCCTTGTCATGGTTTATTCATGCACTCCTTATTGGTCTATCTTATCAACAATGTTTTCTTTTTTGTATTAATACTCTAATAGATTATTATGCATCTATTATTATTTTTCCCTTGTCAAGTTCTCATTCATATCCTCTTTTACTCCAACTTCATTATACCCCACCTTATCCTGGTGAGTCATCTCATAGCCTACTTGATCACCTTACAATGACATCTCCTTGGTCAATTTAGGTTCATCATAGTACAACACTTTTTGGCAAACCTTTTATCTTACTATTATCATTCATACCTTCACATAACTTATTTTTAATATTATAAATTTATTAGATTGATTCCTTACCTTGCTCTTTCTTCATTTACTTGTTTTATTTCTCACTTGATTGTAGTTTTCCTTTCATAAGTATTTGCTCTTCAAATCATTGCATACTACTTTGACTAGTTCTAGGAATAAGACTTACATCTCTTTTATATATCCATGATAACATGTTCTTAATATTTCATTGGATCACTTTTGGACTGACCTTGTCCTTTTCAAAACATTTTTTCTTCATCCCATCATCTCCTTTATGAGGAACATTGGTTTTATCCTCTTTCCTTGGCTCTATCATGAGTTTTTTTGCCTCATTAATTATTTTTTCCATGTTATCATGGAGTGAATCCATCTCTTACATGTCCATACCTCCACCATAATTTTTAGTACATATCAATTTTCATTCATGAGACTTGATAGTTTCTTTATGGATCTCATACTTCTTTACATTCTCTCTTGCTCTTGTATTCTTCTTCCAAGCCTCTCTAGGCATCCATTTCATATTCTTAAATTCCTTATCTTGTCCTCTTAACATATACTCTTTACTTGAAACATTATTTTCCAATAGTGGTTCCTTGGTCAACTCACATGATTTTTTACTCAGCTTGTTCATAGTTTTAGGCTTACCTTGACTTATAACTTGGTTGGATTCACCTTGTACCAATTCATTTTCATCTTCTTTCCTAAAAATCATTGGTTGTTTTTGATTTTATACCATTATATAACCTAAAATTTTATCTTATTTAAGTGTTCCTATGGACATGATTCTCCTTGTCCTTGAAATCTTCTTTTCTCCATATTTTAATTCTACCTTTAGCTCTTTTATGACATCTCCCTCCTTATTTTAACTTTGATTTATGAACTCTAATAGGTCAAATTCAACTTCTTAAATCAATACTATAAATATCAACTCCTCTTCCTAATTATTCTCTTTCATATATTGTACTATAACTTATACTTGGGCTCCATCTCCATCTTGTGTCAAGCTAAACACTCCATATTTCAAATAATTTTGTATACCCATCAATATTTTTCTCTCTTAAGCCCCTATTAACTCATGCCAAGTGCTCATATCTTTATCTTATATTATATGATCTAATTTTTCCTTTTATACATTATTTATGTCATCCTCCAAATATTCCATCTCTGCTTGCAATTGATCCCAACTCTCTTATATCAATGGTCGGTCTTTTTTCTCATCTAGTAACTCTTTATCACCTACAATCTCTTGTTCAAGCTCTTTGACTACTTCATGAAATACAAATTTAAATTTATTATCTTCATACCTATTTAATCCATCTTATTTATTCAAATTTATTTATTTTATTCCTTAATTGAGTCATCCTTCTTATTGAATATATCCTTCTCCGAGCATCTCTAATCTTTCATAGTAATAAATCACTGTACCCAATAAACAAATTCTTAAACATAAGCATGGTGTTCAAGTTTAATATCATTAATTCTCTCAATTTTTGTGTCCTAAAAATATAATTATTCTTTATTCACTTTTGTACTTACAACACACATGATAAGAAATCATTAAATTTAAAATCTTGAGGCTTGTTTTCTTCCATCTTCTCATTCTTAGGTTGTTTTGTTAATGTCATTGGCCATTTTATCTCATCATCCTCCATGATTATACCATTCTCCTCAAGGTGATACTCATGTTTATATTTTATACCAACATGTTCATTCATCATAAACTTCTTCATCTCCTCCTTGAGATGCCTACATAATAACCTCTTTAGGTTCTCATTGTCTCTCATGACAATATTTATGTTTCTCTCCATGAGTATCCTTATAGGACACTCAACTCTCTTTTTCCTCATTACCCAACCATAATATTAGATTCAATCTTATTTAATGAGATCCACCAATATATTTATTCTCTCTAAAATTTGATCTATCTCACTCGTCTCATCTTCAACAACCAACCCTTTTCTCTTTGGGTCTTCCTTCTTCTTTGTCTCGTTATGGTACTCTAACTTAGATAAGCCTTTCCTTACTTTTGATTTATATATATTAATATTATCTCAATAAATTATTTTTCACATTGATTTAACAAGTCTCTTTCACCTTGCCTTGGTGTCTCACCCTAGGTTTTATCCTCTACATGGTCTATTAACACTCATGTCCAAGTCTTTTCCACCTTAGAACTATTAATCTTCTTGAAGTATTTATTATATATTATTAGGTATCCTCTTATAACAAAAAATATTTAACTCTCTTTTCCTCTTTCTATAATCACTCTCAAAATTTATTTGATGGTCTCTATCCCTACCTTCAATTTTTTCCTCATCTGCAACTTAACTTCATGCAACCTCAATTAGCAACCTTTAATACTCAAAATCATAAACTATTTCAATATATTAGTTATTATGATAGCAGTTGATGAAGATTTTTCCTATACACTTCCCTCATACCTTTACCTATCTCTAATTTCTTTCTTTGTTCCCTCCTCTAATATCTAACTTATTTACTTGATATAGGGTCCTTGATTGTCTCTTATTACCCTTGATCACTCTTACATTTTCTGAGAACCTAAAACTCTTTGAATCCATAATTATCTTCTCTATCTTGAATACATATCACCATTAATATCTATTATTTCACTCTCATACTTATCATTACATCACCATCCTCTCATACATGGATTTCATCAGTTCACTCTCTTTTCTTAGTTCAAGTTTGTTTATTTTCACATTACTTCATGGACCTAAAAGCATCATGCATGGTTCCATGGTTTTTGTATTCTATCCAAGGCACATATGGCCATACATCTAAGTATTTTTATCTCTTCTCAATCATATAACCAAATAACTAAATTTCAAGGTTAGAACTCTAAACTAAACCACTCTCTTCTTCAATCCTAGCTCCTTATAGACCTCTTTTCACACAAATCTAGTTGGTTTGAGTAATAAATAAAGTTTAAAAATATAAAAAATTATTTTTGTATATCTTTTATCTAATTTTATCTTCACACAAAGTTTTAGGATCCAAATCTCAAGGGAGACCAACTAACTCAGTATACCTCTCAAGCAATTAAGTCTCTTTAGGCCTAGTTTAAGCACACAACCATGGCTATTGTACTATATGGTAAGGTAATAAATATGAACTAAAAAAATATTTTATATCATTTTAAATAAAATAAAATTCCATTTTTTTATAAATTTGAAGGGTGGAAACAAAATTTATGCAAGTTGCCAGTTTCAAACCCTAGGCTTATGTTACATAGGTTTGTACAAGGATAAGATCTATGAAAATGGTATAAAAGAAGTTTTATAAAAAAATTATAATAAATATATGATGTATTTAATATCTATATTCACCTTCCCCAATTTTTATTTTCTCATGAACATTCCAAAACAATCTCCAGCAACCAAGTTTATAGAGTTATGAGTGCTCGTATAGGATTATGTTAGCCTAAATGAAGACTTAAGATCACTCTTCTCAATTAGAATAGTCTCAAAGGTTAATTTTCAAAATTAAAGCTCCTAAAATATTTTATATAACCTATCTAAACTCAAATTAAGTTTAAAAACAATCTAAAAACACTATTAGTCATTTCTTAGGACTGTGTAAACACATAATTCTTCACAACTAAACTACCCTATAGTTTGCATGGCTATTGACTTGAGAATCAATGGAAATGGAAAAAATAAAATAAAAATAAAATTTTTAAGATTAAATTAATTGTATTAGGATTCACAAGATCCAACATAGATTTCATAAAGTATCTCTTCATTCACTTCTTGATAAAAAAATGACACTCTATTGGCACCTTTACAAGAATAGATTGCCTTTTCTGAGGTTCTTGGTCTATTTCTGATCTTTATTTTACTCTCATTAAAACCTATCTTCTCCTACAAAACTAATAATATCACCTATTTTTATTCTACATACATTTATCACTTTTCATAACACTAAACATGTAAAATAACTCTTTTATAAGGCCATCTCCACGTAGGGTGGTAGTTACATATTCAAGATTGTTGACTTACATTTCTCTTTTAATAAATTTCATGTTAAAAAAACCTCTAAAAATTTATCCTATAACATTCACCAGTTTACACTAACATTTGAATTTCACACAAAACCAAAATACCACTCTAAGGCTAGTTAGAAGTTTTGAAATTTTAAATTCCTCTTTTTGGTTAAAAAACTCCAAATAGACTAGAAAAACATAAATACAAGACTCATAATGACTCAAAAACTCCCTAGAGTACCCTTAAAGAAATATAACACTCACACATGACCAAAAATGGTCATTATGTACTCTCAAACACACTAATGTTCTTTGTTACCTTAGGATGCTCTACATCACTTGTGACTCTCTTTATGCTCCCAAATTCCCTATCAAAATTCCATTTGATTTATAGGTCCCCATGATAAACCATATATAGTATATGTTCACATAAAGATTCAATGGGCTTAGTGAATCATTTCCCAGATGTAGTTCTCATAGTCATAGAATGTGGAACATGAGGGGCAGATATAACTGAAGTGGAAGGTGGAGGAAAATATGGAGGTAAGAGTGGAGGAGAATGGGATGGAATATGGAGATGTAAGTATAAATAAGGGTGGAGATGGAGTCATGGTGGAAAAGGGTGGAAAAGTAATTGAGGAGGCTTGAGGGAACATCTAAGACTACCATTGTTCTAGTGTCATAAAAATTTGAGGGCCAATGGTTCCTAGGAGTTGTGTATGGATGATAAATGAAAGAAAATCCAAATATTTGAGGGAATTTGGTGATGGATAGAGGGATATAAGAAGGAATTTTAGGTGATAATGAAGTATGAAAATCTTTTTTAGGATCAATCACCTTATGATTATTTTTTAGCCTCTTGTTTGGGTCTATTTGTATTGAGGACATGGAGGTAAAAGGCATATATGTAGTCCTAATTGAAGATTTTGGAGGATTCATGGATACTTATAGAATAAATGATGTAGTAGGATTATTAAAAACTATGAAGACTAGAGCACTAACAATAAAAAGAGTCACTAAGACTACTGGTATGCTTGTAAAGATCACCGGTGTAGTTATAATTAAACTTACCAAGGATATTGAGAATGTAGGATAGTTGGGCATCTGATCTCTGTTTGGGTTTAAGCTGACCTATGGGGTTGGGTGAAGAGTCATTGAGTGTGAAAAACATGTCAATGGGGTATGCAACAACCATAATTGGGTTTTGGGCTAAAGTAGGGGAATTTGGGTGCTTGGGATTTTGAATGAGGTTGAAGCTAAAGGACTAGAATGGAATTGGGAAATTGGGATCACCTAAGCAAGAGGAGGTATAACATGTGTAGGTTATGATAAGATATAAAAACCCAAGGAATATTCTATGGACTGATTAGGAGTTCTAGTAGTTGGGCTAGATGCTCTTAGTGTAGCCATTAATTAGTCCTTAGTTAGACTAGACTCAAGGATGATGTAAAAATTTAAAGCATGAGATAATTGAGGTTGTATTACCTATGAAGATTATACATGCACAGTATATATTGATTATAGTAGAGTATTAGGTGTTGGGAATCCCTATAAAATTCATGTAAAAATCTCCCTCATGGTTGTTGTGACCTCAATGGTTAACTGCATAGGATATTACTATATAAGGATTGATCTTTCTGCAAGGGTTGGTTGAGCATGAGATTGAGACTTAAATAAATAAGTGTCCTCAAAATTTAGGACCACCTATGCATCATCAAGGCGGTCCTCATGGTCATAATTAATGTTGAGATTTATTTATTTATTTTCCACATGGGCCCACACTATACCATTAGGATCCCATTACCTATTATCTAATTTTCCCATGCTATAGGAATCTTAGTGTTGGGTTAAAATATATATTGGTGTTATATTATTTACTTGTGTCACCTTATTATCATAAGGAATGATAGATAGGGATTTTAGTTTTGGCCATGGAAGTGGCCTGCCACACCAAGAATGAGCTAGTAGGTGATATCCTACTCTATGAAGTAGTTTAGTACCATATATGGTAATATAATAATGGGCCCTTTAATTACTTATAATCATACTATGGTGTTATATTGGTAGTATAAATAGGTACCAATGGGCTAATCAAGCCTAAATATTGAATGAAAGGCTTGGCAATGTCTAGAATGTTAATGTAGAAGTGGTGGATGTAGACCTTGTAGAACACCACATGTAGTAAAAATCCCATTGATACCCATAAAGGAAACATTAAGCACTTAAATTTAAAGGTGGCATAGATGACATCTACCATGTATGACATCATGTATATATTATTGCTTGTACAAGCATTATTTACTTTCTTGGTGAGGTTAACCATGATGAGACTACCTAAATATAGGATCTCATCCCCTTTCAAGATGAAACTAAGAAGGATAACCCTAAATCTGTTGACATATATTATATCTCTCACCCTATACATGTGGTTGAGCAAGAGCATTCACATGCACCCACCTTATTAAAAGGTTTTAATTGTATAAGAATTAGGGTATTTTTTTATTGACCTAGTGATCAAGATCCTCTACCCAATGTTTTTGAACATCATAGATGTTCTAGGTGTGTGTCTAAAGATACATGAAATCATTCTCATAGGTTATGGTGTAGTATATAAGCTTATAATACTACTTTAATGTAGTCTCAAAGATGTTTTTTAATTTTTAATATAATATTGGGTGATCTCACAACATCCCATTTCACTTATAGGGAAGTAACATGTTGATAAATAGGTTAGAATATGGGAATACCTCTATTTTGGCCACATCCACATGGATCCTAGATGATATGATGGAGATGAGCTCATTTTAATATTTTATTTCATCATCATTGGTCTCATTGAGTGATATCATCTTGTAAATATCCTTGATTATCTTGAAAGCCTCATTATAGTGTTTGAATAAAGTTATGCCATGTAGGAAGGTAGTGTCCCTAAAATCTAGCTCCAATATAGGGTTTAATGATGAAGATACCATTGTATAACTAAGTTATCTTGATGCATATAAATTTCACTAAGGGGTATCCTCTAGGTTTTTTAGTGAATTTGATGCAAAGGGCTTGAAATTATTTGAGTAGGAAGATAATATTTAATGCTAAAATTAATCCATCAAGACCTTATAGAGCTCTAAATTAAATTTTCTAGTAATGGATTTGGTGATCTCCAATAGTTTTAATTGACCTTTGAGTTGATGGCATGAGTATAGGTTAGTAATTTCATAATTTGGAATTAATTTGATATTTTGAAAACAAACCCCCATTTAGCTTTAGTTGATAGAGGTAGGACTTCTTGAGATATTAGATTATAATTTTCCCCTTGGTATAATTAATAAATGTAAGGAGTATTAGGAGTACATGCCCATATATCCCTCATGGAATTGTGAATGAATCTAAGGTTGGCCACTTGCCAAGTTATGGTTGGTGGGATTGATGAGTGATACATCACTTGGATGCAACAAGAAGTCATACATCTTGACATATTTTAATACTTGATCAGTCATCTAGATGTTTCATTTACAAGTGGAATTTATTTATTGGATAAATAATCCCAACCTATACTTTATTTTTATCTTATTTTGGCATTATAGGACCTTTTACCACTTCCATATATGAAGCAACACATATAAATTTTATATTCACTCAGGCTTCCACTATAGCAACATTGGGACCTCCTAGGGCTCTAAACATTCTAACACTATGAGATCATCATGAGACATGTGGTGCCTTATAATTGGATTTAGGATCTAATAGATTTAATTCCTTTGACATATCCAAGACCTATTATGTCTATGACAAGTCTAACACCATAGGAGTGTCAGGAGACACATGACACCTCCTCTTTAGATATGTGATATGACAACCCCACTAACTATGAAAACTCTAATAATTCCCAAGGGTGTAACAAATATAACATCATGGGAACATCATGAGATATGTGGATCCTCCTCATTGGATCTAGGATATAACAACTTTGATGCCTCTAATAATTTTAAGACCTCCCAAGGCTTTAAAAATTTTGATACCATGGGAGCATCAGTAGACATGGGGAACCTCCTCATTAGATCTAGGACCTAATAGTTTTGATGCCTCTAATAAATTTAATACCTCTCAAGATCTAATAAGTCTAACACCATGGGATAAACAAGAGACATGTGGTGCCTCTTCATTGGCTCTAAGATATGAAAAATATATAAAAGTACTAAGTCATTTAAAGTTCCATGTAATCAAATACACACTTACCTTTGAACCCAAAAGATTTTAGGGAAAGTGCTAGATCAAACCCTAAGACTATGGATTTAGAAAAAGCTTGGAAAAATAAATTATTGCATAAAAACACAATTAGTTTAAAATAATTATTAAGTATTAAAATATTTTGAGAGCATGATGGGCTAGATTTTTATTTGAATTTCTCAAAATCAGTAAGCAACTAATGGTGAGACTTTATAAGACCCTTTTGATCTTGATTGAGTGGATATTGGGATTCTATTCAAGTAATGATCAATAAATACCTGATCAAGGTGTTAAACTTTTTAGAATTTTATTAATAAATAGGTCCCCTTTTCTTTTATGAAAATGGATGTGTTGGGAAAACATTGTCAATGATTAGAACCCAAAATGTGGACTTTCATTATTGAAACATTAGACAAGTGTATGGAGCTTATTTAAAAAACACAAGATGATAAGCATGATTTATTTCCTTTTTTATTCATTTCTCTTTTAAATACATGATAGAGTTTAGAGGTGCCTCAAGTGTGCAAAAATCCCAAAAAGGATTTTACTTCTTTTCATAATTTGGTTGAGGAAGGGAAGTTGCAAACATTGTTATGATATTATATATGCATCTATATCCCTTGAAGAGATACCTTTAGTCCCACTCCAGACCTTACTCCATTTCTAACTAGGTTAGAAATCTGAAGATGGATATTTCCCAAATCACCCTTTCTTAAGAAGAGACCATGATATTTCATTGAATTTTAGAGTTCCTTTAATTTTAATGTACTCTTTATTTATGATACACGAGGGTTTGGTACCAATGAAAATAGGTTTATTGGTTAATTTAGTGAGTTATTTAACACTAAAGGGGATTTTTTTCTCATTAAATGGATCCATAGTGACTTGATAGTCTCTTTAATGTTGTGATGATCTATTTTCTATAAATGGAACTTTTCTTTGTTCATACACCCAATTTTAAATCAATGGCTTCCACCCTACCAAATGTTTTTAAATGAATCACCCCATGTGTCATATTTTTCAATAATGGAGACCCATTATTTGTTTTATCTTATCTAAACCATGTCTTTGAGGTATGACTTAACTTTGAAATGACCAAACCCAAAGATACAGGGATCAATGCTTGGATTTTAATCTTAACATTCTACATCTAAATGTCTACTTCATCACATGGGGGAAAGGGATTCATGTTTGGGATCAATAAGTTATTTTATATTTAACAACAAAAAAGGTAAAACATAAGAAGGGCTAAGTAAAAACAACCAAATTAAATTCAAGAACAGGCACACAATAGAAGAAAAATAAGTAAAGCTAATCTAATATTTACATTACAATCCTTTTCCCAAATATATATTGTAAAATTGCATTGGATGGGGAATTATATAAGTAATGCTTCAAGAAATATCCATTCATAGGAATTAGGAGATCATTTCCTTAGAGATCCTTAAATCTAAAAACATTATGCCCAAGTATATAATAATTTGGTAAGGACTAACCTAGAGTGGGACATGTTTTGAATGTTTCCCTTTATTCTCATGATATTTATCACACAATAACACTATGTCTAATATTTGGAAAGACTTTACCTTTTATTTCTTATTGAACCATATTAATGTTATCTTGATGTCTACTAAAATTTTGTAGAGTTTCTTCCCATGCATCTTCCATCTAAATGATATATAATAATCTTGAGTATACCTTCCCCTTGTCCTCCATATATTTTTTCATGAATTTGTACATATATAGTCTGATGTTTATTAGTAATATGGTATCCAAACCTTATAACAATAGGAAATGTAGACTCTTGATATCTTGTTTATACTAGGTGAGGTTAGCCCAAAGATTATACTTCAATAATTAATGCCAATATTTGGGTCTCTTTTAAATAGACTCTTTTATTTCATTGATCATGTTTTTATTGGTCAAATTATCCAAATTATTTCATCTTGGGTAGTAGTTTGAGGACAATCTCAAAGTAATTACATTTTCATAATCCCATTTAGTGAACTTGGTTGGTTGGAATAGAGGATTGTTATCACAAACTAATGAAGTTGGGGTGATAAAATACATAATTATGTTACCCTCAAGGAATTTTATGACCTTATTAGATGTAATATTTTTGGTAACCATTTCCTCTATCCATATTGTGAAATAATCAATTTTAAAAAGTATGAAATTATGCCCTACTAATGAATTTGTGTTGATGACTCCTACAAAGTCAAGTCTCATCGAGACAATGAGTGTTCTTATACCATAGTCTAAAGGGGATTTGATGCATGAACTTATCTATTATTGAAGGTATGGCATTAATATAATGTGTAAAAATAAGCATGGGAATCCTTGAAGATGATAGGCTAATAGTATCCTATTCACATAACTATATGAGTAGTTATGGTTCCTAAAGGATGAACACTACTCAATTTATCATGGTAATTGGCCATGACTTCTTTCACCTCTTCTTATAATAGGAACCTAATATATATTCCATCATGGTTATTTTATTAAATCAATCCATTATTCAACATGTAGTGGTATAATTGAAGCATAAGATCTCTTTTTTATGTGCATTTTAATCTTGGAGGAGGATTCTCATAAAGAAGATTGTGTATAATTAGGTCATACCATCCATAATAGATAATTTATAAATGGTCCAATTTCACCACAATGATCCTTGTGTCAATCTCAATAATAATAAGGTTGAGAAATTTTCATGAAACTAACTTGACATGTTTAATCTCTAGGTCATATTATTGCATCTTGGCCATCCATCAACCTCTATGTTCACCAACTAATTCTATCCCAACATGAGTTTTATTTGTAGATCTAGGATAATATAATGCACATTATTTATGAGAATATAGTGCCTAATTTGTTCACATGTTTGAATAGGAAATAGGCATTATTGTCCAAGGTGTACTTCTTCAACTTAGTATCCTTCACATTCATACTCATAAAGGTTATCATATTCTCATCCCCATCTAATTTATAAGTGAGTATTGTAGCTATGGTGTGCTCTATATAAAAAGAGTATAGGTATAAGTATTTAATGTAATTTAGGATAGTCTAGACTAGGACCTACATGATGTAATATTTTATGTCTTAAAAATATTTATGAGTTGTGGTGGTTCATTCCACTTTTTATTCATATTTCAACATTGTGTATAGTGGCTTAACAATATTAACAACACTAGATAGGAACTTGTGCACAAAGTTAATCTTTTCAAAGAAATATTTTTATTATTTTTCAATTTTAGGAAGGATTATCTTAGAAATTACATAAACACATTGAGGATTTATAAGAATAATTTACATGGTGATGGCATAACCAAGGATCTTATGTTTCATGATGATAAACATGCTCTTATTTGGGTTGAGAGAGATGCCATACCTTTGACACCTTTCAAATATATTATATAAGTCATGGATATCATTGGATATGATCTTTGAGAAAATAATCAAGTCATACATATAAATAACTATGAATTTACCAATAATACTCTCAAAATTAAAGTCCATAGATATCTAAAAATTGGCTCCCACATTGATAAGGTTGAATGGCATTTGATTATAGGCAAAGGTTACCTACTTGGTTATGAATTTAATCTTTGTTTCATCCTTTGATTTCAATAGAGCCTAATTATATCCCAAGAATCCTTTCATAAATGACATCATCTAGGATCCACTCACCATTTGAACCACCTTATACATGGATGGTAGAGGGTAATTTTCCTTATCATTGGCCCTATTTAAATTATATAAATTAACACATAATTTAATCTCACCACTCTTCTTACACATGGGAACCATGTTGGAAACCTAATTAGAGTGATAGACTAAAAATATTATCCCATATGAGAGGATTTTATGAACCTCCTTATGAATAAAGAATTCTAGAATGAGTTTTATAAGTCACTGGCTCCATCTATAATTTTTTTTGTTCAGTTTCAGTGGGATAATATGCATGATTATACTCAATTAGAAGACCTTAAGGTCTATATAGGTCCAAGTAATAACATGTATATTTTAGATGGTAGTTTACATTAGAAAACTCAGACCTTGCTTATTTATCTACAATTTTTGAACATATACTTACTTTCCTACTCCCCAAACACTAACATTCAGGATAAACACTATCATTGACTTTATTGTCTTGACTCGACACAAGTTTTTAGTGCCATAAAGTCATATAATTTTTAAATGAAAAGTATCTTAATGGTATACTTAAGTGATTTAATACAAGTAAAATTATCCAAAGGGATTGATATAAAAACAAGATTAACCTTCATTCATTTCTCAACTTTAAGACCTAGAAACATGGTAACAATACTAAGTATTCTTACCAAAAAGCATTCAAATATAATTCAATTAAAAATATATTCCTTACTTCCATACCATTCATAGTTATAACACATATACAAGTCTTAAGTAATAAAAAATCATCCCATGAGCTTGATTTTCTAAGTTATGAGATAGGTCACTATTATAGTTGTTTTCCACATATTGCATGATTCACACACAAGCCAACATGTAGGGGAGAACTACATGAGTTTGAGGTCCTCTTCTATAGTATTGGATATATAGGTAGTACCCACTAATATAAGTGTCTTTGGGGTCATCTTGACACTACATGCCCACTAACCCATTTTCCCCAAGGTCACTGTAAAGATGAATAAATAGGGTTTTGACATTTCATGAGGAATAACAATCCATGACATAGATCTAAATGCACCAAAGTGATGGTGAATTAAAACCTAAAAGCATCCAAATGGTCAAATCACTTATATAATATATTTTATATAGGACACTTATGTCAAACCTAAATTTTAGCATCAGTACAATTATCCTAGGCTAATGTTAGTGTTCAAAGTGTCATAAGTGTTAGATCTAGAATTTGATAATTATTCTAAAATCTCCTTCTAACCTACTTTATTCCTTTTCTAAATCTAGCTCTATGTTATAATCAAAACCATATAAGTATATTAATTATAATTTCTAATAATATTGACTTATTTACGGCCTTAGGGCTATAAAGGAGTCAACTTATGTCTTGAGTACTCAAGTTCACCTATGAGCACCCTTCTCATATCTCTTGAAGTGTTAAGGTAGTTCAAAAGGAAGATCACATGTCATATGTCAAGGAAACAAGTTAAGTAAGGTTCCATGTCATGTATGTTATCATAGTTATCTTTTACACCTTTTTGGATCTTGTGTCAATTTCACTCCTTATGATTAGTTATGTATAAAGATCCATAGTAGGCTTTGGGGTGGTTTTAATGGTCCAAAATTACTCACATTAAAGATGACACAATGTTACATCTCATGACCTATCATGAATCTATCTAAATATGTTGAAATCTTATAACATATGGTAATAAAATAGAGTTAAATATGTTATAAGGAATGTGTGGTAACCTTGTTTAGGTTTTCAACATGTTTTAAAGTATTTTAACAAGTATTGAGGTAACCTCCATTTGAACTTTCACTTAAAACCATATGTATTAGATTTAAAATGGGTGTTTGACCATAGACTGATGTTATTTTGACCCTAAAACACCAATAATACCATCCATAGCTCTTGTAAAAGCCTCCATTATTACCATAATTCCATGATCAAATATTTTTATATGTAAAAGGGATGTCTTTTCATAAGTCAAATGATTTATTATGCACTAAAGGGGAACAAACATGGGAAATGATGCATCTTAAACTTCCCAATCCATAATTCATGTTTTTAATTGAATTTTGACACCTCATTTCCCTTCTCATTTTGACCAATAATGTTTCATGGTTTGAAAACCTAAGAAAATTCAAGAAACTAGTGTTTTACAAGAGTTTTCAAGCAAGTATGGATTCATACAGTACTATCATGGTCAATAAATGTTAGGGATATATAAGGGGGATTAAATAAAGACATAAAATAAGAGAATCTAAGAGTTTAAAGTCAAAATATTTCAAATACTAACCCATTCTTTCCATTATCCTCTTTGGTAGCCATGGATAGCATCTCAGGTTCTTCTTCAGTATGGATAGGAGAGAGAAGATGGAAATCTAAGATATTAGCTAGAGAAAGGGGGTCTAATGGCCATATTATCACTGGTATTGGTTTTTACAGTGGTTACATGTGATTTATTAATAATGGTTAATAAATTGGGGTAGTTAAACTGGTCTTATACATCCTCATAGGATCAAGAATGGAATGGTTTTAGTGTGTTTCTAGCTTGGTTAAAGAAAATGGTGATTGTGTGTGCTTTATAAAAGTCCTCAAGATCATTGCATTATGTTATTCATACCTAGTTCACATGTATGATCCCATGGGTATAATAACCCTCTAATTTATCATAAGTTGTAGACTCCAGGTAAATGTTTTCTTAATGATGTAGGACCTCTAATGCATATGTCTAAAAATGGCTAGTAGTTTGAGGTTTAATGATGGTTTCCTAGATTTATTTAGATTTTCTTGCCTCCTTAGCACAAGTGGAGTGATCAAATTATCCTCAACTCACTCAATACACTACCTTCAAATGAAACTATCTATGTAGTTAAGCTTTAGTATAGATATGAATTAGGTGTTTCATAGATGTCCTACCCTATATTAGACTCGACCCCACCCACTAGAGGCATATATAGGGCTATAGAAAATGATAGACCATCACCTATACCTCTACATGTATGTATATATATATATATATGTATATACATATACATATATACATACATACATATATATATAATATCTATATATACATATATATATTATATATATATGTATATATATATATATATATATATATATATTATATATATATGTATATATAGATATAGATATTATATATATACATATATATGTATATGTATATGTATATGTATGAATATATATATATATATATATATATATATATATGTATATATATATGTATATATATACATATATATACATATATATATATATGTATACACACACACACACACACACACACATATATATATATACATATAGATACATATATATATATATATATACATATATATATATATATATACATATATACATATATATATACACATATATACACATACATATATATACATATATATATGCATACATGTGTGTGTGTGTGTGTGTGTGTGTGTGTGTGTATCCTTTGCCCTCCATATAGATATAGCGAGATAGAGGCCTAGGGAGGGGGGATGACAACCATAGTTTGGATGGATCTAGTGTGGCTAGATCAATTGATGTTGATGCACCCATATCCATCCATATATAGAGAGGGATATGTTAGACTTATATATACACCTTTTGGTAGGGTGAGAGAGGTCTCATCCATATCTCATGGTGGCCATTATATATCATCAGGAAACCATAAAGGTAAAAGAAGTCTTATATTCATATAGAAGAGTCCCTATCTCATAAGAACTAGGATTCATTATGGATATCAAGGCCAAGGAATTATCAAATATCTTACCAACACATTCATAGACTTTTTTAGTAGAGTTTAATATTTATTATAAATGTTTAAGGTATTCATGGAATCTTAGGTTTCAATTCCCCCCCCCCCCCCCCATGTGTCTAATTAATGAACTCAAAATGTCATACCCTATTAAGTGTGTGAATAGGGGTGTCTAGGGTCCCCATATGTGGTCTTAAACATTATTAAAAAGTCATCATGGCATATCTCAAAATGTACATATTGTGTCATAGTTCCATCAAAACATTTCACCTATCAATAGGCCTTAGTTCCAAGTTAAAACTCCTTAGGATCCTATAACCATTATTTACAAGTTTAAACCCTTCTACATAATCCTAAGTCATGAAAACAAGGTCTAAATGATGCATAGTATAACCAAGAACCATTAAAATTTTGATAATAATGCATATTAAATTGATCATTTTGTTGATAAAAAATAATGAAGTTCAGGAGGTCAACTTAGGCCCAACCTTCAAAGGGTTTCAAAACCATCATATACAATTGAGTCTCAAAAATGTAAAAGAAGGGTCATAAATTATGAAATTGTCTATCTTAAAGGAGTGTGATTTGGATTAAATCAAAGACACTAGTGTATAAATAATAACATAGAATCACTCATTTTGTTTAGGAGCTTGCTTTAAAACCCCTTAATAGTCAACACACCTATAATACTACTTACAAGAAGGTAGGCAATTTGTCACTAACATTAGACATGAAATGTTATATACACATGGGGGAGAGATAAGAAAGAGAGGTAGATCATAGAGGTTATGGTGTTGATAATCAAATAAAATTGAAGGTATGACTAAGTAATCTCACTCAAATATGGGTGGTGGCTTGGTGCATTCAAATCTACCTAGCCAATCAAAATGCCTGATTGATGTGAATGACAAAGACAACTAGTGATCATATCAACCCATTATTTGATGATCTTCATCTTCATTAGTATTACCAAGGGTGTAATAAAGTAAATTAGTTACCTAGTCTATGTTAAACACTCATGACACATAGGCCTATGAATGACTTATAGGTTTGCTTTGATAGTAGAATTGGGGAGGCCAAACATCAAAGGATGTGGTTAGATATTAAGAACATGTTATCTAAGCACCCTAATTATATCACTGTGGAGAGATAGAAGAGACTAATTAGATATCCAACACCAATATTTTCAATCACTTGCATTGAATAGTGATGGTTAGAGAAGGCCTACATGATAGAGATAGAGATGGTGGTCTGGGAAGATGAGGTCAAGTATAGAGGGTGTAAATCATATAAAGAAGTGTGTATAGTGATATTAAAGACACATATACATTTAAAAGCCACTCAAGGTCTTGGAATTTGGTCTAATCTTATAAGACCTAAATCTAACCTTAACCCTCAAGATCCCATCTCCGCCTTAGTGGTAGAACCAAACCCTTAAGCAAATTTAAGGCTATGAGAAGATTTATGGTGATGATTCAGGTCCTAAAACATTTTTTAAAGGTAGAATAAAATAGAGAAGTGGAAATTTTGGTAATATCACCACTCTCGAGATCTACAACCCTAATCAACCATGTCAATCTACCAACTCAATCACTCAAATCTCACATGGAATGATGAATCAATCTCAGTTATCTTAAGGGGAGTTTGGGACACCTATGAACTTAAGATTCATAGAATAAAGAGTTAAATTAAGGATACCATATCTATGAACAATCATTAATACTAAAACCTACACATACTACCTAGGAAAAAGTGCTTGAAAGCCACCCAAATTTCACTTGGTACTCAACATACAATCTATATGGGATCAAGATCTATTCAAGATATTTAAAGTGGTGTATTGGCTCAAAATCCATGGAAAAATCTTATGGTTTTAAGGCCTATAACTTATGAACCATCATTAAGATGGTACGCCACCAAAACCCTCTATAAATACTAATTAAGACTTAGTGAGGGAATTTCACCCTCAAACACTTCAAAATGAGGAAATTAATCCTTTAAATAGTCTTGATGGTCTCCCTAGGTCACATGGGAATCTAAATAGTATATTGGTTGGCATATGAAGGGTATATGATGTATAGATCAAGCTTAAGAGTGACTGATCCAATCCTATATTCAAGATATTGAAAGGATTCTAAACATTTTACATTTTTTTGAGGATGGAGAGGGATCAATAGGTATCAAATAGTTACATAATGGCCACCTACAGGTGCCTCCATTTCTAATCGCCACTTACATACACGACTAGATGCCTAGTAGAAGACTGTGTGTTCATAAAAGATAATTAATTGGATTAATCAAGCCAACACAAATGATACTAAGGACATAAGGGTTAATCTACATACTATAAAATGTGTCCAAGGATCCTCACCATTCTATTTTGGAGTCAAAACCTAGGAACTCTACCTTTAGGCCTATTGGCCTAACATCTTAATGCAATGCTACTTAAAGACTAAAATAGAGGTAAAAAATGGGTTACAAAATAACTTAAACCATGATAGATATGTGTTTCAAATATTTTTAGTTGTGTGATAAATAGTGGTTTGTAGAGGAAGGATCAAAATTGGTCATTGTGGCCTAAAACTACATTGAGAGTGCACAAAATGTACAATTATCACTCGAGGAGCAACTTGATGAGCTTAAAACTATATGAAATAATTTCAATGGGTTTTAATCACTTTTAAAATGTTGAGGGGTCCTATCTATAAGAAACTAGTGATATTGGTTCATAATTTAAGGCCCTAACCTTTATAAATAATTGTTAAGAACCCAAACCCCCTTAAGCCTCCCTAAAACCCTAATAATGACTTGATGGAGAAAATATTGAAGGTTTTGCATATAAATTCATTGAAATTTATTTGGAGACACCTAAATCTCATATTAAACTCTGAGGAGATCCCATCCATGAAATTGGTCTATATACACAATTATACAGACCCATGTAAAACATTATTTTTACAAAGTTAAATGATATTTTCAAGGTGAAGATTAACATGAAGAGTTGAAGATCATGGAATAATGTGGTTTGAGGTATATTTAACCTTCTCAAATAATAAAACACTCACAATTATTCCTATAAAATATACTACACATCTACACCAAAGGGGTAGTCTAGAAATGCTTGTAAAGGGTGACCTAGTCACCTAAGTAAATAAGAATTACAGGTGTGCACCATTAAAAAGGCATAATTCATGGTATAATATAAATTTATGGACCTATAACATTATTATTAACCTATTATTAATATTATATTTAGGTCTCATTTTTATCTAAATAGTTAACATTAAGTCACTAGGCCTAATAGCCTAATAAGCCTATATGGTTAGAAAGGAAGGATGACATTAGTGTAGGGGGCTGCCAAGAATGTTATTGCAGGTCATGAAATGTTTGTAACTACCTCATGAAGGTGAGAAAGTCCATTTTTTATGCACCATGAAATATGGGGTAGTTTTCTAAGTCATATTGGCATGAAATAATGAGGTGACTGCTAAAGCTTCATAGAGGGGGCATAATTCAACAACTTTAATGCTTTGTAACTATAAAACTCAGAGGGAATTGATGAGTTTGGCATGATCATCCTATGTATATGGTCAAATTTGGCCAAAACTTGACATAAATGACTAAAATTCTCATTCAAGGCCACTCATCACTAAGGCAACACATGGAGAAGTGTGGAGTCTAGTTGTAACTACTAATTGAATGGATTATGTTTATTTATGACCTCTTCATGGATTTTCCATGCCTAATTATCTTCTTCCTCTTGTTCATGTTATATAAATTGAGGATCTAAGGCTATTTTATTTGTTTTAGTTTTGTGCATTATGTCTCCAAGGTGACTAAGGATGTTGATGAGGTGTCATGTATGCTAGAATGATAATTACAAAGTGTGCTTCAATGAGCCTCAGTGTTCCTACATGGTTTTTCAGTGTTTTCCTGAGTGAGGAATTTGATGGATGATATTTTTGGTATGGACATGTTTCAAATTCCATATGGGGTATCAAGAGTTCTTAAAATGAGTATGAAAATGAGTGGACCTCATCTGTTAGTTATTTGTTTCATCTAAATAGTTTGGGTCTAGTGGTATAAAATCTGAGTAGGTAGTTTGATGATGTCACCATTGCCATGAGTGGATGATTCTGGGGGAGTTGGTAATGTGGTTGTGATAAAACTAGTCTTTAGTTTTTATATTATAGAATTTAGATCATGCATCAAAATGTGGTCAAAGATATGAGGGTGAAAAGTTGTCTTCTTAGATAGAATTCACTAAGTTCCCATACTTAGCCAAATTTGCAAAAAGGTTAAATTAAAACCAAGTAAGCATGTTGAAAAGGTTAGTATTCACATATGTGGAGGTGTGAAGATAAAATTATCATATGCATTTGTTTATTTTTGTTCTTAACTTTTATTCACTAAATTTTAAATTATACAATGAAGCACATCAAAAGATATACATGTGCAAATTTAGGATTCTAGGCAGATTGACTATGTTTTTCAATACTTAGCCAAATTTGCATGTGGTAAGAAAAGCTGAGTAGGCATTTTGATGATTTTATAGTTTTCACGTGTGTTAATTTCAAAAGAATTTGATCATATGGGTTTATTTAGTTTTGAGCTTAGTTTATTTACACTAAAATTCAGATCATGCACTAAAGTGTGTCAAATGATATGCATGTTAAAATTTGGCCTTCTAGACAAGTCCTAAGCATAGTTGGCTTTGTGACAAAATATTTTGAGAAATAATTTTAATGGTGTTATATCTTGCATGTGTGTAGGGTTTAGGAGTAGATTGTTATATGGATGGATTCTCCTATGTGGGGATATAATATGGTTCAAATTTGACATCATTCATCAAATTGAAATAAAAGTTATTAAGGATCATATTTTTATTCTTAGACAAATTACAAGGGTCCCCATACTTAGTCAATTTTGCAAGAGGTAAAGATCAAGCAAGTCTCAAAGAGGTTGATGGAGAGTGTTTGTTCCAAGATGTCATGAATTAATGAAATGGTAAAAGTTGTGCATTATTTTATGACTAAGAAAAGGTAAAGGATAAATATCAGATGTGAGTGGGAGTTCATAAAGATTTATCGAATGATGAGTATTGATAGTTAAAGACCTAGTTGATCCATAGAGATTGATGGTGCATGATGAGTCAACATTGCAAGATTGCATGATATGAGGTCAAAGTGAATGAGATTTAACATTTGAGAATTGATGCCTATACATTAAAGTTTAGACAATATTAATGGTGTGTAATTAATTTGAGAAATTAGGACATGATATGTGAGCTTAGTGTTTGAAGTTTAACTATGACCGTTGACATTTAAATATTAAATTTTAACAAAGGGAAAATCTAGTGTGTATTTTAGTTATAAATTTTGATCAAGGATGAATTTGATCATGCTATAAAAATAAAATATGAAGAGGAATACATGGTTCATATAATGAAATTTATATAAATATTTTACAATGTGTAGATTCAAATTTATGAAGGTTCAGAGTTGACTATGTTTTCATGTTTGTTCTGTAAGTGACTTGAGAAGAATGTTTTAACTTGTGTTGATTTTTTTTTGGATGTCTCATGATGAATTAGATATTTATGAGTGTTTTAGAATCCATGAGGATTATCTATGTGGTATTTTAATGTTTTAACAATAAATATTTGTATGAACAAAGGTAAAGAAGTTGACTATGTTCCTGAAGGTTACTAGCAGATTTAGTCACCATCTTGTGGAGGTAAGTTGAAGGTGTTCTAAGCTAAGTTAAAGAAGAAAATGAGGAAGAAGATGTTTTATAAGTCTAAAATACTTATTAAAATTAAATTTTTTGAATAGTATGTTCTTAATCAAATATGGAGAATCATATTAGACTAACTATATTTTGACTTTGTATGACCAATTTGAGTGGTCATCTTGAGTGAGATAGTTTGAAGTGTTTTAGCCTATGTTGGATTTTCCAAGTCACATGAATATGTTTTAGATATATTGGATCTTATATTCATATGAATTTTTAATGTGGTTATATGAGAGATTTGTGTGTTATATTCAAAATTTTGTGATTGTGGTTTCTATGTATGAAGACTTGAAGAGCGAGGTGACCTAATTGGTAGGTTCAAGTGTGGATTTGGTTTTCCAAGTGGAATGGATCCATGTGGGTATGACTAAGGGGTAATTTGGAGTGGACCTATGCTTTTGGAAGTGGTTCCAAGTTTCTATTTTTCTCGTTGAAGTGATATGTGGGTGAATAGGCCTCCATGAGACTTATAAGACCTATAAGGGCCTTATTAAAAGGTGTAGCTGCTTAAGGGTGACCCATGGATGCTATGGCTGAAAAATGAAGATTGTTTTAAGATGTGTATTTATTTAATAGAATCCTTAAGGTTTAAGGAAAGTATAATGGCTTACCAAGAATTTGTTTATCATGAAGGCTCTATATATAGTGAAACCAAAGAAGATGGTTTCTAGGCTAGTGGGAATGGTGTGTGCATTGAAGAAAAGAAGAGAAGAGGTCGAGTGTGACCAATGGTTATGTTGATGAAAGGATAATATTAAGGAATATGTTGATCACATATAGTTCATATTTTTTATGTCTTCATAATGCTCTTGTATTTTTAGGATGAGCAAAGTATGCATGGTATTGAAGTATTAAAATTGAACTTGGATTATTTGGGCTCACTGATTCACCCCCCACTCTCAATTATTCTACCTCTAGTAGTATTGATCCCTTAGCTAGGTGTGATGAAACTCTACCCAAATTGTATCTTGTAAGCCTTGTGTATCAATAAAAAAAGGACTATTCTTAAGTTTCCTTGATATCTTAGAGTGTTATATTATTTTTAATTTTCATAATTGGTGAAATTTCATTCTCCTTTATAGGTTCTTTCCCTCACCTAGTTTCTAAGTTACTATTATATGAAGGTCATATGATGTGCCAAGCCACGGTGATTGTGTTTGAAGAGTAATATGGTTGATAGTGCCTTAAATAGACCTATTTTCCATTATCTTCAAGTTAAATACATCCATCATATCCTTCACATGAAATAATTATGTTTAGGATCTCATTTTAAAACTTGTTTCAATCATTAGTCCTTACTTGTTTCACAAAGTGTTGATTAAGGATTAGTTAGACTGGACAAGTTACTATTGGTGCATCGCCACCCTTAGCTTAGTTTTTAATTCATGCTTCTCCCTCCATTTTCACCCCAACAAGTTATTAATATTAATAATTTAACTAAATTGATTCATCAGGGGAGCTATGCCTATAAACTAGAGGTTTAGTCCATATATAAGTCACTCACATCTCTTAGACTAATCCCATGTTACCCCAAACTTAGAGAACTCTAAACAATACTCTCTTAAGGGTGTATTTTAGTGTTTTAAAATTTATGTCATGCCTAGTGGGACTAGTATTAAAGTGAGTTAGAGCATGAACTTTTAGTATTTGATGATATCAAATATCTTTAAGTACTCTAGTTATTGACCTACACTCAAGTTTCATGCCAAAATTAGTCACAAGGAATTCATAAAAAGGTAAGGAAGTTGAGTTTGTTGAGTTATCTTTGGAATTTTATAGGATAAAGAGATAACATAGGTATAATCCTAATCTTACACCCCCTAATATCTTAATATTTCTCAAAAAAATACTATTGTAAACCCTACATCTAAAATGGTTAGGCATAGACATTAAGATTTTATGCCCTTAAATAGTGTTCACCCCTTAAATCTAAACCAATTTGATGATATAATTGTTTCTACACATAAGATCCTTCCCTATTTCATAGGATAAAACTTAACCACCCCTCTTGAACATCTTTTAGACATAGGAAACATATGCTCAATTTAAAATGTGGCCTAGTAAAGTGTGGTAATGAGGTTATTAGCCACTTCCTTGAAGGGTAATTAACTTCAATGGTATATGGGCTTAACATCATATTTTATCAATACTTTGGATGAATATGGGGAACAAATTTGCAAACATTTGAGGATAAGAGGGACCATTTGTTTTTAGTGGATCAACTCACCACAATCAAAAGGGATCCCTAAGAGTTTATGGTAGGCTTCAATTATAGGTTTCAAAAAACATGGGATAGGATACCCATGGTAGTAAATACCACCACTTAATTATGCTCTTTTGTACTAATTAATATCATAGAATTATGATGTGGTAATCATGATATAGTCCATGGGGGGAATACAATATTAGATGCCTATGAGGTGGCCATAAGGGCATAAAATTGTTTAATACAAGAAGGAAAACCTACTCCAATACCCCTCATGCCTTTGTTCTTACATATACAACCCTTATGCCTACCATTTATGACTCACTAGCACCAACTAATCATGGTCAAGCATATGTTAAACAAGTAGATAGATTGGGTAAGATTGAAGGGTTGCTCAAGGCACAAAGTAACAAGTTAGTAGCCTTAGAGAGGAAATAAATTCCACTTCATAGACCTTACTAAGCACCTTATCATGAACCCTATTATCCTTATCAGTAAAATAGACCTCCATATCAACCTAATTCATAAGGTCAAAGGAAAATAACTCAATCAAGGCCCTATAATATATTTAACCTCAATTCTACTAACACTTATAGACAACTAGCCATAAATCAAAATAAATATGCTAAATAAGGTCAATTATCTGCATAATGGGGGAAACCTCATGAGATGTCAATCACTCCAAGTGGTGATGCTTATCAAGCCTCTTTCATGAAGTAGAATCAAGTTCCTCCAATACATGACAATCAACCTCCCACACAACACAAAGAAGGTCCTTCTTTGCAGCATGGAGAGACTCCCTTCAGGACTCATTTTAAGATGTCAAAACAAAAAGGAACAAGTGGAAGTAATACACCGATTGAGACCACTTTTTTAAACTTTCAATTAGGAGAACATTCTTTTGAGCAATGTGCAGCCAAAGTGGATAGTCTAGTTACAACCCATACAAGGGCTAAAAGAAGAGTAGTTGGTAATGATTTAGAATTTAGAAGAATAACCCCTCCACCATACCAACCATATCAAGAAGCTACTAGACAAAGTGAATTTCTTAAGACCCCACCAACTCAAAAAATTCAAGATGGGAAAGTGTAATATTATAGAGTTACATTCATACCCCAATTCACACAAGCTCCAAGTGGTACTATCACTCCTAAATTATAATCAAAGGCTGTCAACTCTCATATTAGCATTGTGGATCAGATGAAGAAGGCCCATGTTACCATACCTATGTGGGATACGTTGCTCATTCCAAGATAAAAGGGTTTCCTCTAAGAAGATTTGTCAAAACTCCACATCTTGAAAAAGTAGATAGAAAAGGTGGGTGCAGTACAATTAAATAACAATCATCCTCATGTGTCTTAATAAAACAAGGTAAACAAACCCCCTCCTTTATATCTCTTTGTCATTATAGGTGATTCCCTAGTATAAAACTATATGATAGATAGTGGGGCTAGTACTTCTATCATGCCTAAGTCTATAGAAGCTAAGTTAGGGCTAAAGTATGAACCTAATGCTAAATGGGTATTACATATAGATGGGTCTCATACTAAGACTATTAGTGTACTTAAATATTTGAAAATTATCTTGGTGGCCTATCCTAATTGTACTCAAGATGTGGTAGTAGCTGACCTCCATCCTTAATTTGCCTTATGTTTTTATAGGGGTCTATCTCTCTCCTAAATGGTCTTATATGGTATTTAGGACTAGGTATGGAAAAAAGGTCACCATAAGGTCTAAGCCTATCTATAGATTCTATTTAGTTCCCTAAATGCCTAATTTTTCTAATGTCAATTATACTATCATAGATGAGGATAAACACCCCAATGACCAAGAGATAATTAAACCACTTTAAGGTATATCATATTTTATTCTTGATGAATAGGGGTTAGATAACCATGGCTGTGATCCATATAATATCACTAAGGAGGTAGGTTTAGTGATATATTATATGTATGAGGAAGGGGTTGTCATAATAGATCTTACTGGCCCTAAACAAGACTATGATGGAGTGTGTAATTTGTTCTTTGTTAGATCTAGGTCCAAGAATGGAAGTGGGTCATGTGTCATGCTTGTAATTCATTAAAAAAAAGATACTTTTCTTCCCTAAGGTTTCAATTAAACTACACATGCAACACAATAAATTATGATGCCCTCATCCATGGGATATAATGGGAAAGAAAGAGAGGAATCAAGCTCTTATAAGCCATGGGAGATAGTGAGTTAGTAGTGC
Organism: Torreya grandis; assembly: GCA_037957365.1. NCBI lineage: Eukaryota > Viridiplantae > Streptophyta > Pinopsida > Cupressales > Taxaceae > Torreya > Torreya grandis. Next base: position 2,287,554 of record JARHVA010002485.1, on the reverse strand, counting down.
ATTAGGTAAGAGGGTAGAATGCAATCAAGAATCCACTCTTGAATGCATACAAACATAAGGTTTAGGAACTCTTAGAATAATTTTAATCCTTTGAAATTTTCTTAATCCCAAGAGAGGCCTATCATCTTGTAGATTGATCGATGATAATAGGAGAACAATATGATATTGTAAGTGGGGTCAAGGACATCCAAGAGTAGTCTAAAATAAAGGTAATATATAAACCTTCAATCCATGATAATGAGGTTAGCTAGTAGGTTTTTCAAAATGACATGAAGATAGAATGCTTCTTGTAGTAGGAGGCAAATTTATACTCAAGACACCAAGGTAGATTGCAAAAATAGTATGGGGACAAAATTATCTAATTGAGGACAAAATAGTTACCTAAAGTATTTGTAACCTTGGAATATATATTCAATAAAGATGATAATCTAAGGAAATATAATTTTAGTATATCCACTAAAGAGGAAAACTATGAGAAGGTCATCATTTTCAATGATAGGCTACTCAAACAAGGAAAAGTGAACACCAAGGAGGAGAAGGAAGCCTTTATAGAGTTATGTAAAGAATTTGTAGACATATTTGGTTGTGAGTATCATGAATTAAAGGGTTTTGACCCTAGTTTGGCTCAATATACCATAGATTTGAAGGCAAGTTCTAAGCTGGTGAGACAAAAATGAATATCGATAAATCCCAAGATTGAGATCCTTATGAAGAAATAGTTGACCAAGATCATTAAATCCAACATAATCTTCCCCATCAAACACTCTTCATTGGTGGTTAATATTTTTCCTTTAAGGAATAAGAATGGGGAGATAATGTTATGTGTAGACTTCAAGGATATCAACAAGGTGTCATTGAGAGACCACTACTCTTTGCCATCCATGAATTAGATTCTTGAAATGGTTGTAGGTTCATAATATTTCTCTTTTCTTGATGGATACTTAGGGTACAATCATGTGTTAATGAAGGAGGGGGATCATCACAAGATTACCTTCACAACCAAGTGAGGAACTTATGATTACAATAAGATGCCTTTTGGACTATCTAATGCATGAGTCACCTTCCAAAGGGCAATGGACATAGCCTTCTAATGACTTATCAATGAGATGGTGCTCATCTACCTTGATGACATCACAATATTATCCAAGGATCCCAAAGATCATTTGACACACTTAAGGCTAGTTTTTGATAGATTTAGGTAGTATGGGGTCTCTTTGAATCTAAAATAGTGTATTTTTGTAGTCCATGAGGGCAGAATTTTAAGACATGTTGTGTCAAAAGTAGGACTCTCTATAGACCTTGAGAGGATAAGTTTAATTCTTGTTCTATCACTACCCAAACATAAGAAGGTATTGTATATTTTATTAGGTAAAATAAACTTTATCAAGAGGTTTATAAATGTTTGTTGGGTATAGTGAGCACTTACATCTAGAGTTTGACCTGACCAAGCCTCCTCTAGAGTCATATTATCCAAATTATTTATAGGACTTCTGTTCAGGATGTATACCATCATATTCACTACTTCTACCCAATATCTATATGGGACATTTTTTCTTTGGACCATACAATAATCCATGTCCATCACCATCCTATTTCATCTTTTCACAACTCTATTTTGCTAGAGAGTGTAAGGGGTAGTGTACTATCTATGTATGCCTTTAATGGCACAAATCTCCTTGAACTATTTTGAGATGAACTCACCCCCATTATATATTCTAAGATATTTCACTGACCATCTCACCTATTTTTAAACCATAGCTTTCTAAGTAAGTAAGTTAGAAAAAAAATCAAATTTATTCATTAGAAAGTATACCTACTTTTTCCTAATGAGATCATATACCAGTAATAGAAAATAGCAGGCTCTAGAAGGAGTAGGTATCTATAGTAGACCATAAAAATATGAATGTACTATATCCAATACTCCTTTATCTCTCAAAGCTTTACCAACATCAAATGAATGTCTAAATTAATTCCCCAACTAAATTCTAGTACATACATGATGATTATCCTGAATATAAGGAATCCCCTTAACCATCTTAGTCTTTCTTAATGTATTCAAATACTCAAAATTGAAATGCCCATACCTTTCATGCCATAGTGAAATTGTGATATCAATCCCTGTAAGTGAACTTTCCTTTTCCTTTATGTATTTTCAATCTTATAAAATCATTTCTCACCAATCCCAACAACAATAATCTTGTTATCTATGGTAGTGACTAAACATTGTTATCTTTTAAATTTTACAACAAAACTAGATTTTGAAGTGATCTCACTAATTGAAAGTAGATTTTTGTTCATATTAGGCACATACCTAACATTATTAAATGTATACTAAACTACACCAAAATTACACCATTGAAACTAATTTTAAAATTTCCATATCCCTTCACAAAATGAGTTATACCATCTCCAAAAGATACAAATTCATTACTATTATTATTTTCCACAAAATCCACATACTAGTCCTTAATGTCATGTATAATGGCGAGATGCCCCTGAATTAAATTACCATGCATGATCCATCATATAATTACTATTGGAAGCCATGAAAACAAAATCAATAGATGTTTCCTCACCTTCACCTTCATCTACATTTGCATGATGAGCTTTATTTTTGGGGTTAGATATATCCTATTGTCTTTTCTTGCAATATTTTTTAATATGATCAAGTTACTTATAGTAAAAGCATTTAAACTTAAATATCTTATTAAAACCACTTACGTGCAATTTTTTTTTTAGATAACTAGAAGTTTTACCAAACTATTTACCCTTTCCCTTGATGAAGAATGCACTCTTTATAGAACTAAATGTATACAATACTGTCTACTCCTATTGTTTCTCCTTCTATAATAACAATGTAGACAATTTTTTTAAGTCCAAAGTATACATCTCAATAGTCATGTGAAAGGACTCCATAAATGACTCAAATAAAGGTGGAATATTTTACATTACTAGAGGAATCAAATATTTTTCATCAATAGGATTCTACACAGCCTTTAATTGATCACTAATGTCCTTGAACTGTAATAAAAATTCAAAAACAGAGCCACCTTCCTACATCTTAGTGGAAAAAAAACACATTCTTCAAATATAATACCCTACTAGATTTATAATCATGATATTTATAAGTAATATTAGTCTAAAAATTTGATGCATTGGTCACATTTCTGACCTTTAAGATTAATTTATCTATTACTAACATTTTTAACAACATAAGAGCCTTATGATGATGTTTATCATAGTCATCGGTACTAGTGGTAGGATTTTACTATTTACCAAGAATTATTTGATCAATATTTTGATATTCACATATCATGAAAATTGTGTGACTCCAAAAACTAAAAATTTTGCCTGTCAGTTTTTGTGAATCTGGAAACAAGAGGTGTTGTAAACTAGCTAGTTTGACATAGTTTTTCCAAAAATTAAAAATACTAAAAAAAATATAATTAATTAAAATAAAATTTATTCTACCCACTAATTCAAATCACAAATTGGTCAATACCTCCAATTTTTAGGAAAAAATTCAACATCATTTGAGATATTTTAAACTTTTCAGCTTTAAAAACACCTAAAATAGATAAAAATAATTGAATTGGAAGATATACAATTCCAATTTCAAAAATTATTTTTGTGTTGGATTCTAGATTTAAAAAAACCCAAAAAATAATCAAATTTTTAGCCTCCTAGACACTTATGTGATAATTAATCATCGATGGGGCTCGAATTTAGCTTATATTCCAAAGTTTTCAATTTTCAATATTTTAATAAATTAAAATAATTGAAAATTTAAATATATTCACATGAATATAATTTTTAAAAACATTATATTATAATAATAAACCAATTATAAGAGAACTAAACATTTTCAAGAAAATGGCTAGCTTGTGAAACCTTCGAATGTTAATTATAGACATATTTCTCAGCCAAATCAAATGCCATCAAATCTAGTGAGATTATCCCAAAAATTTAAATTTTTTATATCCTTCACACACAAAAATAGTGCTCAAATAAAAATTTAGTCTCTTCCCCAAATCGTATGGAAATTACCAACTAGAAAACTTCAAATGCAATTTTTGGGTAAAATACTTAGTGAAATTCAATTCTATCTAATTCAATAGATGAATCTCAGGCTAGAGAATTTTATAGAAATAAGAATCATCAAAAATAGTTCTTAAAAAAATTAGACTTTTCATCTAATTTGAATTCATAGGAATAAAAATCTTCCTCTCATGGCTCTTTATTGGGTGCTTCACACTCTTCCATGACAAGACCATTATCTATTTCTCCACAGGCTCCCTCTCAAGCTTCCTAAACTATAAGATCTACTACCATATTAGATTCAGCAAAGAGATGAAGAAATTAATTAACTAGCATACAAGTGTAAAAAATAATAAAATTTAAAGCCTATTATATAGGCACAAAATATACACCCAAAAAAAAAAAAAGTGGGTGAAACCAAAAGCATCAAGTAGCATAAAATAGATAGGCCCATGAAACCTTCCTACATAAGTGGTTGATACCACTTTAACCATAATCATAGGGAATATACCTTAGAAAATAAACTAAGGTTATATAATAATATGCTAATATAACCCTCATTCTCAATAAATATAAAGATTTTTCATGGAATAAGGAAGGGAAAAGAAGATTTATATATATCAAGTAGAGCATTGCATAAGATCCCACCCTCATCAACCCTTGATACTATTTTTTCCATGCTTATGCAATAAAATAGTGAGGCTCTTGACTATCCCATATACTTATTTAGCCAAAGATTGGAGGGGTATGAATAAAGGTATACATATGTGGAAAAATAATTACTTGTATTCATGAGAATTCTCAAGAAGTTTAGACACATGGTGTCTAATCACCAAATATATGTCATAGTGGTCTACCCTAGCATCAAACACATCATCCTTAATAGAAACTTGAATGAAAAGAGAGTTGGTTGAGTGATAAAATTCATGGAATATGACAAAGAAGTTGAAGGTCACTAAATTAATAAGGGGTAGGGGATTGTGTCAATAATTTTTAATAGATGTGAAGGAGGACAAGGAAATGGTTTTAGAAAAGCAAAGTGATCAATAAGAAGTTGTACCTACATCTCCTTCTAGATGGACTCAATACATGTTGAGATTCCTTCAAATGTTAAAATTTTCTATAGGCCTAAATAGGAAAAGAAGGAGGTACTTCAGACTAAAATCCATTCCTTATGTCTTTATTTATGGTGTGGTTTTCAAAAATGATCTTGATGGCATGCTCTTGAGGTGTGTAGAAACTAGCCAAATTAAAAAGTTCCTAGACTAGTTTCATGATGGGCCTTTATGAGGACACTTTGTAGCCAAGATCAAAACAAAAGGATCATAAGATCAATATATTTTGGCTAATTTTGTTTAATGAATTTTATGTTTGGGTTAGGATATGCCAAAAATGTGCTATGTTCACAAGCAAGCAAAGACTAGCTACCTTGCCTATCAAGCTTATTCAAGTGGAGTAGCACTTCATGCAGTGGGTCATATAATTTATATGTATGATTCACCCTCCATATAGTTTAGGACATAAGTGGGTATTGATTGATATAGACTAATTTAATAGGTGGGTGGAGGTAGTTATACTTAAAGAGGAAAATGAGAACTCAGTTTTGGAGTTTTATGATAGTCTAGTGACCAATTTTGGGGTCCCCTCTACCATCATATCAGATAATGCACTAGACTTAAAAAGTGTAGGGGTGAGTGAGTGGGATCTTAACCATGTAATTTACCTTAACTCTTCCTCTAATTACTATCCATATGGCAATGGACTTTTAGAGTCCATAAATAATAATCTAATTAGGATCACAAGGAGAATTATGGAGGATAACCAAAGGGAGTGGCATACCAAGCTAAGGACAACATTATGGGTGGATAGGATCACTCCTAAGAGAAATAATATCCATTAACCATATCTTCTTATCTATGACAAAGAGGCAAGGCTTCCCATATCACTTAAGCTACTAGCCTTAAAACATACACACCAATTTGAACTCATGGAGAATGATGTTATGGAGGTAAAAATGAATGAATTAAGGGAGATAGAATATACAAAGGATTATGATATGCATGCCATGTGGTCCTAGGAAGATCAGGTCAATAGATTATTTTACAAGAGATATTCTTTAAATATCTTCTAATAAGGTGACATTATGCTCAAGTGGGATGAGGATCGTGTTAAACTAGGTAATCACTCAAAGTTTGATAGTTTTTGGAGTGGACCATATGTTATCAACATCTATAAAGAGAAAAAATCCCTTCCAATTATCCAAGATGGGTGGTGAGGAACTGCATATCCCTAGAAATGGGGTTTTCCTAAATTATTATTACTAGGAATCATAAAACCATCTTTGCACACAGTATTTTAGGTTTCTTTCTTCCAAGTGTTGTAACAATTGCCTTGTTAGTTGCTTGTTTAGTTGTGTTCTTATTTTTTTTTTGTGTGTCCTTGTTGTGTTTCCCTTTTATATTGTTGTGTGTCTTGTATATCTTGTTATAGTCCTTGATATCTACAAGGTATTAATCATGAGGTGTTAGTTCAGCTAAATAGTAGTCATCTAGGCATGAGTAATATATAATAGATCATGGGTCTTCTTGACCAGTAGGTAAGTCAAGCCTTCAGAACCATAAATAATGTTGACTTATTTATACCCTTAGGCTTATAAATTATTCAAATTATGTCTTGAGTACCCAAGTTCACCTATGGTCACCCTTCTCATATCTCTTGAAGCATTAGGGTAGTTTAAAAGGAAGATCACAGGTCATCATGTCAAGGTATGTTATGGCAATTGTATTTTTCACCCTATTTGATCTTGTGTTTTAAGTTTTCTCCTTGTGATTAGTTATGTAAAAGGATCTATAATAGGCATTGGGGTGGTCTTAATGGTCCAAACTTACTTTGAAGATGACCCAATGTTTTAGCTCATGATATATTATGAGTCTATCTAAATATGTTGAAAGCATACAAGTTATGTCATGGCTAGAGGGTTAAAAATGTTATAAATAATGTGTGGTAACATTATTTAGGTATTTAGGATGTTTTAAAATATTTTAATAGGTATTGAGGTAACCTTAATTTGAAATTTCACTTAAAACCATATGTATTTCCTTCAAAAGGGGGTTTTAACCATAGAATGATGTTATCTTGTCCCCAAAACACCACGTAAAAGGGATATATCTTCATAAGTCAAATGCTTTATTTTAGACTAAAGGGGATCACATATGGGAAACAATAGCTCTTCAACTTCCCCATCCATACTTCATGTTTTGAATTTAATTTGACCTCTTTTTTCCCTCATCCTACCCACCAATAACATTTCAAGGTCTAAAAACCTAACAAAATGTAAGAAACTAGTATTTTGTAGGAGTTTCAAAGCAATTATGGATACGTAAGGTGTGATCATGGTCTACAAATGTTAGGGATATATATAGGGGATTAATATAAACATTAGGTAATAGAATCTAGGAGTTTCAAGTCAAAAGAGGTTAAAAACTAACCCCTTCTTTCCATCATCCTCCTTGGTAGTCATGGATAACACCTCAAGTTATTATTTAGTAAAAATAGGAGAGAAAATATGGTAACCTAAGATCTTAGCCAAAGGAAGGGGGTCTAATGGAATTATAATTTTTGGCATTGGTTTTTATAATAGTGACCTATGATTTGTGAATAATGGTTAAGAAATTGGGGAAGTCAAACTGGTCTTATACATCCACACAGTGTCAGGAATGGAATGGTTTTAGTGTGTTTCTAGCTTGGTTAAAGAAAATGGTGATTGTTCATGCTTTCTTAAAGTCCAAAATATCCTTATATTACATTATCCATCCCTAGTTCACATGTGTTAGCCTATGGGGATAAGAAACCTGTAAGTTATCATAAGTTGCATATTAGAGGTAATATTTTCTTAATGATGTAGGACATCCAACACATAAGTCTAAGAATGGCTAATAGTTTGAGGTTCAATGATGGTTTCCTAAAGTTATTCAAATGTAATTTCTTCCTTAGTACAAGTAGATTGATCAAATGAGCCTCAAATTCCTCAAGACCCTCGTTTCAAATGAAATTGTCTATGTAGTTAAGCTTAAGTGTAGATATGAACTAAGTGTTTCATGATAGTGGCTATTGGATATTATCAAGGCATTATAGAGGAAGCATAAGTGTTATATTCATGTAGATGAGTCCCTATCTCACAATAACTAAGATTCATTATGGTTCTCAAGGCCAAGGAACTATCAACTAACTAACCAACACCTTTAGAATTGTTTAATAGAGTTTAATATTCATAAGCAAAGTTTAAGATTTTCTTAGAATCATAGATTTCAATTTCTACCCCCATGTGTCTAATTAATGAACTCAAAATGTCTTTCCCTATTGAGTGTGTGAATGAGATGTGTCTAGGGTCCCCATAGGTGGTATTAAACATGATTCAATAGTATTCATGGCATCTCTCAAAAGGTATATTTTATGTCATAATTCCATCAAACCATTTCACCTATCAATAGGCATTTTTTCTAATTTAGAGATCCATAGGATCATATAACCATTACCTATAGGTTTAAAACCTTCTACCTGATCCCAAGGCATGAAAACAAGGTCTAAATGTTGTATAGTACTACCAAGAACCATTGAGACTATGAGAATAGGGTATATTCAAGTGTGAATACTATTGATAAATCATAACCAAGTTTAGGATGTCAACTTAGGGCCAACCTTTAAAGGGTTTAACAAAATCATTAGATACAAATGAGTCTCAAAAATGCTTCAAAGGGTTATAGACTATAAAAATGGTTATCCTAAAGGAGCATGATTTGGATACAAGGTAAGCCACTAGGGTCTCATACATAACATTGAATCACTCATTTTGCTAAAAAACCTACTTAAAGACCCCTTAATAGTTAACACACTTACAACACTCCTTATAAGAGTGTAGGAAATTTATCCCCAATATTGAACATGAAATACTATATGCACATAGTAGGAGAGCTCAAATAGATAGGTAGAACATTGAGGTCATAGTTTTTAGAAACAAAAAAATCTTGAAGATATGACCAAGTAAGCTCACTCAAACATGAGTAGTAGCTTAGGTACATTCAAATCCACCTAGCCAGTCTAAATGCTTGACTAATGTGAATGATAAGGAAAAATAGTGATTAGATCACCTCCTTTTTGATGATGTTCATTTTCCTCAATATTTTCATGGGTGTGATCAAGCTAAGTAGCTACCTAGACTAGGTTAAACACTCAGGACACACAAGCATGCACATGATTGTATAGGTAAGATTTAACAATAGAATCGGGGAGGATAAACCTCAAAGTCTATGGTCAAATATTGAGAACATGTTACTTGATCCCCCTAATTATATCACTATAGAGAGATATAAGAGACTACTCAGGTATCCAACAAAAACTATTTCAAGCACTTGCACTAAATAGTGATGGTTAGAGTAGGCCTACATGAGAGAGATAGAGATGGTGGTCTAAAAATATGAGGTCAAATGTAGAGGGTATAAATTAGATAAAGAAGAGTATATAATGATATTGAATCCACATATACATCTATAGGTCACTCAAGGTTTTGGAACTTGGTCTAAGCCTATAAGACCTAAAGACATCCTTGACCCTTAAGACCCCATCTCCACCTTAGTGGAAAACCCAAACTCTGAATAAAACTTAAGGCTATGAGAAGATGTATGGTGATGATTCAGGTCCTGAAAGAGTTGTTTTAGGTAGAGGAAAGTAGAAAAGTGGCCATTTTGGTACTCTCATCCCTCTTAATCTCTACTTCCCTAATCAACCATGTTGAGTTGGAAACTCAAGCACTCATATCTCACATGGCATGATGACTCAGGCTCAATAATATTAGGGGGAGTTGGGGACCCCTATGCACTTAATATCAATGGAAGAAAGAGTTATAGTAAGGAACTAATCTCTATTGATAATGCTTAACACTATAACCTATATAGAATACCTAATAAAGATCTCAAAGGCCACAAAACTTTACTTGGTACTCACCCTATAATACGCATGGGACAAAGATCTATTTAGGAGATTTGAAGGGGTCTATGTGTTATACATACATGTTAAAAGGTTCTAGTTTTGAGACATGTACTCTATGAATCATCATTAAGATGGTAGGCCACCAAAACCCTCTCCAAACCCTGATAAAGACCCAATGAGGAAATTTCACCCTCAAACACTTCCAAATGAGGAATTTGAACCTTAAAACAATATTCATGGTCACCCCAAGTCACATGGGCCCCCAAATAGTATACTAGTTATCACGTACATGGTATAAGTTATAAGGATCAAACCTAAGAGAGACTATTCCAAGCCTATATGCAAGAGTTTTAAAGGTTTATACATATTTTACATGTTTCTAAGAAGGGAGAGAGATCAAAAGGTCTCAAAGAGTCACATAATGGTCACTTGTAGGGGCCTCCATGTATAATATCGACTTATAGACATGCCTAAGTACATAGTGGAAGACTGTGTGTTCATAAAAGTGAATTAAGTGGCTTAATCAATCCAACACATATTATATTAAGCCCTAAGGTGCAATTTACATACTCTCAAAGGTGGCCAAGTACCCTCACCATTACATTTTGGAGTTATAACCTAGGATTTCTACCTTTAGGTCTATTGGCCTAACAAATTTCTCAAGGTAATGCTACCTCAAGACTGAGATAGAGGACAAAAAGGGGTTACATAATACCTCAAACCATCATGGATATGTGTTTCAAAGAGTTTCATATGTGTGAGCAATAGTGGTTTATAGAGGAAGGATAAGAATTGGTCACTATGGCCCAAAATTATCTTGAGAGTACACATGATGCACAATTATCACCTAAATAGAAACTTGATGAGCTCAAAACTATACATAATAGTTTCATGGGGTTTTGAGCATATGAGGGGTCCTATTTAGAAGAAACTAGTGGCATTGGTTCATAGGTGTTGACCAACATTGACCCTATAGGTCAAATTAGGACCCTTATAGGCAAAAACTTAAGTTCTAGGTGTTTTTAAGTGTCTAATATTATGTCATAGGGTGTATTATAATCCTTTTGATCTACTTTAATTTCATCTTATCCTTATCCTTAGTATAATTAGTTAATATATCATTTGGAGTCATTTTGAAGGTCATTAATAGAACATTAAATGAGTTTTACAACCTCCTAACGAAATGTGAAGGTTATAAAAGGTGATTTCATGTCCCATGTGTCCTAAGAAGTCTTATGTTTCTATTTCTAACTGAAAAATGGCAAGTTTTTTAGAAGAAAAAGCAATTCTTTTGAAAAAAGAGGAGTTTTAATGAGGTGTGTGGACTTGTATAGCCTCCTATAGTTGATTAAACTTTAGGAGTGTCTTTTAGTCATCCACACACTTACTCTATTGATTTTTTTGATAAAAAACTTCAATAAATGAAGAAAACTACTTCTCTTTTCTTCCATTAGGCTTGGCAAGCAAGAATGGCCTTCAGGTTTGTACTTGGTATGATTGGAAGGAAAAAATTTAGAAAAATTTATCTTAGGGGTGTCTTTTACACTCAATCGACTTATATTTGATGTTTGGTTGTAGAGGAATGGTGACCTTTGCTTTATGAACCATTCCTAAGAAGTTAACCTATCCAATTTCCTTGCTAATATATGCACCCTACACGTTTTTCTTTGGTTTGGAGAATTACGTATAGTCTAATTAATTCTATTGATTATAGATGATGTTAGGTCCCTACTCAAATTTTATCCATGCTTGTTTTATTTTTTCAATGTGTTTTGATATGCAAATAATCATCATGTTGTAAGAGAGGGTACCATTCTATGTTGTAGGTAGGTTTCCACTATATACACAATCTCCATGCTTTGATAATGGTTTTGGAGGGTGTATATAAGTTCATCACCATGTTTTCAATGTCATCATTATCCCTTCATCTTTAAATTTATTTCCCCAAATCAATCTTTATGGAATACACAGTCACATTGGTATGCACAGTCAAATTTCTACTTATTCCTAATTATAACCATGGTGATTTGAGGTTTGAAACATTCATAATGGTGTTTGATAGGTCCATAATATGTTAGGAAGAGTCTTACAACATGATACATCAAAAAAAACATCTCTAAATGGTACAAGATCAAACCGTGATGACTAATGCTCTGACACAACCTATGGTTCTACTTTATTCAATGTTAAGGTACATCTATAGGATTTAATCCCATGAAGTAAAGGTATTTAATCTTGTTTAGATGTATTTAAATTTTATAATAACCCATTTTATACCTTGAATTTTTTTATAACTTGTTTTATACCTATAAACATGCATGTACCCATGGTTTCCCTTTACTACTAGGGTTACAACATTACAAGTGTACCTATAGGTACCACTCATGAGCAAGCACATGGGACAGAGGTTTATGAGTGGTATGAGGTAAATAAATTTGAAAATAATCCATTTTATAACATGGTGAAGGCTTAAAATTGATCACAAGAATGTGAATCTACATACTACCTACATTTCTCATTGTCACTACGTGTATGTGAGAATATTCACCTACATGTGGTACTAGAGGGGGTTGAGAACTCTCAATGGAAGAGTTTAATAAGTTATAAATTTCCTTATAGTCTTAGAGTGTTGAGGAGATCATAATACACATTATTGGAATGTTAAGTGGATAAGTAAACTATGGGATTATTTCTAAATTTCAAAAGCTTGTGTTTAGGGACCTTTTCCCTAAAATAGAAAAATAGAGCACCTAAGCTTTTTATTGAGATATTACAATAGGGTTACAAGGAATTTTGATTCACCCAAGTGATAATAACTTCTATCTCTCACATAAGGGTTCAAATTTTAAAAGGAAGAGGGTGGATTAGTCCTTTGGTTTTCTTTCTAGAGAAGCTCAAACATGCACCTCTAACCACTAAAGTTCATTAGTGAAACCTACAAGGTTGAACTCCAATTAGACTCTTCACCCCAGGATTGTAAAAATAGATCATTAAAATATGTTTTTAAGGTCCTCGGTATTTTAAATAAGTATTCATGATCTAAAATATCATTAAAATAGGGTGACATTCTATGTTTTGAGGTCCCATGCACACCTATAGGTGTCATCTTTCCTAAGATGTTGATATGCACTGCTACCAATCCATAGTATAAGCTTGGGGATAGAAACACATTTGCATGTTAAGTAATATTGTTAAGTTTATAGGACATTGTATTCCAATAGACATAAAAATTAAGTTGTAGAACTAGGTATATTGACTTAGTAAGTACATCTATAGGCACATCTTGGTCTAAAATACTCTCTTGGAGCTGATTATAGGCAAATAATAAACTAGACATGGCATCTAGGTATTGTATTAAATAAGATAAATGTGAATAAATGAGTCCAATAATTTTTAAATGGTCATGAAAGATTCAATAAAGGTTTTATACATTGTCTAAATCCTAAGCTAAGCAAGTATACACCTATAGGATCCCACATAGTTAGTTGTAGCTAACTATGAGGGGTAGAGAGCAAACGAGTTAAGATCCTTGATGTGTAATTAACCCAAGTATTCAATAAATGAGTTTGAATCACTAATAAATTACCATATAAATATTCAAGTAATCATATGCAATGTATTTAAGTCCTAAATTATGCAAGATCATTTACAAGGGTCTTCCTCAAACAAGAAATATAATTAGGGCTATACACAGTCTTGATCAGGCAAGTAGTACGAGGGACATGTGAGAGGTTGGAGGGATGAACGAAGGTTAGAACACATTCATAAAAATTATAAAATCCTTGTGAAACCATAATGATGGATATTTAGTAGATGAAATGACTCATATCAGGCAAGGCATAATCCATATCTTGAAACCCTACACAGTCTACCTTCATAAAACTCTATTTTGGAGTTTAAAGGAGTAGGGGATCTATTGACCTCATCAGTTTCCCAAATTTTGTTTATAAAGTATCCCTTACATAAATAATATTCTAAAACATTCATTTTGTTTTGGAGAGGAGGGGAAGTAACCTTTGTTTTGTCTTAGATAGAGGGTACTTCCCTATGTTACAAACCCTGCAAGTCTTGGGGACTGGGAATGAAATGAGATGAATAGGAGATGTTTGGACCTTTCAAGGAGGTTTTTTAATTTTAAACACATGTAAGTAAAGAATGGAAACATATAAAATAGAGATAAATCCAAATATGATGGACTAAAACATCAAACTTATAGGTAGGCCTAATAGGCAAGGTTTAGGCCTAGAAGCCAAATGGAGAGTCACTTCTAAATTTAGCATGAGATGAGATTTATAATCAATTAGGGCATGTTTATATGGTAATAATATACATTAATAAGATATTTAAATGTAGTGAAGTCATAAAGAATGTCATTTTTGGCTCAGAGGTAGTCTAAGCCTACAAGAAATGGAGAAACAAGTGTGATAGGCTAATTTTGAGTACTCATATATTCTCTAAGGATATGCATGGAGGTCAAGGGAGTTTATAGAGGTCATTAGGGATCTTGAGATTTGATTTATTAGAATTGTTTTTCAGTTCTAATTTTAAGTCTTTATGAATGATGCTTAAGGGTAGAAATGACCCAAAAACCCTTGTCAAATCCTTAGAAAGACTTGATTAGGAAAATAAGGCTAGAAATGAATCCAAATAGATTATAATGGATTTGTAAATACTTTTATCCTATAAAGGAATCTATATATATAGTTTAAATCCACTTAAGGTGTTTCATACCTATACAGATAGGGTACCAAATTGGTTTTATTAACTATTTTGTCCATTACGCAAGTTCTAGGAGGTTCAAGAAATGAAATAAACTTTTGAAATAAGTTTGATACTTAAAATAACTTCACATTTATATTTCATGAATTGTAAAAACTCTTAATTGTGCCTACCAAAGCTCTCATCTTAGCCAGTAAAAATTGGCATAGTGAACATGATGTTGAGAAGGATGAAAACTTCAAGTGGAAGTATTTTAAGGTGTGAATGATGACTACAAGTCCATGGAGGGTATTGAAAAGTGTCATACAATAAATTTTAATTATTTTCATGGAAAAATAAAGTATTTTTGGAAGCCAAGTGTGAAAGGTGTGTGAAAGAGGTGTTTTTTTAAATTGAAAATGGTGATGGCTCACTTTTAGAAGATTCTAGATGACTAAGACTAAAACCAATGCATGGAGAGGCATGTATAAAACCCTTCCCTATAATTCCAATCATGATAGTTATCTATAATTAATTTTAAGATGTTAAAATAGGGGTGAATAATGAAGGTAGTTTTCTAAGCCAACAAAGGGAATTTCATGCTACTTTTCCTGAGTTTCATGACTTGGGAAGCCACTTGTCTCTTCTAACCTTGCATGGTTAGCTTCAAATCCTCTTATCATGTTCATGCAACTCATTTTATTATATTTAAAATTATCCTTATGACCTTTGTGCTTATTTCTCTTCTCATCTCTCTTAAGTTATATAAGAACTAACCATTTTATCCTTTGTAAAATATGATCCACCTAAGTATGGTGAGGCCATGCTCATTTTCATACCATGGACTAATAAATACTATTGATTTTTACCTCTTCTATTATTTTTCATAGTGTGTTCACTTGAATGATTGATTTTGCTTAGTGATGACTTGTTGTTTCCTTAGCATTATTGTTTCATTCTCACACCTATTTGTAGTTTGAAAGCTTCTTTTTATAGGTCATGTAAAGTATTATAGTGAAGTTTCAAGGTTGAGTGAGTTATTATTTTTACTATTACCATTCAAGGCATCTTGTCTAGTCCTCCTAGCCTAAACATTCATCACAACCTCATAATGAAATATTGATGTGAGAAGATTCAGATTGGAGAAGTGTATATTTAGTTAGTCCCTTGCTCTCATGTGTAACATGTAGCTAGTTGTTAGTCATCAAAAAAAAATTTGTATCAATTAATTTAGGATATTTTACTTTCAATTTTCTTTCCATTTTCCCTTATAAGAGGTGTAGTAGTGATCCAAAAGTGGTATATCAAGGAAGATAGCCCTGTCTAGAGATTCACCTCATTCTTAGGCTATCGATAGCCTAGAGGTGTTTCAATTGTGATACTTGGATGAGGATAGATGAAACATCTCCTAAAAGGGTGAAAATAGAAGTGACAATAATAGCTTAAGTCCCTAACCTTTGTGAATCATTACTAAGAACCCAAAACCCCGTTAAACCTCCTTAAAACCATAATAATGACCTGATGGAGAAAATATTGAAGGTTTTGCATCTAAATGCACTAAAATGGATTTTTAGTCTCCTAAAACTCATATTTAACTTTGAGGATATCCCATCCATGGCATTTTTCTTTATATATAGTTGTACGAACCCATATGAAACACTATTTTCCAAGGTTTAATGATATTTTCAAGGTGTAGAGTAACATGAGTAGTTTTATATCATGGAAGAAGGTATTTTTAGGTATATTTAACCTTCTAAAATCATAAAACACTCATAATTATTATTTTAAATAATCTTATAGGTCTATACAAAAGGGGCAATCTAGAAATGCCTGTAAAGTGTGACCTAGTGACCTAGATAAATAAGAACTATAGGTGTGCACCATTTTAAAGGAATGATTCATTTTATAATATACGTATATACTTTTAACATGATTATTCACATATTATTAATCTCAAATGTATGCCTCATGTTAATCCAAATAGTTAACATCAAGTCACTAGGTGTAATTTCCTAATATGCCTATATGCTCAATAAGGAAGGATGACTATTCAAACAAAGGGATACTAAGGAAGTTATTACAAGTCATTAAATGTTTTTAAATACCTCATGAAAGTGGTGATACCAATTTCCTATCCACTATGAAGGATGTGGTAAGTTTTTAAGTGATATTGGCATGCATGAATGAGGCAACTACTAAATTCTTCATGGAATACACCTAATTGAACCACGTTAATGTTTTGTAACTATCAAGCTTAGAGTGAATTGACTTTTTTTTATGATCATATTATGTATGGGGTTAACCTTGGCCAAAAATAGACATCAACTCCCAAAATACTCATTAAAGGCCAATCATGACCAATGCAATGCATGTCGAAGTGTGGAGGTTGGTTGTGACTTCTAATTGAATGGATTATGCTCATTCATGACTTATTCATGATTTTTACAAGATTTTTTATCTTATCCATATTTTTCATGTTCTATAAATTGATTCTCTAAGGCCATTTTATTGATCCCTCAATTGGGTGCGATGAAACTCTACCCAAATTGTACCTTACAAGCCTTGTGAATAAATAAACAAGGACTATTTTCAATTTTCCTTGATATATTAGAGTGTTATATGATTTTTAATTTGCATAAGTAATGAAATTTAATTCTTTTTTATAGGTCCTTTCCCTCATCGAGTTGCTAGGATGTTATTCTATGTAGGTCATGTTATGTGCCAAGCATTGGTGATTGTGTTTGAAGAGTAATTTGGTTAATTGTGACTTGAACATACCTCTTATACATTAAATTTAAGTTACTAACATCCATCATATCCTTCACATGAAATTCTTATTTTTAGGAGCTCATTAGAAAACTTATTTCAATCATCAGTCCTTGATTGGTTCACAAAGAGTTGATTAAGTATTATTTAGAATGGATAAGTTAATATTGGTGCATCACCTCCCTTAGCTTAATTTTGAGTTCATGTTTCTCTTGACCTTTTACCCCAACAAGTTATTAATATTAATGATTGAAATCAATTGATGCATCAGGGGAGCTAGCCCCATAAACTAGAGGTTTAGTCCATACATACGTCACCCACAATTCTTGGACTAGTCCCATGTTACCCTAAACTTAGAGAAGTTTGAATAATCCTCTCTTAAGGGTGGAATTTTGTGAGTTAAAAAGACACATCAAACCCAAATAATAGAATCAATGTAGTTATCCAAAGATAATGTTAGTGTCCAAAGTGTTAGAAGTGTTAGATCTATAATTTAATGATTGTTTTAAAATCTCCTTCTAGCCTACTTTCTACCTATTACAAATATAGCTCTATGTTATAATCAAAACCATATAAGTATATTATTTTTTATCATTTACATGCATAGCTTATTTTTAATTTATAAATTTAACCTATACTCAACATAAAAATTTAGTATATGTTTATATCTAAGTTTTGAAATTTGGTCTATTATAGATGAGATTATCACCCTTGTGTATTGTCATATATTGTTAACCATATTATAAAACCAAGATAGGATAACCCTTTATCCAATTTAGGGTTAAACATTTGGTGAACCTATCCTTTATTTTTTGAACCAAAACCCTAGTTTACATATTATAATTTACATCTTCTTCAAAATTTCATTTCATATTTTTGTATTTTATTTTTAGATCTGATTTATCTCTTAATTATATGGGCATAACTTATGAATTATTAGTTAAATATTTTATTTTTACCTATTGGTTGTATGCTTCATAGTTTTATTGAACATTACAAACTTTATGGCATCACTAATAGAACAACATGCATGGAAGCTCCATTATGATCATTACTTTAATCCACCTGATGATCAATGTATCATATAAGAATACCTAGAATAACACCAAAAATATGATAGAACCTATTTTTATTACAAATATGGTAATGAAAAATATAATGATGAAAATTCAAATATAAATAACCAAGGTAGTGAATAGGATATTTAAACTTTTTGGGTATGATTATGATGACATCCCTCTTGGTTGTGAGACTCTTCTTATTCATTTGTTTTAAGATGATGAAGAGTTAATATATACACAAATGAGAATAATTAATAACATTCAAAATAAAAATATTTGATGCATACCTTATTTATTTACTTCACAAAGTGAGTGGCCTTCCTCCCCTTCCAATAATGCAAATTTTAAAGACACTGCATGTTTTGGTTCCTCTACTATCTCTCATTAAGAACACATTGATAAAATCAAGTGTGTGCCTTATTTTCTAAGTAATATTAATGTTGAAAATTATTTTCCCTATTTTTATGATCCAAATTCAAATATACAAACTTGTTCTTGACCTCTAGTTTGTGATGAGCAAAATGCATGTCCTATGTCTCCCATTGTCTTTTTTGAGGAAAAAATGAGAGTGCCTATAAACATCACAAGTAATTAGTTAAAAAACATACATTATTTATTTACACAAATAATATCCAAAGTATATTTCATGTATCATTTGAACATATCAAAGCATGTAAGATAAAGAGGGTCAAAATTAGCATTGCATCTTCTCTCGCTCCTTTAGAAAGTAAAATTGAAAGTGAACATTGCATTCTTCCTTATAATGATGTTAAAAATGAATTCTAAAATGTTTATTCCCTTCCGTCCTTTTAAATTTATTATACAAAAGAGCAAATTATTACAAGTGAAAGTCATTCCCCAATCATATTCAATGTTAAGATATTTTGATTGACAATAGTACCAACCTTCATGAAAACAAACATGATATACTCAACTCTTTAACCATGGAAACACCTTTGTAACATGAAATAAAAACATGTGATCACTAACCCCTTGTTAGTGGAAATGATTCAATTATTAATATGTTCCATGTGCATGGTAATTTATAACCACTAGTAAAAAATTCAACCTCCTTTTATTATATTTTATCTATCATAACTACCACAGTAAATTTTAAAAAATAATTCAAAACTCTTAAACTATAAATTTCTTCTTATGAGTCTATTCTTGAGGAGAATACATTAACATGGTAACCTATTACTAGGAATTTATTTGAGAATATTTATCATTTGAAATTTATTATGCCTAATTTCTCCTCCTTCAATGGTCAGGGGGACCCTATTATTAATTTATAACAATATATACAATCCTTTAAACATTGGGCCAAAAATGGAAGCTTGATCTTAAAGATTTTTCATTGTAGTTTAACAAAAAGGTCTCTTAATTGGTTTTATACTATTAAAAATGGTTCATTATCAAATTTAAATAAACTTGAAGATGTTTTTATAACCCATTTTCATCGTTATACCTTACCTAAATTTCCATTACAACATTTTCAAACATTGACAGAAATAAAAAATGAATCTATACATTACTATCATTTTATTTAAGGATGTTATGTATTATTTAGCTTACACACCCTCATATTTGTAATTACAATTTATATTTATTAGGATTATTATTTATCCATGCAAATAAATATCATTTCATAAGCCCTTTGCTTCATTTGAGACCCTGTATTGGGATTTGTACAAATATGAATGATCTCTAATGAATACTCAAACCAACTGGCCTATCTCTTCACCAAAAATAATGCATGATTCATGTTTTCAAGGAAAATAAAATAATTACAAAATATCAAAAACCAATCAAAACACCTTTTACACAACCAAAAGTATATGTCAAAGAATAAATGATAAAGGTGTTGAATAAAGGAAAGGAACCTACTTACAAAGTGATATCCCATAATTAGACCATATAACTCTACCAAACTATAGCCTCTTAAATTTTATTGGTATAGAGATAGACCACATGACATATTTTGAACTTTGTTGGAAACATTAATGATAATAATACCTCATAATACATAGTATCCACCACACTAATTTGAAAAGGCAAAAGGACAAAACTTTTGCATTTACCATGGTATCAATGAACATCGATGTAATGAGTGTTTTGATCTTAATTAAAATATTATATACTTAACTAATCATGGAAACATTTCATATCAAAAATACATATATAGACATAGTCCACATACTTTTCCTTGAGGCTTCTATAATAGGGTCAATCCATCCCATGTTGTTCCTTATGAGGAACACATAGTCTATCAACCATCATAGAAGATGACCACTATTATAAGTCCTCCTAGTGTAGTCTCTCCCAAGACTCATCTCTCCTAAATTGATCCCACTAAGGAACCATTAGTGGATGAGGTCCTTCATAAAGAGGCATAAGGAGAAGGTGAATCTATATAATAGATATTTATACCTAAATAGATATATATAAATTAATAAGACATTTATAAAAATACTTCAGAGGTAGCTAAAAAATCAGTAGTCTCATTACCTCATGTTCATTATATTCAATATTTCTTATTTTTATCTGGATTTCATTACATATGGAAATTACCTCATAACCAATAAATTTCATCAAATTGAAATATTTTATACTATGCACCATATTCAGACATCCAAAACACCTAAGCATGTTTCTAACATTTTTATTTCAAAGAATCCATACATCACACATATATGGGTCCCACAAACCCCTATGAATACTATCCCTTCATGACAATAGAGCCATATTATACATACAAATAGTATCCAAAATACTATAATGGTAGATATTACACCTACACATGCTACTTGGTAGTACTATAGATTCCTTACACCAATTTTTAAGTGGATAGATACCTATGACCATCATTTTCATAAGATCATAAGATGATATTTTCTCTCCATATATTCCAAAATACAAAAAATAAATCATAATAAAAATATATATTTAGAATTTACATGTTGTATTAGCTTTTTGGTCTATATGTTGTTGGTTCCATGTTGGTAGATGCCATATTAATAATTTTATATAGACATGTGTTTCACACATATTTTGAGTGTGATCCAGACACTTTTGGATGTTAGAATTTCCCTTTACTCATGTCACTATAATATTGGGGTCATCCACTTTATTTGATCATGATACATCCATGTTATATCATTTTATAGTCACTTTACATCATCATGTTTTGATATTATATATACTTATGTATGCCTTTATCCATGATTATATCTTCTACAAGGTACTTGATATGTTATACACTTAACATTTTTTTCTAACACATTTTATCCTTGGGATAATATGATATGTTTAATTTGGTTTCTTAAGATTTCCTTTATGCTCATTCCTTGAGTGTCTTGGCTTACTATTATCTTGTTTGAGCATGTGACTATGCTCTATTGCCTACATCCCCCATGCTTATGTATGATTTATTCTACATTTAAATATGTCATTGTTTGTTGTATAGACATATGAATATTCCATCCTTACTTTTTTAGACATTTAAGTAAGTCATGTCCCTTAGATTATGTGGCATTTGAACATGCCCCTTATTTGTGGTCTTTTTGGATCATAGCCTTTTTAATTTATTTTGATTTCTCTTATGTGTGTGATTATTTTCTTGTTGATCCTATATTGTTACTATCTAGACATTTCCATGATCTTTATAATGCATCTTGGTCCTTCATGTGATCACATTGATTTTATGTTCTTTAATGCTATATCTACATAGACATGTTCCTTATAAATGTTACATGGTTAAATTCATAGGTTATACAATTGTCTTATACTTTTGAGGTGAGGTAACTATCAATTTATATGTTTCCATCACCTCAAAGGGTGGAATATTAGTGGTGGCATGTCATAGAGGAATGTTCTCCACACTTGGCATAATTTTCATATTCAATGGGGCCATAATTTGGAAGCATGTTATACACACTTATTTAATATGTGGTACTTATATTAGTTTTAAGATTTAGTGGAGGCATATCATCTATGCATGGCTTCCACACATTAAATTGTCTCAAATTTAGTGGGGGCATGCTTTGGAACATGTTCTCCACACTTATTCATTATTCAACATCTCAAAATTATATTAGGGGCATGTTTTGGAAACATATTCTCTTCATTGATATGTATATGAAATTTATAATTAATCCATATATAATTTGGGTATGATTTGGAAGCATGTTCACCACACTTATATAGTTCTTTCCAAATTGGCCAAAGCACATAATTATATAATTTAGATTCATAGTAGTGGCAAAATTTTATACATTAGTACCATTTTTATACATAGTTTTAAAATGATACAAATATAAGGTGCATCTGATATGTAATGTGCTCATAATATTGCAACATCCATCTCATTTTTATATTTCAAAACTCTTATATGGACTATTACCATATCATGAAGTTTTACATACTGATACCCAATCAAAGTTTTATAGACTTTATTGAGCCAATCTATTATAGTAGTTGGTTAAATTTTTTATATGGTTGAGGTCATTAAATCATTAAATATTGTTAATTTTCTAGGTTGGACTTGATTTTATCATTCAACCTCACCAGGTTATAAGTATCATTGTGTTGCACAATTGAGCTAATCTCAACTACTAGGTGTAAACTCACCTTTTCTCTAAGGTTGGGGGCATGGGACTTATAATATATATCTCTCTCTCCCTCCTTCCCCTTGGATATATTAACTTTCAATATTTATCTATATTTGTCTTAATATCAAATTAAGATCCTTATAATGATACATATTTTTCAAATCAACTTGTCAATAGGCATGGCAGTTACATCGACACACAAATGTACTCCTAAACTTTACTCTTTCAATTTAAAGTACTTTAAATTCTAGATTATATGAACTAATTATATAGTTTAACATGATCTTGGTTATAGGTCAATCACTAAAAAATCACTCAAGTTGTTAACACATAAAGACAAGGTGTGCTATATACACAAAGGTACACATTCCTTTCCTTTAAATTATAAATTTTATTACTATATTAAAGAGGGGAAATATAAATGATATTTATGTATTATATAACACCTCAATCTTGTACAATTGGAAAACTCAATCCTTAGTTGTTTCTCTGTAATTTTTGAAATTTTACCTACTTTTTTATTCCCTGGACACTAATGTTTGGGATAGACACTAGAGTCAATGTTAGTGTCTTGACCCGACACAAGTGTCCAATTACCTAAACTCATATAATTTAAAAAATAAATGTGTCCTAATAGTCAACCTAAGTGATTTAATGTGTGTAAACATATCCAAAGGGATTGATTTAAATATAATATCAAAATTCATTCATTCCTCAATTACAATACCTAGAAACATGGAAACAATACCATGTATTATTACCAAATAGCATTCAAAGAGAATTCAATAGAAAAAAACTTCCCTATTTTCCATACCAGTCATAAGTACAAAACATATATAGGTCTGAATTATTAAACAAATAAATCAAGAGCCCAATTTTCCAAGTTACAAGCTAGGTCATTATTGTACTTACTTTGCACATATTTCATGACTCACACACAAGCCAACATGTAGGGGAGATATACATGATTATGAGTCCCTCTTATAGAGTATTGGCTATGTATGCAACACCCACTAATAATGGGGTCTTTGAGGTCATCTTGACATTATATTCCCACTAACCCATTTCCCCCCAAGGCCACTATGAAGATGAAGAACTAGTGTTTTAACATTACATGAGGAGATATAGTTCATGACATTGATCTAAATGCACCAGAGCAAAGGTGAAGAAAAAACCATAAGCATCTAGGTGGTCACATATTTTTCTAGTAGATATTTTCTATAGGAAAATTTTGTCAAACCCAAATAGTAGTGTCAATGCAACTATCCCAAACTGATGTTAGTGTCTAGAGTGCCAAAAGTGTTAGATATAAAATCTAACAATTGTTTTAAAATATCCTTTTAGCCTAATTTCTACCTATTCCATATCTAATACTATGTTATAATTAGAACCAATTATATTATTTCTTTATCATTTCCATGTATAACTTAGTTTTACTTTTTATATTTAGCCGATACTCAACATAATAAATTTAGTGTATGTTTATATCTAAGTTTTAGCATTTAATTGGCTTATTATAGACCTGCTTATCACCCTTTATGAATTATCATTTATATATTATTAACCCTATTATAACATAAGTTAGGATATCCCCTTATCCAATTTAGGATTAAACACATGTATTGTAGTAGTAACCTCTTAAGTTGGTAAATCTCAACATAAGTGAAATTAAAGATGAGATTAACATTATGAGGCTGGTTTAAGGACCTTATATTAATCATTATAGACCTTTGGTCTAGGTTTATTGGTTTTTTAGGTTTATGAGTAGAATTTTCAAGGTCAAATATCCTCTTGGGGATACCATTCCCTTTGGGACTTAGTTTATTTTAGGTTCATAATGCCATATTGGTCATAGTCCTCATCTTTGAGATCACTTATTTATACCCCATCTATAACCTGGGTCTCAAATAATCCTAAGTTATTAATTAATTCTAAAATATTTAATTATTCCTAAAAGACTTAGAAGTTTTCAAATTATCTAAAATTGAGGGACATAAGACAATCTCTACTAAAAATTTATGCATCCTAAGTCATATAAGGGTGTTAAATTGTAAGAAATGGTCATAAATGAATCAATGACCTAGTTATTCTCTCTAAGAATGGGTATTAAATTATAAGAATTAAAATTTTATATCAAATCCCACACCCAAGGCTTGTATTTCCTTAAATAAGAGACTTTTTAATGAAACTTTCTCCTAACTTGGTTGATTTCTAGCTTAGAATCCCCAAACACTTTTAGTTTATTAAATTTATGTTTCAAGGTGAAGTGTATCCCAAGCATTAAGGCTTAATTTTCTAAAATTTTGTTATTACATGGGAACTATTACCCATAATAATCTAGGTGTCACTTTCCTTATGGATAAAAAATAATAACTTCATCTCCAAACCCTTTCCTTGAATGGGCCCTATTGAATTACAAGGACAATAGACCTGGTATCCTAGATTGATCATAACTTTTCTCTTAGCACTTTACTTGGATAAAGTGTAAATTCCTATGTTAAAGTATGCTAGGTTTAACATTTTATTGATCACATTGTATTATGTGATCATATGTTTCATCTTAAGATTTTTATTAACATGGACTTTATTGGTCACACCTCTCAAAGGTAGCCACATATGTGAGAAGTTTATATCCATGTGCCCATTGAGGTTTTTAGGCAAATTCCTCATAAGTAGTATCCCATAGGATTATAGGATATCCACCACTTTAATCTTTATAAATTATTTCACCTTGGGTTCAGATTCTAGTTGCATATTCACATTTAAGAGCTCACCCATAACCTTAACTTTAAACTTATCTAGTTGAACCACTATTTTATCTAATTTAATAGGAGTCAACCTTAGTTTTTAATAGCTTCCTATAGAAATGAAATTTTTTGAGGTTCCTAAATAAATTATGAAATTGCGTAAGTTATTTTATAATAACCAAATAGTAAGGATGAAATATGAAACCTCAACCTTATTATTATGTATGAGCACATTAGTGTGCACAGTCTGAAGTTTGGGATACATTAGTTTTTCTATTAGGGAATTTAGAATGAGAAATATTTTCTCAATCATTTAGGCTAAATCATGCAATGTAATGTTCACCTTTATCTTTTTCACATCCTCTAGTTTTTTGTATTTAGTTTTGATATAAGTGTGTTGGGTCTCTTCAAGGAGCTTGGGGATATTAGATTTTGGAGTTGGAAGATCATTTCTTACTCTGAGATTAAGGGGTCACACCATTTTTAGGAGTGGATGTGTTAAGGGGATATTGTTGGGTTTGATTCATAAGAGTGTTTTTTTCCTCCTAAATTTCTAGAAAGCATGCACCTATTTGGTGTCATCTTATATCTCATTATGATCTTGGCTATGGATCTCCAAGGTCTCTAACATTGATCTTGAGTAACCTAAAGATTCAAATTGATTAGTAATATTGGGATGGTTAAGGACCCCCTTGTACTCTTCCATTTATCTTTAGAATATGTTGAATCATATACAAATATAATGTAATCAAATTCCCCATGTGGGGGTTTTTTGTGCACATAACACTAGTTTGGCAAGGCCAAATCACAAATGTTGATCTCAAGAATCTTATTAGGTGAGGGATTAGGTTGGTTATTAGATTAGTGGTGGGGATGATTATATCTCTAAGAAGAAAAGTTTATATTCTATTTCTCATCAATAGTACTTATAATTTATATTTTGAGGCCTATAAAGCCATTAATGAGGTTCTCTACCATATGTCGTATAACATCCAATTCATTCTTAGTAGATTCCTAGGTTATGATTTAGACATTATACATGATGGACACCAATGATTGACTATGATCTTGATGTAATGATTAATTATTTATAGGGATAAAAAAACCAAGTGTTTTTTAGGAGTAACATGCCTCAAGGTAAGCTGGTTTGTCATGAGCACAAGCTACTACATTGGCACATTTTACGTTGGTGATAAAAAGAAGATTCAATACAGGCAAGTTTAGAAATGCATTTGGGATAGTAGGTGTTATTAGGGCTTAAGGTTTGGGATATCATTCCAATTGTATTTCCTTGTCATAGGCTAGGGGTAATTATACCACCAATGGGTCTCTATGGATGAACATGGCGCTCTAAGGGTATAGTACATTATTGTACATATCAAGAGTTAGTTGGGAATATGACATGTACAATAAAAGGACTTAGTTATACATATTATAAAACCTATCATTGTAACTACCAATAAGATCATTTGGATATGTATTTATACAAGTGAATTGATGATATAACACACTTGAGTTAATAACATGGCCAAAATGATCCAAGAACATATTAATGAATTGGTCATAACTAGTAATGGAGATTTTAAGAAATTTCAAGAACCAATCATTGGTCACTCCCAAACAATTTAAATAGAATATTATATAGGAAACATCATTGTGTTTTACATTTAGAGGAATGATAGTAGTTTTGTATGAGGTCACATGTTCCTTAGTGGTATGCCCCAAACATGGGGAAAACCATGATAGGTATCCCTTCAATTACTTGGGTAATTAATGAATGGATCTGATAAAAATGATGGTGGACCTAATTAAACACACCATGGGGGAATAAATGGTTAAAGGAATGGTAGGAATGGATTGGGAGTATGAACTAGTTAGGGTAACTAAAGGTTTGGGTAGTTGACTAGTAGACCTAGATCTCCTATGAATTTTTAAGGGTGATATTATTAGTCACCCAAGACCAAATTGAGATATAGTGATATACATAATAGGATATAGGTTTCCCTTGGGTTAGTTAGGATCTCAAAGATTCATTATTCAATGAGAAGGGAATCCCTCCTTCTAACACCAACTCATTTTTAGTCTAATATCTCATTCTCCTAAATGCATCTATTAAGTTAGATGCATAGATCAAGCTTGGGTAGTAATAATAATAAGGGACTTTGACCCTATCATTTTAGGATTGTTGTTGAGATAATCTAGGGAATGATTTTTAGGTATTGATCTCCATCAAATATATTTCTTGGAATGAATCTCTAAGAGAGAAATCACTACCACTAGAGGTATAATTATTATTTTCTCACTAAAACATAACTTATTTACCAATAACTATACACATTGAAATAAGTTTTACCAGTCAAACACTACTTTACTTCACTTCATAGTTTTTAAATAAAGGGGAAGGGTCACTTGATAAAAAAAGTGGGGGAAGGGATAATTAAGGTAGAAATGAGTATCTCAATACATGGAAACACAAATTCTTTAAGGAAATGAAAAATTTCTCAACTATAGTTATAACATTCTATGATAAATTTCGTGAAGCATTGACTCTAGTCACATAGGGAAAGAGTTTAGGGAGAAGGGTGAGTGTTAGCTCTAGGGATTATTCTTATGAATAAATGTATAAAAACTTTTAGAAAATTACATGTAGGTCTTCAAAAATTTCAAACAAAATGAAAAGAATCATATAACTTAACTAAAATAGTTTGGAGCTCATCTTAATTAACACATAAACTTTATAGAAAGATAGAATACAATTTCCTAGAATTAGTGTTTATTAATTAAGGAATAAAGAGTGTGGAAGACATTTGTAGGAAATATACACATTTGAACAACATACCAAATCATCATTAATCTAAAAGTGTTTGTTTACAATAGAGCCTACACATACAAAATACTACACAACAATATATGTAAGAAAGAGATGTGACCCACCTCTTTGTTCAACAAGGTTTCATCATTTAACATAATGGATTAAAATGGTTAAAACTAAATTATATCAAAACATTTGTTATCCCAAAAAATACATGACAAAATTACCAAGGCCCACTAAGAGAAAATCAAGAGGAGATAAAAGGTGGGCCATTTCCTAACTACTTTGGAAAAACTTGATGAGGTACCATTGATTGACCAATGAGGCCAAATTATCATTTGAGATTCTATAGGTTGATAGGTGTCTCCTAGAAGATCATTTAAACTTTATTAAATCATATCTCATAACATTTGAGTGGGGAATCCAAATATACTTTTACCTTCTATACCTAACTAATTCTCATTGTATAATGTTTGTCTAACTCTAGAATAGCCTTAGCTTCAGCCTTATTGGTCTTACCCACCTATATCTTCATGATTTTTCTAAAGTGTGCTAGGTGGACCTAAAACTCATCAATTTATAAAAAAATTCCATCAAAATGAAAGATCACCTAGATATTGATATCCTTGAAATAAGTGAGGATTTGACCCTTGCTTTTGTTTAGTGGCTCAATGGTTGCCTAGGAAATGGTCAATCAATATTCAATGGATGTCCTCATGGTCCCCAAAAATGTTTTATATAGATTTATATCCATAATTAGAATAAAATTTAAATCTTATAGCATCCCTTTGTTAATAACAACTACCAACTTCTTACACTTATTATCCATCCAAATAATCATCTCCTAGTATGCGTGTATCCTTTGTAAGAGTTCCTTTCTCTTGGAGAGGGTTTGGGTCACCTATTTAAGTATAGTGAACAATTTTGTGAGGAATTATTCCAATTTTCCAATTAAACATATAGGTAAAGTGTTTTTTACCTAAGATAATAGAACTCTCACTTTCTCCTTATTGTCATTCATTAGCTTATTTGTGAGTTCATTAGTGGGAGAACTGATACTAAGTTATCTATTATCTCTCTTATCCACTTGTAGTTATCACTTTATTTAGTTATAACATGTCCTAATAAATCCTATAGATGATTTTTTCACCTTCTTGAGTGAAGGTTTAAGTCAATAATCTCTTGATTCTCATAAAGTGCCTATCAAAATACCACTAGATATCTAAATCCCCATGATAAACCATCTATATTATACTTGAACTTGAATATTCAATGGGTCAAGTCAATCCTTTCCCAATATTAGTTCCAAAGGTGGTGTAGGGAAAAATAGGAGGAGTGGATATATATAAAGTGGAGGTGGAGGAAAAGATGAAGGAGGTAAGTATGGAGGAATCAAAATAAATGGGATGGAAGATGGATAGGTAATTGGAAATAAGGGTGGAGTGTAAACATGGTGGAAAATGGAGGAACCAAAAATAAGGAGAACTAAAGGAACATTTAGGACTAACATTGTTTTGGAATCATAAAAATTTGAGATCTAATGGTGCTTGAGATTTTGTATTCATGATAAATGAGGAAATTAGTTATTTAAAGACAAATCCTTGAGGGACCAAGGTAATGGATAGATGGGTCCAATAAGGAGTTTTAGGTGATTCCCAAGGATTAACTTGTTATTTATGATAAATCATCTTATACTTCTTTATCCTCTTGCTTGATTTTATTTTTTTATGGGCATAGAGGTAAAATTCATAGAACTAGTCATAAATAAAGCTTTTGAAGGTTAAATGGATATTTTTGGCATCGATTATGAAGCAAGAGAAGTAGAATATATGAAAACATGATCACTATAAGTAACATGAGGCACCAAAACTATTGGGATACTTGGGTAGATCATTGGTGTAGTGGTAACTAAACTTTCTTGGGCTACTAAAAATGAGGAACACTATGCATCTAAGATCTATTAGGGATGAAGTTTACATTTGGGGTTAGGTGGAGATTAATAGAGGAAACACACCATACCACTAGAGTATACAATAGATACAATTGGGATATGGGCCAAACTGATGGAATTTTAGTGCTTGGGATGTAAAACAAGGTCACAACTAAAGGAGAAGAAGGGAATTGGGAACTTGATATCATATGAATAGGGGTATACTTATCAAGGGTAGACCATGATGAGATAGATAAACCTAGTATAACTGATAAGGACTGAGGGGGAACTCTGATAGTTAGGGTGTATGATCTTAGGGTAGCCATAGATTGGTCCCTAGTCAAACTAGACTCAAGGATACTATAAAAATTTAAAATATAGGGTACCTAATGTTGGCTTAATTAAGGAGGTGATGTAGGCATAACATATTCCAAGGTGGTTATATTGGTAGCTACTTGGTTTCTCTCTATAATTCATCTATAAATTCCCCTCGTGATTGTTGTGACCTCATTGGTTGACTACATTATCTCTTATTTTGGAAGGGTTAGTCTTTGATTAAGAGTTGGTTCAACAAGAGATTGAGTATTTATGTAGAAATATAGCTCAATATTTATGACCACCTCTATGTCATCAATAGGGTTGAGGTGGAGCTCATAATTAGGGTGAACCTCATGGTGGTAAGTGATTTTGATATTTTCTTAGTTTTTACCACGTGGATCCACTTTGGATGTTAGGATCTTTCTACCAATTATATTATTTGATCAAGTTATAAGAATATCTATTTTGGGACATAGCTTGTAGTGGGTACATATTATTTTACTCATTTTTACCTATGATCATGTGAACATAATATAGGTCTTATGTTTCTATCCAAAGTAATGGGAAACCATATTGTGAATGAGTTGGTGGGAAATCTCCTAATTTATGAGTTAGTTTAGGACCATACATGGTAGTAACAGAGGGGCATCCTAAATGCCTTATACTCAAATTATGGTATTGTATTTGTAGTATCAATAGGTTATAATGGGCATAATTAATCTCATATATCATCTAAGATCTTTATCATGGGCCTCTCATTAATTGATTGATATATGACTAGGTATAAGTACTCGCATATGTCCTAAATATTACTCTAAAAGTGGTTGATTTAGAGTTTATCAAGCACCACATGGACCACATATCCCATTAGTACCCATTGAGTAAATGTTGAGAAATTAAATCTAACGTGGCACTTATGACATTTACCATGTTTTAAATCATGTAAAAATTACAACTTGAGTGATCCCCATTTACCTATTTAGTGTCGTTGAATGTGATAAGACTATGTAAATATAAGATCTCATCCCCCTTCAAGATGACACTCAGAAGGGGAACCCAAAAAGTTTTGAAATGAACTATATTGATTTCTTAATACATGAGGTTGAGTAATAGAATGCTTACATGCACACTTTCTTTAAATGTTTTTATTTTATAATAATTAGGGTCTTCTTTGTTGACCTAGTGATAGGGATTATCTACTTACTCTTTGATTACATCATAGATGTTATAAGTTTTCATCTAGGTATCTACAAACTCCTTATCATAGGTCATGGTTTAATATGAGATAAATGTAGGCCCAAAGATGTCTATAATTATTCATTTCAATTTGGGTGACCTCATGACATCCTAGTTATACTTCAAGTAAAGAAATAGGATTCAGAATAAGTTGATGTGTGGGAAGACCTCTAGTTTGTTTATATATGCATGGATATCATAAAATCTAATGTAAATGAGGTTATTTATGTATTTAATTTCATCATCATAAGCCTCATTTTTTGAGTTGGGCTTCTAGATATTCTTTATTATCTTGAAAATATAGTTGTAGTGTTTGAAATGAGTTATGCCTTGTAGGAAGGTACTATTATTTTACCCCATCTCTAGTATAGGGTTTGAGGATGAAGTTGACATTATCAAAATATGTGAGCTTGATGCATATAACTCTTTATCATAGGGTATTATCTAGGATATGGGGTGAATTTGATACAAAGGTATTAGAATGGTTTGAGTGCACATATAATTGATAATGGTAAAGCCTATCCATAAAGACCTTATAGAGATCTAAATTAAATTATATAGTAATGGATTTATTGAGATTAAATCATGTGAATTAAGCTCTGATTTAATGGTGTGACTCAAATGTTATTCATTTCCTAGTTCAAAATTAATTTTAGATTTTGAAAGTAAGCCCCAATTTAGATTTATATGATGGTGATGGGACTAATTAAAGCATTGGATCATTATGTGATCTTTCTATTGGTTGCATTAATAAATTTATAGAGTGTGGGGAACACATGACTACATATCCCTCATGGCATTGTGAAAAGATTTGGGGATATCCACATGTCAATTCATGGTTAGTGGGCTCAATAAGTGATACATCATCAAAACATAGTAAGGATCCCTTCATCTTGATAATTTTACATACTCAATTGGCCACCTATATGTCTCATTTACATGTGGAATCTTTTTATTGCATTGAGAGTCCCATATTATACTATGTTTATATTTTTCCAGTGCATTTTAGCACCTTGGGATACTTAAGTATATGGAGGAGCATGTGGAAATTTTATATTTACTCAGGCTTCTACTTTGACAACTCTAGGACCTCTGAGGGATATGAAAAGTCTAACACCATGGGATTATCAAGAGACATGTGGTGCCTCCTCATTTATTTTGAGATCTGATAGCTTTGATGCCTATGATAAATTTGAGACCTATTGGGGATATAACAATTTTGACACTATGGGATCATCATGAGACATGTGGATCCTCCTCATTGGATTTGGTATTTGAAATTTTTGATTCCTCTTACAACTCTAGGGCTTTATGGAGTTTTGATGAGTTTGACACCATGGGAGAATAAGGAGACACACGATGTTCAAGATTTGATGGATTTGATGTATTTGAAAACTTTGGGACCTCTCAAGGATATAAAAAGTTTAAAAATATGGGAGAATTAGGAGAGATGTGGTACCTCCTCATTGGCTCTATGATCTAAAAAATTTGATGCTTTTGACAACTCTAGGACCCCTTGGGTCTTAGACAACTCTGACATGACAAGAGCATAAGGAGACATGTGGATACTCCTCATTAGATCTAAGATATAAAAAAACATATATAAGTGACAAATCATTAAAATTTTCCCATGATTTCAACTTATTCCCATGATTTCAACTTGAACTCTAGGACTGTGGCTTCAAGAAAATCTTGGATAAGGAATTTTATATAGAAAACACAATTAACTTAATAATTTCTATAAAAAAACATAATTAGATCAATAAAATGACTAATCATGGGAATATTTTGAGATCATGATTAGATAAGACATTATTTGGACATCTTAGACTTAATAATAGCCAATGGTGATATTGCATGAGACCCTTCTCATCATGATTGAGTAGACACAAGGATTTAATGCAAGCAATGTTCAATCATGACCTTATCAAGGTGATATAAATTTTCAAATTTTATTAATATATAGGTTCCCTTTTATTATACAAAAAGGAACATTTTATCATAATAAATGTCAACTATGTGGTGAAAATACTATCAGTGATTAGAACCCAAACTATGGTCCTTCATTATTCAACATCAGACAAGTGGGCAAATCTTTCGATAGTAGAAGAGGATGGAAAAGAAATTAAGTTTGATTTGGAACATGATATACTTGTATTAAATTCATTCAAGACAATACTTTAATGAATTATTCTTTATTTAAATTCTTAGTCTTTTCTCTTTTGAATCCAAGATCGAGTTCATATGTTCCTCAAGTGTGCATAACTATTGAAAAGGATTTTACTTCTTTTCATAGGTTTGTTGAGGAAGTGAAGGATTGGACATTGTTATGATAATAAATAGTAATTTATATCCTTGGAAGATATATCTTTTGTCCCACTCCATCCTTTTATCCATTACTATCTAGGCTAAAAATCCTATGATGGAGATTTCCTTCATCACACTTTCTTAGGAAGAGACCATGAGATTTCCTTGACTTTCAGAGTTCCTTTAATTTTAATGTCCTCTTTATTTTAAATACATGAGGTTTGGGTACCAATGTAGCCTAGGATATTGGTGAATTTAGTGAGTTATTCAACATTTAAGGGAACTCTTTTCTCATTAAACAAATCCATAGTGATTTCTTGATATTATCTTTAGTGTTGTGATGATATCTTTGTTAGAAATGAAACTTTACTTAATTCATATGACCCATTTTGAATAGATGACTTCCTTCATACTAGTTTTTTTTAAAGTAATAACTCCATATATTTTATTATTAAATAATGGTGATCCACTTTTTATTTTATCTACTTTAAATAGTGTCTTTAATTCATGGCTACCTCTTAAATGATTGAACCTAAAGATACAGGGACCAATGATTGGATTTTATTATTGCCATTCTACAACCAAATTTATAATTCATCATTCAAGGTAAATATTTTTTACTTTATGTATGAAGAGGTTATTATAGGGTCAGTAGTAAAAAACACAAACACAAGGATGGTAAAGTAAAAAAAAACCAAAGCAAAGGAAATAACAAGAAAACAATAGAATCAAAAGAAGAAAAACCAATATTATATTTACATTACTAGAATTTTTCCTAGATGGATATTTTAAGGTTTCATTTGATGAGGAAGTTAAGAAGTAATGATTAAATAAGTATTCACAGGAAAAAAGAGAACATTTCCTTTGATATCTTTTAGTCTAAAATCATTCTTCCCAAGTAACTAATAAATCTGGTAATTACCAACCTAGAGTGGGTCAAGTTTTGACTACTACCCTTTCTTCTCATGAACTTTATCCCATAGTAAGACTAGGTATAATATCCATAAGAAATTCATATTTTCTTTCATATCAAACCATCTATTAATGGTATATTGATGTCTACTAAATTATTTTAGATCTTCTTCACATTCATATTCCATCTGAATGATATTCAATAGTCTTGAGTCTACCTTCCCCTATCCTCCATGTATTATTTCATGAATTTGTATGTAGGTAGTCAAAAATTTATCATGAAGATGAGATCTAGACTATATACTAGTACTTGACATGTTTAGCTTAAAGATCATAATTCAAAAGTGAATGCCAATCTCTAGGTCTCTTTTAAAGGGATTTTATATTTAATCAATCATGTTATTATTGGTCAACTCAAAAAAACTATTTCCTGATAGCTAGTAGTTTGTGAAGAACCTCAAAGTAACACCACTCTCAGAATATCATTTAGTGAACTCAATTGACTGAAACACATGAATTTTATCATAAACTAATTAAGTTAGGGTACTAAACCATATAATTATGTTCCCCTAAAGGAATTTGATGACATCATTATTTGTGATATTATTTATCCATCTTTTGCAATAATCAATGGCTATGAATATAAACCGATCACCCATTGATGAATTTGGGTTGACAACTCCTATGAATTCAAGCCCCCTTTGATAAAATGATTACTATTATATGAAAGGATAAAGGGAATCACTATATGAACCTACATCTTGGTGAAGTTACGAAATTCATGGTAGGTTTTATACATGATCATGAGTATCTTTAAAGATGGTAAGATAATAGTATCATGATCATATAATTCTATGATCAATTAAAGTTCTTGAAGGATGAACACTACCCATTTTCTTATGGTAGTTGATCATGAATTGTTTTGCCTCATCTTATAATAGGCACCTAAGATATATTATGTAATAGTTATTTTAGTAAAGAACTCCTTTATTCATCATGTAGTGGGTTTCTTAAGCCTAATAGATATTTTATATGTGTGTTTCAATCCTAGAGGAGGATTCCAATAAAGGATTTAGTGTTATACCAACCTTGATTGACCATTTTTTATTGGTCTAATTTCACCATAGTGATACTTGGGTCAATATCAATAATTACTTGGGTGAGACCCTAGCCTTGAACAAAATTTACAAGTTTAATATCTAAGTCATATTCTTATAGATTGGAAATACATCAACCTCCACATTCACCCAAATTATTCTATCCTAACATGCATTTTATGGCAGGATCTAGGACAATAACATGAAACATATTTCTAAGAGTATAGCACCTAAATTTATTCACAACTTTGATTAGAGCATAAGCATGTTGTCAAAGCTAGAGTACTTAAACTCAATATCCTTCATGTTAATAATAATAAAGGCTATTAGATTCTCATCACAATATAACTTCTAAGTGAGTATTATAGCTATGCCATGATCCAAAGAAAAATATTAGTGGTATAAAATTTCATTTAATTTAGGTTAATCAAGACTAGGATATGCATGATGGAATATTTAATGTCTTGGAAATATTTATCAGATGTGGGGTTATATTAAACCTTTGATTCTATATTTAAAATCACATTTAGTGTCTTAACAATATCAAAATATATATATATGAACTTGTACAAAAATTTAATCTTACCAAAGAAATATTTTAATTATTTTTTACTATTATGAAGGGTTATCTTATAAATTACATCAACATGCTGAGAATAGATAGAAATACCATCCTTGGTGATAACATGACAAAGGAGGTTAATTTATGTGATGTCAAAGATGCTCTTATTTGGGATAAGAGAGCCTTTAACACCTTTTTAATATATTCTACAAGTGGTGGATATGATTAGAACTATGATTTGACAAAAAAATCAAGTCATCCATATAAATAACTATGTATTTACCAATAATACCCTCAAAATTAAAGTCCATATCTATCTAAAAAGTGGATCCCACATTGATAAGGCCAAATGGAAATTTATTGTACATGAAGGTGACCTACCTTGTTATGAATCTAGTATTTGTTCTATCCTTTAATTTTAGTATAACCTAATTATATCCCAAGAATCTATCTATAAAGAACATCATCTAAGAGCCATTCACCATTTGGATTGCCTCATATATGGAGGGAATAAGGTATTTGTACTTATGATATGCCCTATTTAAATTCTAAAAATAAACACACAATCAATTCTCCCTACTCTTATTTAGAACATGCACCAAGTTGGCTACCCACATAATGTGATAAACTGGGAATATGATCTAGTGGAAAGGAGCTTATAAACCTACTTATGAATAATGGGTTCTATAATGGGGTTCACAGGTCGCTACCTCTATTTTAAAGGGTTTTGGTTTGAGTGGGATTGTATGTGTGATTATATTTGGGTCGAAGACCTTATGGTTTTCTTTGGCCCAAGAAATAAAATCCCATGTATGATAGCAATAACCTCTTATTTTATTCAATCTGAATGGGAGTGAAATCTAGAGAAAAACTATCATTTTGAGGCTAGTATAAGGAACCTATATTAATCAATATATACCTATGATCTAGGTGTATTGGTTTATAAGTTTGTGTGTAGACCTATTAAGGTCGAATATCCTATTGAGGGAGATCATTAATTTTGGTATTGAATTTTATTTTAGGTTCATAATTCCATACTAGTCACAATATTGATATTTGGGATCACTTATTTCTCCCCTATATATAACATCATTCTTAAATACTCTTGAGTTATTAAGGATTTATGAAATATGGTAGTTGTCCTTAAATACTTGGAAGTTTTTTACATTACTGTGGATTGAAGGACATGGGACAAGCTCTAGTATATAATTGTGAAAAATTGAGTCATCTAGGTGTGTTAGATTTGAAATAGAGGTCACCAATGAATCAATAACATTATTTTCCTCTCTAGTAATGGGTTTCACATTAAAATCACTAAAAATTTATATCAAATCCCATGCTCGATGCTTTTAATTCCTTAGATAAGATGACTTG
This sequence comes from Torreya grandis, assembly GCA_037957365.1. Taxonomy (NCBI): domain Eukaryota; kingdom Viridiplantae; phylum Streptophyta; class Pinopsida; order Cupressales; family Taxaceae; genus Torreya; species Torreya grandis. The sequence goes on along the minus strand of JARHVA010002485.1, from coordinate 2,249,101 downwards.
AATTTTACCTTACTCCTAACCTAGTGATTAATAGCTCATAATCCCCAAACAATTTTAGTTCTTCAGATTTATGTTTTAAGTCAAAGTGTATCCATAGGATTAAGGCTTCATATTATAAAATCTTTTCGATACATGGGAACTATAATCTATAGGCAACTAGGTGTTACTTTCCTTATGGATCAAAAATAGATCTCTGACTCTAGAACCTTGATTGGAATGGGCCCCATCAAAACATAGAGACCACATAACTAGTATTATAGGGTCATCATAGGTTTCAATCTTATCACTTTGAGTGAACAAAGTGTAAATTCCTAAGTTAAAGGATACTAGGTTTAACCTTTCATTGATCACATTTTATTTTATGATAATATGTTTCATCCTAGGTTATTTGAAAACATAAACATGATTAGCCTTACCTCTCCAATGTAGAAATTTATGAGAGAAGGTTATATCCATGTGCCTATTGAGGTTATTATACCATTAAATACTAATTATCATCCTTTAGGTTTCTGAGATCTTCACCACTTGAATGTCTATAAAAACTACTACACCTTGGGTTTTGATTCTAGTCTCATATGAACATTTAAGAGCTCATCTAAAACCTTAAATTTAGACTTATCTAATCTAATTGACATCTTGTCTAACTTAATAAGATTAAAACCCATTTTTGATAGATTATTATGGGCATGACATTTTTAAAGGATCATAAATAAAATAGGAAATTACGTAAGTTCCTTTTGATTAACCAAATAGTAGGGAGAAAAGGTGGAACCTCAATATTATTATTGTGTATGATCATGTTAGTGTGTATATAATTAGGTTTGGGTTGAGTTGGTTTCTCTATTAGGTAATTCAAGAGGAGGCATACTTACTCATTGATTTGGGATAACTCGTGCAACATAATATTTTCCTTGATCTTCTTCATGTCCTCCACTATGTTGTATCCAATATTTCTAGAAGTAGGTTGGGTATTTTTAGGGAGATTAGGGTGATTATATTTTGAAGGTGGATGATCATTTATTAATCTAGGATTAGGGGGATTACATAATTGTTATGAGGAGTGGACATGGTAAAGGACTACTATTAGGTCTAATTCTTGACAGAGTAGTTATTCTTTTGGAACTTATAGAAAGCATACACCTCATTGGTGGTTTTTTATTATTAATTATCCTCTTAGCTAGATAAATGTAAGTTATCTAAAACCATAATAGTGTGTATGGGCCTTAAAGAGCTTAGGGATTAAATTGATTAGTAGCATTGGGGTAGTTTAGGACCACCTTGTACTCTTCCATTTCTCTTTGGAAGATGTCATATGCATTACATAATTAAATATAGTTAAGTTCCCCATGTTCAAATGTGTTGTGTGTTGGGATAAATAACGGAAGCACACAATTGATTACCAAGCAACTTAACATGCAAAAATTAACCAAAATACACAAGTAACTAGAATTCAGAAATAACACATGATATGAGAGACAATACACAACTTGTATTAAAACTCTTTCAGAAGGAAATACAACAAAAAAGGCTGCCACAGTTATTCTTCCTTACACACCTCTAGGGCTCCCACACCTATAGGGCATAAATAGTAAATCTTCCCTCAAAGCTCTATCCCTTAGGTCCCAACACCTAACTCAAACACAGAGTTCGTGTTCACCTCTAACTAACCAGTATCCACTACTACCAGTACACATGTGCTCCACACACTCCACAAGTACACAAACATACTTCAAGTAGATCTCCCCTAAACTTGCAATAATCTACACCTCAATCTGATCTTACTTATGGAAGGATCTTCCTTGCCTTCCTCTTTGCTGTCTTTGAGTACACACTGTACTCCAAGTAGATCCCACCTAATTCTGCTCCCTATTGTGTTGTTGTCCTATCTAATCTTGTACACCTACAAATCAATCTGGTTCTACACACCTGTGAACCTTGACCTTGCACACACATACACCTACAAATCAATGATCTTACTTACCATGTAGATCTCCTATCGTAGCCATGCTCACTTGATGACCAAGATCATACATACATGAATAACCCTATTGATTCTCCAATCCAGCACCCACACTTGGTACTGTGGCACTAAGAGGAACACACCATTGCTCTCCTCTCTCTGAAGGAGCTTATATTATTGCTCTCTTACTCTCTAGCACAAGTTTACAATACAACCAATGAGTCTCTTAAATATATCTCATGCAAACAATAATTAGACACCTAATTACAATAATTAGATCCACAGCTTCTAGTCTAAATTTGGCTCTTGACATGCAAACACTTGGTTCGTTAGCTAACTACCCATAAAACACTCATAGTTCAAACCACACGGGTGACCGACATTGGTCCCTGTTTGCCTGGGGCGTGCTAATGCCGATTAACTTCTGACTGACATCAGTTGCCTTTTGTCTCTTCCCTGTCGACGTCGGTTGGCCTAACCGATGCTAGTGTCTATGACACTCCACAACCCTTCACAACCTCCTTCCCTACTTGCATCAGGGAAGCTTTTAGCTCCACAACCTAACAATCTCCCACTTAGAGATAAATGGCTGCACTATACCTATACTTGTACCCTGTCTAATCTATTTCTTAGCTTGTATCCCTCTTCAAGCTCAATCTTGAAGATAACCCACCACACAACCTATGGTGCACCTCCTATCATCTGAGTACCCTACCACATCCGAGCCTACAATCCCATGTAGTGAAGTCCTAACCCTACATGTATACCTACTGCTGGTCCCTCTCAAATACCTGAGAACCCACTTCCCCGAATTGGCTCCTAACTCTCTGACAACACCCACTGCTTGGGCAAACTCAGGTCTATACCAGTCCTCATGTGATTTCGAACACTAAACTATCCAGCCCTTAGTGTGCTCCAGCTCTGCATCTTGAACCTTGCCAACACTTGATTCACATCAGCTCCCACTGGAGACAAAATCAACCTGTGATCTCCCATGTCCCCCATGCCAAAGAATTTTGCTACTCCAAATTCTTCATAGTAAACCACTAAACTAATCTTACCCTTAGCTCAGTAAAACCCTGTATGTAAAAACCTACTAGAAAACATACCATCCACATACAGTAATAGGATAATGTCATGACCATCATCCCCCTGGTAAGACAAACCATAGTAGTTACCCTGACATTGACTAAAGTCATGCTTTGTCATCCACCTGTCAAAACTTGTACCACTGTCTTGCAGCTTCCTCAAGACCATATGACCTAGTCTTCCATCTCACGTGTCCATTCTCTCTATTCTTCAATTGAGGTATCCATTCGTCTCTGTGATTTCATACTTGCTAGCAACCCTACCAAGTCTCTGCTTGGTTCTGCATCCTATTCTTGCCATGCTCCCATTGTTTCCTGGATCCTTCCTACTCTGTAGTCAGCAACTAGTATAAAGAAGAGGAACAACAAATTTGAGGCTTAATTACCACCTTCAGTCCTCCATATGGGCATTTGAGACTCCTTGACAGCTTGCTATCCACCCAAAATTTGTTACAGTGACTGACCTCGATCACCACACAGTCTACATCCAACCGACGTCGATTCCATGTGCTTGTCCTGACTACCAACCCTGTCGATGTCAGTGTCCTCCTACTATCGACATTGGTCCTCCTGACTGATGTTAGTCTTACCTACTACCGACATCGGTCCTCTTTTCAATGCTGGTACTTGTGTTTCCCTGTGAGTGATGACTTTTTACCTGTGAGCTCCTTTGAATCAAAACCCATGTCCAAACTACCCTGCTCAGAAGTATCTAGCCCCATCCACTGGTCTCTGTACACCATCTCCTCCATAAACACCAAGGCTTTCTAGTTCTTAAGCCTATCAAATATATCAGTCTTCCTCTTAAGAACATGCATCTCCTTCTTTCTCATGTGACCAAGCCTATAAAGCCACATCTCTGTAACAGAAGAAGAATCAGTAATAAAAACAAGTAGATAAAGAGTACCTATTTTCTTACCACCAACTAATTTAAGTGCATCCTCTGTGAGAGTTCTTGTGCATCTCTCATCACCCAAATTTTCTAAAGAAATTAGCCACATCTCGAAACTTGGGCCCTGCATGACCTCCTTCAACACCCATGTGTTGGCTGCCTGCAATTTTAGCTTCACTTCCCCTTTGCCAATTCTTTGACAAGGCTCACCAGCTCCTCTCCTTGGGGCTACATGGAAAGAGGCAATAGAATCTATTAACCAAGATTCAAATTTATCCAAGAAACCTCCCAAAGCATCCTATGCAACAACCCCTCCAACATCTGCATTTTCAGTTCCTTCATGCTGATCTGCTACCAACCAACAATATTCTTTTACCTGCTCTTTCTTTCCATAGGACCGTAAGTGACCATCTGTGCTTTTCAACTCCTCCATTATTAGCTTACTTTCATCTACCATTGCTCTACTCCCACTCAATCAAAAACCCCTGAGAGTGACCTGTAACCAAACACAAAACCTGCTTCCTGCAACCTGGCTCTGATACCACATGTTGGGATAAATAACGGAAGCACACAATTGATTACCAAGCAAATTAACATGCAGAAATTAACCAGAATACACAAGTAACTAGAATTTAGAAATAACACATGATATGAGAGACAATACAAAACTTGTATTAAAACTCTTTCAGAAGGAAATACAATAAAGAAGGCTGCCACAGTTCTTCTTCCTTACACACCTCTAGGGCTCCCACACCTCTAGGTCATAAACAATAAATCTTCCCTCAAAGCTCTCTCCCTTAGGTCCCAACACCCAACTCAAGCACAGAGTTGGTGTTCACCTCCAACCAACCAGTATCCACTACTACCAGTACACCTGTGCTCCACACACTCCACAAGTGCTCCATGCACTCCAAAAGTACACAAACGTACTTCAAGTAGATCTCCCCTGAACTTGCAACAACCTGCACCTCAATCTAATCTTACTTATGGAAGGATCTTCCTTGTCTTCCTCTTTTCTCTCTTTGAGTACACACTGTACTCCAAGTAGATCCCACCTGATTCTGCTCCCTATTGTGTTGCTATCTTATCTAATCTTGCACACCTACAAATCAATTTGGTTATGTACACCTGTGAACCTTGACCTTGCACACACATACACCTACAAATCAATGATCTTACTTACCATGTAGATCTCCTATCGTAGCCATGCTCACCTGATGACCAAGATCATACATACATGAAGAACCCTATTGATTATACAATCCAACACCCACACTTGGTACTGTGGCACTAGGAGGAACACACCATTGCTCTCCTCTCTCTGAAGGAGCTTATATTATTGCTCTCTTACTCTCTAGCACAAGTTTACAATACAACCAATGAGTCTCTTAAATATATCTCATGCAAACAATAATTAGACACCTAATTACAATAATTAGATCTACAGCTTCTAGTCTAAATTTAGCTCTTGACATGCAAACACTTGGTTCATTAGCTAACTGCCCATAAAACACTCACAGCTCGAACCACAAAGGTGACCGACATTGGTCCCTGTCTACCTGGGGGGTGCCGATGCTGGCTGACTTCTGATCAACATTGGTTGCCTTCTATCTCTTCCCTACCGATGTCAGTTGGCCTGACTGATGCCAGTGTCTGTGACACTCCGTAACCCTTCACAACCTCCTTCCCTGCTTACATCAGTGAAGCTTTTAGCTCCACAACCTAACATTTTGCACATGTCACAAGTTTTTCAAGGCCAAATCAAAAATGTTGATGTCATGCATATTATTAGGTATGGACTTATGCTAGTTATTAGAGTGGTGGAGGGGATGATTCTATCTATAGTAGACATAATTTTTATTCAAATTCTCAGTATTATCACTTCCAACTTATCTATGGACACCTAAGAAGTCATTACAGAGATTTTATATCATACACTATATATAATATAATTCATTGTTATTAGGTACCTAGTGTGCACTTTAGATATTTTTCACTACAAGCACCTATGCTTGACTATGAGTTTGAGAGACTAATTTAATATTAATAGGGATAAGAAAACCCAAGTGTTGGTTAAGATTAGGATGATTTAATAGAATCCAGTTTGTTGTTATAGACTGAATTTATACCCTAGAGAAGTTAATCAAACCTTCTCAAATTTGGGATAAAATGTAACTATCTCTGCATATAGGTAGATTTTTGTAAGAGATATATCTCTAGATTATGGGTTAGATCCCTTGATTTGTCTATTTAGGCTCACACACTACACTAGACTAATCACTTATTTAGGTAACAAAAGAAGAAAGAAAAATTAAATTAAGCTATACTAAGGGGGGTGATACACCAAGGATATCTCCATAAACATACTTTAATTTTCACTAAGAAGGTAGATTTTAAAACTAATCTCAACTCAAGATTATTCTATCAAAAGTGTTTCTACATAGATAGATTTCTATGCATTTCCAAAGGTGAGTGAATAGGAGGTCTATTATTAGACACTACTAATCTTATTCAAACTTAAAATACACCCAATAAACACTTACACTTCATGAGACCTATTATAATAAATATTACTTACACAATACATATAAGAGTAGAATGGAAGCAAGGAGAAACAATCATCACTTATCATCCAAATATACTACTTGACATGCTTAGGCAAGAAATTTTAAAGACTAAACTGGCTTGAGAACTTTATTCAAAGGAAAAATGAGATGTCAAACTATCATGGCTTTTCCATATCGATTTTAGATTATTTACAATGCTAAAATGGCTTTAATATATATAGAGAAATAAGAGAATAGAGAGAAAGAATGACATTATAGAGTCACAATGCAAAGTGTCAAGTCTTGAAGACTAGTTAAAATGCAAGGTAAAGAGTTCTAAAATAGATCATGAAGTTCTCTTGAGCAAGTGTCAATTTTAAATATGACATCCTCTTAAAGTTGGTTTAGGGATACTTCATTGTCCTTCTTAAAACTACACTTCTTAATTAGAAGTCCACTAACTATCTAGAACTACCTTAGAAGTCATTGACACATGTAATTACTTGATAAGGTGGAAACATTATTTGTTTAGGTCATTATGCATCCCTCCAACTAATGTTATTCTCTTTTCCACTTGTTCACTTCCTTATAGCTATTCACTAGCCCTTTAGGCCTAAACTCTCACACTTTTCACTAGGGTGACTTGCATATGCTCAAGATATTTATTTTAAAATATGTGATAAAAATAATTAGAACATATTTATATTTTATTCTATCATATAGGCCTTGATAAAACTCAAAATCACACTTCTCATCTTCAACTTGGTAGTCACCTTAATTCTCACTAGTTTATCCAAGATTACCTATAATAGTTAGCTTAGAAGAGAAGTATCCATAAATTAATAAGGTGATAATGGGGTGTGAGTAGTTATAACACATATATACACACCTTTCACCATGATTTTCACTCATATATTCCTTTCTACACCGTCAAATCACCTCAAAACTTGTAGAAAACATATAATTTGACCTATCCATACCAGTGATGGTATAAAACAATTGAGTGGTGGGGAGACTAAGAGAGTTAAAATTAGATCCAAATCACTCTCTTGGTCAATTTACCCCTTTTGTATGCATTTATCTTCATCTCTTCCTCATCAAGCTCTTATGAGGGTTTTATGTAGTTTAGGTTCTTAGTAATGGTTCATAAAGGTTAAACACCTAACCTTAAAATAAATTACACTAGTTTTAATTACATGAAATAAATTTACTAACCATCAATGATCAAGATCCCATGCATCTCATCCATATAAATGGGAATGAAAGGAGTTGTCTCTTGAGTAGCTGTTATGGATTTTGGACACCCATGAGACAAATAAAGGCCACAAATGATCAATTTGAGTTATCTTTTACAAACCACTTAGTCTCATCAACCCTAAATTATCCCATGAAAGTTATCACTTTTATTTGGAATATCACATTATTGTAGGAGTCAAGTTAGAAGCCTGAGGTTCATGCCTAGTTATAGGCCTTATAGACATAGATTGGGTTTTCTAAGTATGTGACCACTTATGAGTGATCACAATGGTTTTAGGACATATTAAAAAGTTATTAACCTCTAATTAAATCCTAAAAATCATCCCATAGTGATTTAATACTCTTCCATTCATCCTTTTCTATTCAATGCATTAGGTCTACAAGTTGCATTGCTTATGGATTTTTTGAGGTCTAAGACACAATATTGAGCACTTCCCATATTAGTTTGACCTAAAAAATACCATGTAGGTATTTTTAAAGTCATTATTACCCCATATACAAATTTATAAATCCTAAACATGACTCTTAATCCCTCAACACTTTAAATTCTCAAAATTAGCTATAGGCCTATGATTGTGTGTAGGGTTTTGATTGACTAAGTATGAGGTTTTGAAACCCAACTTGGATAAATATTTAATATATTTTATTTTCATCTAAGAATGGCATGTAAGTGTTATATTATCACTATAAGATTGATTTCTATGTGATAATATCTATATTATACCTCAACTTACCTTTCAAACCTACATCCTTTATTAGCTTGAGGCTAGTCTGTCTCCTAAGTCAAACTGTAGGTGCTTATTAGGTAAATAAAAGGATTAATGTAGGTGATGATACATATTTAAACATTTTACTTCACACTTTTGGTTCCTCCCAAGGTCACTAGAGCTATCTCAAACCTAAATGGATTCATTTATGCCTTGAGACCATGCAATTATCCTTTTACTATCAATACTCTAGATGTTTCTTGCAATGTTTCATGTTTATTTTGGCCTAATGTAACTATAGTTCTCTAATAAATTCCATTAGAAACTTGACTAAGTAGAAAACCATTCAAAAATAATTCTCTCATGTTAAGATGTTACCTCTAGGCCTAGGCTACAAGAATGAATCTATTAAGCTTACCTAGACCTCATAGACTTTCACCATGAGATGACACTATGTGGAGTAGAATCCCTTTTCAGATAAATTAAGATAAACCTTCCCATTTTTTAATTTTATTCACCTCTATAACTTGCATCTTTATTCTAATCTATGAGCATTGATCTTAGGTGTTTGATCCTAGGTTAAGGTCTGAATATGTCTCACCATCTCAACAAGTAGACATGAGATGCATCTTCTAGTTAGGACTAAATTTTTTATTTCTTTAATCTCTTTCAACTTTATCAATGTCTCAAGCCTCTATGGTATTCTTATTTCAGTACCTCTCCATCTATGTTTGACTTTAGGTAATGGCCTCACTATTTTAAATACTTATCCCTCTTCTCTAATTGGTAGAATATGTTATAATCCATGAAGGTGATAGAGAACTATTATAGAGCTTAGAATGTACAAATTGGGTCTCTCACACATTATTGACACCTCCAACTTCTGAGACATACATAGTCAATGTGCACTCTACCTATAGATAACAGTGAGCATATAGGTCCACTATGACCTCAAACTAAATTCATGCATGATCAAATAAGATTTAAAAAACACATTTCACTATAAAAGTATTCATTTCAATCTATTTTAAAAACTTTCACTTCACACCTTCACCTATAACTATCAAAACACTATTCTCAACTTTCATTGGCATTCATTTAGAGCATAATTAAGATGATTATACCTATCTTCCATGGACACATGTGCCAAAATAGGTTGAATATAACATTACATGGGTGGATATTCTGTACAATTCTACATACACTACTTGGCTCATATAGACCAACACCAAAGTGTAAATAGTTGAGAAAAATTGATCCATTGGGACTGCATAGGTAGTTTGGATGTACTAACAATATTAATGATTTTTCATACATAATATACCACTGATCTTGAAACCATGAAAATTAAAAATAATCTCATAGGGACTACTAACACCTTCCAAGTTCACTCACTCCAACTCCTTTTCTCGTGCCCATAGCAAATGAAAACCATTGACCCTTTCTAAGATGTCTAAAGGAGTGATAGGAGAGAGGAAACATTTTTGTCAATTTTAGATTTGTTAAAACCTCTTGATATTGAAAATTACCTATGGGGATGCCATGAATAAATAATTCACACCTACATATGAGTTACTTCAGTCTATACAAACATCTAAAACTAACCTTTTTACAAGTGATCTTCTTCTTTTTACGTTAGACCTATAATATTTTAGTTTCAAATCCTTTCTCTAACATTATCTAACATGAAATATGTTATTTTACTTCTTTAAATTTGTATTTTTGATGAGAAATTGTATATTTCCTTAAAATAACCAAAAGGTGGCATAAAAGGACATTAAGAAAATGGACAAATGTGACAAAGGTTACAACATGTTGTATGACTCTCAAAGGTGTGACTTGATTTCATTTAGGACCATGGTAACCTTTTCAAACCTATATGACCTTATGGAAAGTTTGAACATGTAGGGGTTGACCTAATTTGACTTGGGGTATAATTTTGGTCAACATTTTGGTAATTTCTAGGGGTAACATGCCTGAAATGCTAAGGACCAGTTGCTTTGATCTCCCATTGGGAAATAGAGTCACTTATATACTAAAATTGGCATTTATATGCCTATGAAAAGACTCCAAACTCACACCAACATAAAAAAATAAACAAACACACAAAATAAGACAACAAGACAAACATAATATATTATATAAGCACTTAAGGAAAACACATAAACAACTTACACCAAACAATGTTCCTAAAACTTATAGAAAAAACACACCTATCCTAATATATACAAGACCTAAAAAAATATGAGGTGAAGGACAACTTATTCATTACTTCAACTAGGGTCAAAGACAATGCTTCTAGAATCACTACTTCTCCATGAAAACAAACAATCATAGAATTAATGTTTTTCAATGAAAACTTACTTATGGAGGCAATCAAATGACTTACCATTTTTGGAGATTATACTAACTTAAAGTTTATAACTTGAAACTCTCATGAATACTCCATCTATCTCTCCTAAAGGCTTTTTTGAATTTGCATCTTGCTTGGCCTTTATTATGTCTACTTGGTACTCCTCAATCTAAACATCAGGAGTCATGAAACCCTTCCTAACTTTGAATGTATTTGAATCAAGATATGTTTTCTATTATTAATTATAAAGGTTATCTTATTTATGTTTATTAGGTATCTGATTGACCTTATCATTAGGTATATATTCCCTTTAAAGAGTTACATACCTGATTACCTCATCAAAATTTCTTACTATTGCATTGAATTGTTGCCACATATCATCTACCTTCTTTTTAGGTTCATGCTCATGAATATTCTACTATTTTTCAAGTAGAACTGAATGCTCACTATGACTATCATGATTTTTTAGAGCTAGAATATGAACATCAACATCCATGTGTAAAAGGTAGTTGCCTGATGCAGCCTATTCTAGGGTGTCATTAGAAGGTGCCTCAAGAGACCCATCACATTCTTTAAGGAGGATGTATGTACCAAGACCTATTTTTTCAATATGCTCATATGGATCAAATCCATATTATTCAAATCCCCACTCACCAAGGTATAAGTTAGCTGTGCCATCAAGAGGTGTTAGAGGTTCTTGATCACTAGGATGATCTTCTTCATCACTGATATTGTAATTCATGTTTGACATATAATGCACATACAGCTCTACATGAAATTTATATAAAGGTTCAAATTTGATTGATACTTTATCACCATACCATGTCCTAAATGCCATATAGGACCGATTTGAAGTCAAGTATCCTCTAATATTGGTAGTTAACTCTCTTAACAAGAAAAGGGCAAAGTGAGGTGGCACATCCACAACCACAACATTTTGAGGAATAGTGAAATTAGGACAAGAATGAAGAAAAAATTGTAAACCTTTGATTATGCCAATTATCTTGGTAACTAACCCATCCAAATGTAACACTCCTTTGAAATGAGGCTCATGCTTAAAATTCAACCTATCAACCACTTACTTGGGCATGATTGAAGTACTTGCTTCACTATGAATAAAACAATTTTGAACCAAAGTATATCCAATGATGATAGAAAGATAGAATGGAGGAGGTTTGTCTACTTTTTCAATTTAGCTTGGTTTTCCCTCATTATGTTTCAATGTGTTTATCAAGGATACCTCTTTTACACTAGGCTATTTGGTTGTTATGATTAGTTTGGACAACTCTTCTTGGAAAAAAATTTCTTATCCAGGTATTGATAGTGTATTCCACATTGATACACTAATATGAGCCTTCTTCATCTACTCTACAATTTTAGTGAAAGAGCCACTAACCTTATCTTGTCCACTAATAGGGATAGTTTTGCCTACAACTTGAGAATTTTGAGCTATGAAATAACTCTTAACATTCTAAATTATTTGATATAATTGTGTATTTATTATTTTATTAGACATAGCTTTCCTCTTGGGTGTTTCAAATCTCATTGATGGACCATTATTAGGCCCATTAAATATCTTCAACTTCCTTTCTATTTGACCTTGTGTATACAACTATAAGACTTGAATCTTTGCTTGATTTCCCTTGGTAATGTTGGCCATTTTTGGCCCACATATGAAGCTCTTGCATGGTTTGATGAAACATTGGTTCAAAATCTTAGAAATGGATCTAATAGCAGTGTTCAAGGATAAGCTTGTAAGCCAAAAGCTAAATGAAAAATATATTTTTTGACTATGTTTTTTACTTGTTCATTATTTCAGAGAACAAGTGAAAGGCAATTTATTTTAGGCCCATTTTGGTTTCATTTTCCTTTTGAGAAAATTATGTGAATAATTTCCTTGAAGAAATTATTTCTCCTTTCAGCTAAGTGTTCTCTTTTCAAGATTTTTGTCTTAGTTTCCTTTGATCGAGTGTTAAAAAATCTTTGAGAAAATTGATCCAAAAGAATTGTTCTAAGTAAAAGTTATAAAAGATATCTTTTAAAGTGAAGTGGAAAAAACAAAAACTTTGAAGGATCATTTTAGGTTTTCTAAAGGGTCACTACCCCTTTGGAAGGGACATTTCCATTTTACCTAGGAAAATTATCATCAGTAGTGGGGGCACTTACAAAAGTTTAGGTCCTTTGCAAAAGGCCTAGGTCTATTACTTAAGGGCTTGTTCACTTTTCTAGAGGACCATTGTAATATTTATAGAGATCTCAAGTAAAAATCTTGAAGGGTATTTTACCCTTTAGGAGGCACCATTAATAAAGCCTGAAGGGTCTCTTGCCCTTTAGGAAAGTCCCTTTCAAGAAACTTGAAGGGTTATTTCCCTTTGGAAAGGTTTATTTTAAAAAATCTAAAGGGTACCTTACAAATCTCAAGAAAAAAGATCTCAAAAGGATGTCAAAGATAATGCCTAAAATGAAAGTCTGAAGAAATTGATGACTAACCTGTAAATGTCGTGTTTTATCCCTTGTAAATAGCCATTGGTGTTTAAAACACCAGAAGGAGCTATGTAACCTATGGACTCACACTGACATAAATAAGATAAATTCAATAAAATGAATGTCCTTAGATTGATTTTCCATCTATAAGGAAGATATGGTCTAGGTTTTAAGGTAAGAGCTAGTAGGTGAAGTTAATGGGGAATATTCATCCTTTTACATGGCCATCATCTCTGATCAACAATAAACAAATGTAGAATCAACATGGCTCAGTCAGGTTTATAGGTGTAATAATTTTTTCCTCATACATAAGTAGATAAGTGGAGGATGGTGTGGAGATGAAAGATAAAGATCAAGCAATTAGAAAATATAGCTTAGGCATTTAAGACATCCTAGACTTTTCCTTCTCAGTGGACAATGACATCATCATCCTCAGTGAGTTTTGTTTTCTAGTGCATTTCTCGACCAATGAGAGGGTTGGAAGTCTTTTGAAGCTAATGGTGGTTATTTCATTAGAGAAGGATTAGTTATAATTAACCCAAGTATAGGTGAAAATTCATGGAGGGTGGTTGGGTCTCATTTATTTATTTCTATTTGATTTCCTCTTCTCTTTGGGTCTTCCCCTTTTCTATATGTCTTAGTTATTTTAAAAAGAAGATGTCATCATTTGATAATGAATAACTTTGAAACAATACAGATTATTTTTACCTAACTCTTGTCTAAAAATCATGTTTAACAAGCTTGTGCATGATGGCCTTTTGAAGAAATGTTATTCCATGTCCCTTATCCTTCTTTCTTACCAGTTTTTAGGTATTTTTGGGTTAGTTAAAGGTCTAAACTTGAGCTCTTTCTACCATTAATAGATGCTTGGTGTGAATTTTGAAATTCCTCTCTACTTCATATATGGCTTAGTGAACCTAGTCTATGAAACATTAATGCAAATTAACTAGTTGTGAGGTTGTGTAAGTAGAATTATCTAATGATGAATTAGTGTTTATTTCATGCTTATATGAGTCACTCTCTATTTGGTGCATCTCCTTTCTTAGTTTAGTTTTCCCTTTTTATGTTACCTTTCTCTCCCTTTTCCTTGGTCAAAAATATGTTTTAGTGTGTGGGAATAGCTAAAGTGAAGCATCTGAGGAGCTAGCCTCATTAAAATTCCTAGAGGTTTAACCTCATTACAAGATACCCATAGCTTGAGGTTTCTCTAATTTTGTAGTTGGGAGTGAGAGACCCTGAAAAACTCTCCCACAAGGGTGTAATTCCATGATAAAATATTTTTTGGCATGCCATGTCGGACCTTTTCAAGAAATATTAGTCAAGTTCGATGCTAATTTGATCAATTTATAATGGTTGTACCTTTTATATTTTAGTATATGGAAACTCCAAAGAAAACTTAGCAATCTGGTGGCAGAGCATTAACTATCTTTCATGCCAAAGGTGAATACAAGATCGACTTCTATAGGTATTCCTTCTGAATTTATTGAATTAAATTTAAACTCAATAATAAGGTTAAGGTTTAAACTATACTCATCCATATGTAAGAACCTACTCTCTTAAACTAGTCATAAGGTATACCTACATGAAAAGATCTTTGTTATCCCCTCTTACTACCATGATTCCTTAGAGATATTTTATGGGTTTCAATAGCCAAAGTCTTTTGAATTTACCATAATATGACCCTATTCTAGTATCAGCCCTCAAAAGCATCCCATATTACATAAGAGATCAAGTTGTAACTCTTAATGAACACATAATAGACATAGCCAATTTTTGTAACATCCATAATGTCATAGTAGAAAACATAAATATTAGGCTATTAGATACATCCTTCAAGGTAAAGGCATTAGATTAGTATAGAGGTCAAGATCCTAACTCTATCCAATCATGAGATCAATTCGAAATAGCTTTATGTAAGAGGTTTGTAGATAAGAGTGATCATTTGCCACTTAAAGAATAGTTGACCACAATTAAGAGAGCTCCCCATGAAGTCATGCAAGACTTCAACATGAGATTTGAAAAGCCTTGGGACATAATTCTATCCATTATTAGACCATCCCCAAACTTTTCCTTCTTATATTATTTAAAATATATAAATAATGACATAGTTGTAATTATCCAATCAATGGGAGGGGATGGTTTTTTAGGTGCTTATGAAGTGGCTATCAAAGCTAAAAATTATCTAGTCTAAGCTGACAAGCTTACCCCTAGAACTCCAATTCCCATTTTCCTTGAGATCAAACCACCTCTTACAATTGTCCCCCCACTTTATGTTATCCTTCCAAATCCAATTATTATTGTTTTGCCTTCACCAAAGCAAGAGAAGGCCTCCACTAGTGGACCAATGACTCCCAAGAGTAAAAGAACTACTTAGAACTAAAGAGCATGATCCAATCCTTAGGGAATGATGTGGTCAATGTCAAGAGACAACAAGATTACATAAATCCATATCAAACTCCATATCAACCTCAGTATCATCCTTATTAAGAAAATAGGTCACCATACAAAGGGGGTTTCCAAGGGCAGGGGCAACCTAATTATGCTAGACAACACAACTATAATCCAAATGCTATAGGCCCTTCCAATTCTTTAGTTCCTATTCAAAATAATATGGCTCAAGAGGATAAAGGTAAAATGCCTTAGAATTAGTCTTTTGGGAAATCCATTGTCCTAACTAATGGTTCTAACTAGGCTTTCAATGACCAATGATAGTAGGTTATTGCTTATGGGTAAAATCAAGCTCTTATGGCTCAAAGATGCTCCAATCCTTAGGGAATGATGTGGTCAATGTCAAGAGACAACAAGCTTACATAAAGCCATATCAAACTCCATATCAACCTCAGTATCAACCTTATTAAGAAAATAGGTCACCATACAAAGGGGGTTTCCAAGGGCAGGGGCAACCTAATTATGTTAGACAACACAACTATAATCTAAATGCTATAGGCCCTTCCAACTCTTTAGTTCCTATTCAAAATAATATGTCTCAAGAGGATAAAGGGAAAATGCCTTAGAATTAGTCTTTTAGGCAATCCATTGTCCTAACTAATGGTTCTAACTAGGATTTCAATGACCAATGATAGTAGGTTATTACTTATGGGTAAAATCAAGCTCTTATGGCTCAAAGCATGAAGATCCCCATGATGACAAAGCTAGAGAAACCTCCACAAGAATAAGTAATAGATCAGGTATCAAACTAACTGAAGCTAAAATGGTTATTAATGAGTAGGAAGAGTGTTATGCATCTAATTAATAAGCCATCCCTAATCCAGCTCATGTTTCAATCTTAACAAACACAAGATTCAAAAGAAGGAATATGGATGAAAACCAAGAAGCTTTCAAGGAACCTCTTGTCATCATTTCTTTATTAACAAAGCTATTAGTAGTAGCTCCCAAAACCCAAGCAAAAGTTGATGGTACACTAATCAACATTATTGAATAAATGAATAAATCCATCATGAGTATACTAATGTGGGACATGCTTTCCATGTTTGATCAAGTGGATATCATTTAGGAAGGCTTGTCTAAGATAAGTGTTATAACAACTACATGTAGATAATGAAGCAAAGAAACTAAGGTCCTCTCTAATGCAACCCAAGGTCTTATGGGAGAAGGGTCAAGTAAAATGGTCAAGCCTCCATTCTACATTTCATTAATTATCGGTGATTCCTTGGTGCACAATTACTTGGTAGATAGTGGGGCTAGCAATTCAATAATGCCAAAATAAATAGCAAACTAGCTTGGTTTAAAGTATGAACTCTAATCTAAGGGAGTTTTACAACTTGATGGATCTTTGAATAAACCATCTAGTATTATCAAATGTCTCAGCCTAACCCTGCATGCTTGTCCTAGTGTTTTAGTGGTTCTAGATGTGTTAATTCTAGAGGTGCCTCCTCATTTTACTCTATGCTTATGTAGAGAATTCATAATAAATATAAGAGGCTATCTCATAGAATATTGGTCATACATGGCATTCAAAACTAGGTACATGACTAAGGTATTAATCAAGGCTAAACCCATGGCACACTTTCACATTGAACCCCATTAGCTAGATAGAATAAACCTCAATTGTATTATCCTTGATGAAGATGATTTTACAACTGGTCAAGAGCTAAACACTTGTCCTCAATAAATTCTAGATTTATTCTTGGATGAGCTATGGGGGGATAATCAATTTCTCAACCCTTTGGAAGGAGTTGAAGAAAGAGACATGCATGTCTATTTGTTACATGAATAAAATAAACTCATTCCTTCCCTCACTGAACCTAAAGACAACCTCAATGGTATGTGGAAGTTTTTCTTTGATGGTTCAAGGATAAACAATGGAGTAGGTGCAAGGGAAATATTGGTTTCCCCTTCAGATGATAAGTTTTTCTCTTCTCATAAGTTCCATTTTAGTTTCTCTTTAAATGTGATAGAATATGAAGGCTTAATCCATGGCCTTTAATGGGATAGTAAGAAATGAATCAAGCAACTGTAAACATATGGGGATAGTGATCTTATAGTAAACCAAGTTAGAGGCCTAAACATTACAAAGAATCATTTGATGAGGACCTATAAAAATAGGGTGTGGGACTTAATTGAAGATTTCAAAGCCTTTGACATTCAAATTATACCAAGGAACCAATTTTAACATGTTGATAGGTTGGAAACCATGAGGGCTCAGTTTAACATCCCAAGTAAGCTAAAAGAATCTAAGGTTCAGCCACATGTCAAGGTGGTGGTGAGGCCATCAGTGATAGACAATTAGGCCCATTGGTAGGTTTTTAATAATGACAAACAAATTTCTTGTTTCTTATAGCAAAAATCCAAGTTTCCCTCTACCAACTAAGATAATTTTCAACACCAGTATGATGATCAAATCATTTAACTAAAATATAACAAGCTCCCTAAAGGGCTAGTCACCCTTAAAGGCCTTTTCCATGAGGGAGACCATATGAGGAAAGACAAGGTAATAAAATCAACTGGTGAATAAAACTATGAGAGAGTCCTCATCTTCAAGGACAAGCTATTCAAACATGGGAAGGTAACCAAAAAGATGAAAGGCACATTTTCATTGAAATTTTTAATGAGTTTTTAGACATTTTTGATTGGGATTATAATGATCTAAGAGGATTTGATCCAAAGTTAGCCTATCATACTATAGATCTGGAGGATAATACTAAGCCTATGAGGCAAAAGTAGAGACCCGTCAACCCCAAAATATAAGAGATTATGAGGAAAGAGATAACCAAGTTGATTGAATCCAAGATTATCTTTCCCATCAAACACTCATCATGAGTGGCCAATTTGGTGCCTATAATGAATAAGAATGGTTATATCTATTTATGTGTTGACTTCAAAGATCTAAATAAGGTCTCCTTAAAGGACCATTACCCTCTACCATCCATGGAATAACTCCTTCAAATGGTTGCAAGTTAAGAATGTTTTTCCCTTTTAGATGGATACTCAAGATACAACTAGGTGTTGGTGAAAGAGGAAGATCAATACAAGACTACCTTCACCACCAAGTGGGGCATGTATCTTTATCTTAAAATGCCTTTTGGATTATCAAATGCTAGGGCCACTTTTCAAAGGAAAATGGACATGGATTTTTAAGGGATTCTAAATCAAATGGTGCTGATCTACCTGGATGACATCACATTTTTCTCCAAGGATGCCAATGAGCATATGGACCACCTGAAGTTGAACGTTGAGAGATGTAGAGAGTATGGAATTTCTTTGAATCCTAAGAAATGTATATTTATTGTGAATAAAGGTAAGTTATTGGTCCATGTTGTTTTAAAATAGGGATTAGTGATTGATATTGATAGAATGAGTGCCATATTGGCCTTATCCTTACCCAAATATAATAAGGGACTCCAAAGTTTCCCTAGAAAAATAAAATTTGTGAAGAGATTTATATCTAGTTTTGCAAAATTAACCAAACCCATCACTACTATTCTTAAGAAAACCAAGCATTCACTTGGTCAAATGGAGGTAAATAAACATTCAATGCTATCAAGTAGGCCATTTCCAAAGTACCCACAATCATGAACCCTAATTTATCAAGAGATTTCTTATTTTACACCTTTGCCAATGTTGATAATATATCAACTATGATAATGCAAAAGAATGGTGAAGGACATGAACAACCAATAGCTTTTTTTAGTCAAGGGCTAGAAGATATGAGGTGAGGTATCCTTTCATTGAAAAACAAGTCCTTATAGTGGTAAGAAGTATTAAAATTTTTAGTCCCATGTTATCCAATAGAAAAATCTATATCATGGTATCATATCCTAGAGTGACAGATTTCCTTCTTAACAAAGACTTGAATGAAAAAAGGGCTAGTTAGATTACCAAGCTCATGGAGCATGATGTAGAGATTAAGGTCACTAAGCTAGTGAGAGGCAAAGGTTTGTACAAGCACATGGTTTATGACCTTAATGAAAACAAAGAGTTTATTTTGGCAACAAAAGATAACTCACAGATGGATGCACTCCTACCTCACACTAGTTGGCACCAAGATATGACACATTTCTTGATGATAGGTGAGTGACCACAAGGTATGGATAGAGAAAAGAGAATTTATTTGAGACTTCAATCCATACCTTATGCATTGGTTGGTGGGTTTTTATTTAGAAAGGACCTCAATGGAGTGCTCCTAAGATGCATAGATGGTAACTAGGTGACCAAGCTTTTGGAGCATTTCCATTATGGACCTTCGGGAGGCCATTTTTCTCTAAGGACCATAACAACAAAGATAATGAGTTCAACTTATTACTATCCTATCCTTTTCAAAGATGAATATGTATGGGTAATAATGTGTCATAAGTGTGCTCTCTTTATGGGTAAGCAAATATTGATAACCCTTCCTCTCAACCCAATTCAGGTAGAGCAACCCTTCATGTAATAGGGGATAGATTTTAGAAGAATGTTAAACCATCCATCAAGTATAGGGCATAAGTGGGTGCTTACTACAACTAGCTAATTTACCAAGTGGGTGGAAGCCATTGCATTAAAATAAGCTAATGAAAGTGTAGTCTTAGACTTATATCATAACATCATGACCAAGTTTGGTGTTCCATCCACTATCATTTATGATAATACACTAGCATTCCTTAATTTGAAAATGAGTTAATGGGATCTCAAGATGGGCACCTACCTTAGCACCTCTTTCAACTATTATCCTTAAGGAAATTTATTGGCTGAGTTCACAAATAAAAATTTGCTAAGAATCATTAGGAGAACCATGGAAGAGAACTAAAGGACATGGCACACTAAACTAAAGATAGCCTTATGGGCTGATAAGGTAACTCCTAAAGCTACTATTATCAATTCTCCATATGTTTTAGTATATGGAAGGGAGGCCAAGTTTCCCATTTCTCTTGAGATACCTTCATTAGAGCTTGCCCCTCAGTTGGAGCTGCTAGAAGATGAGCCCATAAATGTGAGGTTAGCAGAACTCATGGAGCTTGAAGAACAAGAGACCTTACAATGAAGACACTAGAGTCACATCAAGTCCAAGTCAAGAAAGCTTTTTACAATAAATCCATAGAAAGGGACTTTAGAGAATGGGATCCAGTCTTTAAATGGGATTCAAATAAGGCCAAGCCAAGAAATCATACCAAATTTGATAGCTTGTGGAGTGGTCCTTATTTGATCCACAGATGAAAACAACATAATGATTTATAATTAGCCCAATTAGAGGGAGAGGTAATACTCATACCAGTCAATGGGATTCATCTAATTCTATGTTATTAGAAGAGTTTGCAGCCATTGTATATATTCTACATTTTGTATAGATTTTCATGTTTTTCTCTAAGTGCCATGTGTACATCCTTTTCAACTATGTGTTTCCCTTTCCTATGTGCTTTGGGCATATATTTTTTTGTTTTGATTATCCTTATTGATTCAAATGGAGGTTTTGATTTATTGGAAAAGTGACTTGAATCTATGCCTAATGGATGGGTTTAAAGAAGCAACATGGTCTAAGTTCTCTTGCATTAACATGCATGCAACCCCTATGAGCCACCAAAGATGTTGGCCATTTTTGGCCCACATATGAAGCTCTTACATGGTTTGATGAAACATTGGGTCAAAGTCTTAGAAATGGATCTCGTAGTAGTGTTCAAGGATAAGCGTGTAAGCCAAAAGATAAATGAAAAATCTCTTTTTTTGCTAAGTCTTTTACTTGTTTATTATTTCAAAGAATAAGTGAAAGGTGATTTCTTTTGAGTCCATTTTGGTTTCATTTTCCTTTTGATAAAATCATGCAGACAATTTCCCTCAAGGAATTCATTCTCCTTTTAGCTAAGTATTCCTTTTAGATATGTGTTCTCTCTTCAAGATTTTGGTCTTGATTTCCTTCATTCAAGTGTCAAAAAATATTTGATAAAATTATTCTGAAAGAATTGTTCCAAGTAAAAGTTTTGAAAGATATCTTTTAAAGCGAAGTGGCAAAAAAAAAACTTTGAAGGATCATTTCAAGTTTTTTTTAGGGTCACTACCCCTTCTAAAGGGATATTTCCATTTTACTTGGGAAAATTGTTAGCAATAGTGGGGGCATTTACAAAAGTTTGGGTCCTTTGAAAAAGGCCCAGGTCTATTACTTAAGGGCTTGTTCACTTTTCTAAAGGACCATTACAATATTCTTGATGGTCTCAAGAAAAAAAATTGAAGGGTATGTTACCCTTTGGGAGGTGCCATTAACAAATCTTGAAGGGTCTCTTACCCTTCAAGAAAGTCCTTTTAAAGAAACTCGAAGGGCTCTTTCCCTTTGGGAAGGTTCATTTTCAAAAATTTGAAGGGTACCTTATGAAAGCCCAAAAAAAAAAGCCTAAAAGGATGTTGAAGACAATGCCTAAAATGTTCAAAGAAATTGATGATCAGCCCAAAAACATCAAGTTTGAGCCCTTGAAAGTAGCCATTAGAATTTAAAATACTAGAAGGAGTTGTGCAACTTATGAAATCACACCATCATAAATAAGATAAATTCAAGAAAACCAATATTCTTAGATTGGTTTTCCATTTATAGGGAAGATCTAGTCTGGGTTTGAAGGTAAGAGCTAGTAGGTGAAGTTAATGGGGAGTCCTCATGCTTTGAAATGGATATTATCTCTAACCAATAGCTAATAAATGTAGAAGTAACATGGCTCAATCATGTTTATAGGTGTAAGAATTTTGTCCAATATGTAAGTAGACAAGTAGAGGATGGCATGGAGATGAAAGAAAAAGATCAAGCAATTACAAAATATAGCTCAAGCATTTAAGAAATTCTTGGAATTTTCCTTCTTAGTGGATCATGACATCATCATCCTCAATGAGTTTTGTCTTCTAGTGCATTTCTCAACCAATGAGAGGGATTGAAGACTTTTGGAGCTAATGGCAGTTATTTCATTGGAGAAGGATTAGTTCTAACTAACCCAAGTATGAGTGATAATTCATGGAGCATAGTTGGGTCTCATTTATTGATTTATATTTTCTCACCTCTTCTCTTTGGGTCTTTCCCTTTTCTATAAATGTCTTGGTTCTTTTCAAAAGAATATATCCTCATTTAATAAGGAAGAACCCTGTCAAAATTTGTAAGAAAGACCTTTTGAAGCAATAAAGATTATTTTTACCTATCTCTTGTTTGAAAATCATGTTTAACAAGCTTGTACATGATGGCCTTGTGAAGAAGTGTTCTTCTATGTCCCATGTCCTTCCTTCTTACCTATTTTTAGGTATTTTTGAGTTAGTTTTAGGTTTTAACTTGAGCTATTTCTACCATTAATAGATGTTTGGTGTGAATTTTGAAATTCCTCTCTACTTCATATATGGCTTAATGACCCTAGTTTATGAAACATTGATGCAAATTAATTGGTTGTGAGGTTGTGTAAGTTGAATTATCTTATGCTAGATTAGTGTTTATTTCATGCTTATGTGGGTCACTCTCTATTTGGTGAATCACCTTTTTTAGTTAAGTTTTACCTTTTTTTATGTTACCTTTCTCTCCCTTTTCCTTGGTTAATAATAGGTTATAGTGTGTGGGAACAATTGAAGTGAAGCATCTAAGGAGCTAGCCTCATTAAAAATCTTAGATATTCAACCTCACGACATGATACCCACAACCTGAGGTTGCTCTAATTTTCTAGTTGGGAATGAGAGATCTTGAAAAACTCTCCCATAAGGGTGTAATTCCATGATATAATAGTTAATTCATAGTGCATGAGTTATATTGATTCCAATTGACTAAATTATACCCCACTTGAGTACTCTCTCTATTTTTCTCTCCTCCATTAGGTACCTCAACTTGAGTCATAGCTAGAATTATTCCTAAATTATCCATGAAAGCTTGATTAAAGGAATCATTAACATAGGTAGATGGATTATGAGGTTGATCCCATAGATTCTAACTCTTATGCTCTTGATTAAGGTTGTTTTGAGTATGAACTAATGATTTTGAGGTGGAGGGAGTATTGGTATTATAACCATTATATTATTTTTCTTGAACTAACTACCCTTGACCTTGAAAATGGCCTTGAAAGGGTGGTTGATTGCCTTGATAGTTTGGGTAGGATTGATAGTGTTGATAGGGGATTTAAAAATGTCTCCCTTTCTTCTATTGTATGATCCTTTTTAGACCAAAAATTTCTTACTCATGGGCCTTCATTATTTCTACCTCATTATATTTACTTGAGTAATTAGGGGAAGCTAGCTTATGTTTTGGTGTAGGGATGGGGGCAATAATAGGTGTAGAGGTTTATAAATAAGGGAATATATATAAGGGAATAGATAATTTAGAGGTCATTGACACATATGTACTAACTTGAGAAGGTGGAAACATGATTGTTTTAGGTCATTATGCCCCCCTCTAATTGATGATCTTCTCTTTGCTACTTGTTGTTCACTTCCTTGTAGCTACTCACTATCCCTTTATGCCTAAACTCTCACACTTGTCACTAGGGTGACTTATATATTCTCAAGAGTGTTTTATATATATATGTGAGACACATCATAATAACCTATTTATCTTTTATTCTATCATATAGGCCTAAAAAAACTCAAAATCACACTTCTCATCTTCAACTTGGTAGTCACCTTGATTCTCATTATTCTATCCAAGACTGTTTGCAATAGTCAACTTAGTAAAGGAGTATCCATACATGAATAAGGTGAGAATTGGATTTTATGAATATTAATACATATATACACACCTTCCACCATTATTTTCACTCATCTATTCTTTTGTCCACCTTTAAATCACCTCAAAACTTGTAGAAAACATTGAATTTGACCTATCCGTATAAGTTATGGTATAGAAAAATTGATTTGTTGGGATATTAGGAGAGTTAAAAGTAGATAAAAATCAATTTATAGGTCAATTGACTAATTTGGGATGCATTTCTCTTCATCTCTTCTTCATCGGGCTCATATGACAAGTTTAGGAGGGTTTTAGGTAGTTTATGTTCTTAGAAATTATTCATAAAGGTTAAGACCCTAACCTTAGAACCATTTACATTGGTTTCAATTAAATTACCTCCCTAAACTATCTCAAAGTGTACAAGACCCCATGCATCTCATCCATATAGATGGGAGTGAAAGGAGTTGGTTTTTGGGTAGTTGCTATGTATTTTGGACTCCCCTAAGATAAATTGAGGCCAAAAATTATCATTTTGAGTTGTCTTATACAAACCACTATCTCATAATCCCTTAATTATTACATTAACTATCTAACATTACTTGGTAATATCACATCATCATAGCAGTGAAGTTCAAAGTCTGAGGTTCATGTCTAGTTCTAGGCATCATAGGCATAAACTTGGTTTTCTTAGTATGTGACCACTTATGAGTGTTAATATCAGATTTAATACCTATTAAAAACTTATTTTCCTCTAATTAAATCCTAAGCATCATTTTTTAGTGCTTTAATACTCTGTTATTCATCCTTTTTTCTTCAAAGCACTAGGTCTATAAGTTGCATTGCTGTCTCAAATAAAATAGTGAGAACTTACCCTATTATTTTTACCTAAAGGAGACCATGGATGTATTTTTAAATTCATTATTATTCCTTTTAATAATTTAAACATCTTAACCATGCTTCTAGATCCCTCAACACTTCAAATTCTCAAAACTAACTATAACCCTGTGACTGTCTATAGAGTTTTGATTGATTGAGTATGAGGTTTTAAAACCCAACTTAGATCAATATTTACTCTATTTTATTTGGATCTAATAGGAACTTTAGAGTGTGATATTATCATTTTTATATTAATTTATATGTTATAATATATATATTATACCCATGCTTACCTTTGAAACCTACATCCTTCATTAACTTGAGGCTAGTCTTTCTCTTGAGTCAAACTATAAGTGCTTATTCAATAAATCAAGGGATTATTGTAGGTGACAATACATGTTTAAAAATTTTAATTCACACTTTTGGTTCCTCATCAGGTAATTATGGCTATCTCACACCTAAATGGATTAATTTCTACTTTGAGAGCATGCAATTATCCTTTTACCATCAATGCATTAGGTGTTACAATGTTCCAAGTTTATTTTGGCCTAATGGTAATGTAGTTATTTGATAACTTCCATTATAAAATTTAATGATTTTAAAACTATTAAACCATAATTCTCTCATGTTAATATGTTATTGTTATCAACCCACATAGCACCCTACTGAAGTAGACTGCTCATATATGCTTTATACTTGGATTAACATTGGAATGGTCTAAGGTTATGGGATACCTATAACTAGAACATACGTCTAGTTTGTGAGGATAGATAATATTAATATATGAATTTTGGATCAATTACTGAACCTATTTTATTTTTGGATGAAAATGGGAAGAAATATTACTGAAAGGGAAATCTATGCTATGATGGTGATGCACCTAAAAATAAATGATCCTTTGTAAACTTTGAACTTGGGCACACTTATAAATAAAAATATAACAATTTATCAAAAATAATTTCTTATAGTAATCCTAAAAATGTATGTTTCAGATGAAGGTTAGATATAAGGTCTACAAACTGAATGTGAAAGAATGAAGGTCTTTAAAGACACTACATACTAACATTCTTCAACACAATTTCTATTCTTTAACACTTCAGGTGACCTATAGAAGATTAAATCATAATATAAGGTGAGGAAATAAAGTGAAAAAGGAGATAAATATCACACTTATCTATAAATAAAAAATAAAAAATACACACTATAACCATGAATGAATCCACAACAAACTTTATTTATTGACTTCAGGTAAAAGTTACAATTTTAGTATAGTTTTTGTAAACTAGCCCTAGGGATCCTAAAAAATGTCCTAAAGGCCTGAATATATAGAAAAATATAATTATAGCCAATTTTGTGAATAATATAGAAGAGAAAGTTATCTAATCATTAACTCAAGTCAAATTTTAGTCACAATTTACAAATAATAGTCCTTTAGACTTCTCTTTATGTCTAGTGTCTTGCATCCTGATTGTATGTCCTCTTTGGTGTTGAAGACAAAGTGTTGGGCCCTAGTTTTATTATCCAAGATCTTAATCTAGAATGATACACCATTAATTTTTTAGATAAATCTTTTGGAGGTGAGTTAACTCATGAATTGGAACTCAAGATGAGTTATGCATGTAATTTAACTATTTGAAGACTAACTAACTCATCAAAAGGATTAGTTAAGCATGTCAATGACATTAAGGATAAATTTTTCATGATATGGATCAAATTTATAGAATTATAAATCCACATTATCTCTCATATACAATTTCATATGACATATTCTCTTTACTTAATTGAGTAAATATGTATACTATGCCAAATTAGGCCTAGTATCCTAACTCCCTATTCTTGGTGGCCATTAAAACCTACATATAATATTTAAAAAATGAATTAAATACATGAACCAATGACTTATATCATGTAAAAAGTCTTCCTTGGCAAGCAACACATGCAAATTAGTCAAACAGGTTGACTAGGTTAGCTTTTCATTCATTTATGATCATATGATGATTTTAGAATGAATAAAAATTGTTAATGTTTGTTCTCACATTCTTGTAATTTCTTTAAACTGATTTGTACCTCTCTTTGTGTGCTTTTTTTTCAAAAACCCATTTTTTGCCATGTCTGTACAAAATCTATACAACTAATGGTCATGGACATGAATATATAAAATTTTACTTGATTATACAATATATATTAATGAGCTTTAAATGATTTTGGATGAATATTTATCCAATTCTTCAAGAACATGTCTATAGTAGGGTTTTGCAAGGGTTTAAGAGTGCTCTGGGTCATTAATGATTGTTCATTAAGCCTAGTCCTTGAATACATAAAACATTACCATAAAACATTATTTTATTAGGTCATATAACTACCCTTAATTCATTATCATCATATGTAAAATTTGTGTATCAGGGTGAGCATGTGAAGTCACCTCTTAGAGTGGAAAACATGTTTTCTAGGTAGTGTTTGGTGTTATTTGCACAACATGATCACTGATAATGCTTCCCTATGGATCAAAATTGACATAAATCTCTCTTAATACCTTATGGTGATATTAATAGTGACTATACATGCCCTCATGACCCTACTTTGGCTCCTGCTACCCCATTTTAATGGCCTTGTCTAGTGATATCAAGGACAAGCATAAGAGTGTATATCGTTTCTTAAATATATTGACTTTATGATGAGTAAAAATGATTTTATACAATATATTGGACCTAATAAACCTATATATGATGATATAGAGTCATGATATGGGCTTGATCAAGCCATTACTTTTTACCCTGAATGTAAACAACTCCTTATCTTGATGTGTAGACCTATTTGCCTATGGAAGTGACCCAAATGACCACTATTTATGGATTTTGAAGTATTATTAAGGGATTTTAGGACCCCATATTGCTTCTAAAAATCCTTTAATGTGTAATTACCCTTAATTAATTTGTTTTTAAGCTCAAAATTACCATATTTGTCTTGTTCTATATAGTAAAGGTACTGCACATGCCAATTAAAAGGTCATTCAAGTTTTTAGGGGAGTTGAGAAGATATTAAATTTAATTTCATAGCTTAATAATGCCATATGGATGCATAATTTAGCTTATTTTCTCCATCAGGTGGTTATGAGGGTTTTGCAAGGGTTGAAGAGGTCCATAGCTTCTTAATGATTACTCATAGTGTATGAAACCCTGATGGAAAACCACTTTCCATTAATATGTATTACATTTAACCCCTCATAAAATATGAAATTCATTATCTCCCATTGAAAGGATGCATCAAGATTTCTATGTGAAAAAAATGTGCTTCGAATGGTTGTCAAGATTGTATATACAAGAAAGAAGATTGAGGGGTCTAAAAAAACAATATTTATATATTTTATTCTATCCAATACCTCCTCAAAGGTTTAAATGGTCCTCCCAAATATCTCAATGTCAACTAAAAAAATAAAAAATCCATGAAAGAGTTCAAAATGGTGACTGTGTCTCTCAAGGGTATGGTGCTTGCCTCCCTATTTTAGCCCTCAAGGGCATGGTTTACATATAATTTGGAGTGTCATCACTCTTAAATGTGTTTTTAAGATTTAAAATCGACCCCTTATGTTCATTTAAAACTTAAAATTAAGTTGAGACCCTCTGCCACACCTATAAACACTTCAAGAAGTCTACCTACTTGTATTATGACTACCAACAAGCATAAGGTTGACTATGTTAAAATAGTGAGTAGTTACATGAAATTTTTTACCTCAATAATACCATGGATATTTATCATAACTCACAAGTAATAACTCTACCAATTTCATGATTTAATTCTGCATGTGGTGGGTTGTAGGTGCTTTTCACTCAAAATTAACTTGAGATGCCTACATGTTTTTCATGCTTTATAGCACTGAGATATTGTATCACCTTTGAATTAGAGCCTAAAAGTGTTAAAAAATATTCTAGGAAGATATTAAAACCTTTTTTAAATAATTATTATCCCTCATTGGTCAACTTTCAACCTTATGCAACATATATTAAACCTTATCTCCTCAAGAATCCTTATTGTGACTGTATGTTATCACTATTGTAGGTGGTTTTTATGAGGTGTAGAGGTTTTTATTAATAATTAAAACATTAATTTATGATTTTAATACCCCATAATTGTTTTTAAAATTCCTTAAAAATCTCTTATCTATTGTATTGACTCTTCTTGATAATGTTCCCAGGTTTCACAAACCTAGTCCATACAGGTCTGTGTACCTTCATTTTCATGCCCTTGGAAGTGTTTTAGTAGTTTTAATAAGTCTTGGAGATTCCAATTTTAAATTTAATTACATAATTCACTGCATATTTTAACTTTTTTATTGTAATGGTCTTGAGTTTCACTTTGATAATAAATGGATGCATGAGTGCAAATGACTTCTAGTATGGTT
Organism: Torreya grandis; assembly: GCA_037957365.1. Classification (NCBI taxonomy): domain Eukaryota; kingdom Viridiplantae; phylum Streptophyta; class Pinopsida; order Cupressales; family Taxaceae; genus Torreya; species Torreya grandis. The sequence continues at coordinate 2,219,435 of JARHVA010002485.1, read as the reverse complement.
GTAGGTATGCATGTTATAGTAGACCTTGACTATGTCATTGTTTGGAGTCCCCATATTTATAGTCTAAAATAATTAAATAATAATTTATTTAATAACCTTTCATGATCATGATAATTCACCATGGATTATTTTTCCCTCATCCTCTTTAAGCTTGGAGATATGACTATGTTTTCATAGTTATAGGTAGTCATTTCATGAGACCTTGATTGAGTCTTTATGTAATTTAAAGTTCATAGTTTGATATAACCTCTTACATCACTAAAATATATTAATAAAACATTTTAGGAACCTTATGAAACCAAATATCATGATAAGACCCTTTTGTACTAGTGTTTGACTGTCAACATGCTTGAAAAGTCCTTTACCCAATTATAGGTGGTGATTTCTTAGAAATATGACCAAAACTAAGTTTGGTTATCATTTATAGTATTATTTTGGTATAAATATTATATCCATATATTTATATAAATATATCCTTCATACCACCATTCCTCCTTGAAATCAAACTTCTCTTTTAGGATATACTTGACTATGCATTAGCTCAGGTCCTTGTATGATATATAGTAGGATTTTGGGATGATTGGAGATTTGAAAAGGTCATAATATATGAAAATAAGTGCTTATGTAGTCATGGTATAATATATATAATCTCAAAAAACAACTTCAATGTCAATATAATTTTTTTTAAGATCAACCTAATGAAAGTATCCCTCATAATATTGTCTACCTTCTTGAAAATAGACTTGTGACTATGTCCTTGTTTGAGATGATTGTACGTTCCTCTTTAAAGTATTTCCTAATGGTTCTTGATCTTCAAATTTTATTATACTTAAGATATGTATTTATGTTACCATTACTCATACTGATTATATACATAGCTAATCCAACTAGCCTCCAAGAACCTAGACAGGCCTTAAGACTACCAAGAAACTTGACTGTTGTAAGTTTTGACTTGAATATAGGCCTATAGGTGTCCTATGATACTCTTGAATGTTTTATTATGTATGAATCATTTGGATTATGACATGAATGAGTTCATAACATAGGTCAATAACCTTTAACCCTTCACTAATTATGAACTAACACTCATACATGATGCCATAACCTGTCCTTTAATTTTGACTATGTAGTAAAACTATAGGTGACTATTGTATGGATTGTGTACAATTTTGGACCTTGATAAGGTCATAAAATAATGTTTATGAAATTTTTATTAACTCTTTTCAAATTTAAGATAAATGAATCATTTTAAGGCATTGAATGTGATATCTTTCATGCATTCCTATCTTTGTACTTCCATAAGAATCTTAACTATGCTTTTTATTGATTGTAGGTTTAAATTCACTAATTTTTAGCAGGTTTCTTGGTTTGGATACCATCCTTGGCTGACCTTGATGCCCAATAACCTTGAATCCTTGTTTTATAGTGGATGTATGGGATGGATATGAATGAAAGTGGTATGATGGTTGAATAAAGATGGGAACATATGATACTGAGGATGAAAAAGAGATTTATTACAATGAGAAATGGTAGTGAAAGACATTGATATGGGGGATGAACCAAGATGGAGATGAAAATTGACATGAGGAGTATGTCAAGACCATTTTGAGGGTCATATCCAATCATGAGAATATCTTATACCATAAATATAAATTTTGAAGCATTTTAAGGACCATAATATGCATAAATTGAAACTTAAGAGTCTGCTAAGATCCTTAACCAATGCTAAGAAACCTTAAAGTTTGTTAAATAGTGATTATTTGAGAGCCATTAATGGCTTATTTGTTGTGAATATTTTAATAAAACTTTGATAATATTTTGTTAATAACATATGAACATGAATGATACCCCTTTAAACAAGAAACCAATAATTCTTGAAATTCCTTCTCTCCTAGACCATACAAATTCTCTAGATATGATTGTAAATAATAAATTTGCATTGTTATGCCTTTATGAGCTCCATATGACACTCAAATTTGTGAAAAATAACTTATGACTACCATTTAAAGGTGAATTATGTTCCTAATAAGCTTCACAATAATGAAATTTCCTATCATGATGCCCCGATGAAGAGAAAACATAAAAATTGACTACTTCCTTGGATGAAGGTGATATAGTGAGCTCCTTGAATTTAAAAGGATGGTTCATGAAGGAGAGAAAAACAATTTGAGAAATAATTACCATATTTTTAATCCATTTGAGACCAATTTCTCTAGACAAAATTTGAGACCTAAGTTTTCTCTCTCATGGTCATACCACCTGTACACTTAAAGGGCTCTCATTATGTGAAAAGAAGCAAGGTGAATGGAGGGAACTATTTTTGTGCCTCTTTTGAATATATTTTCCTTAAATATATTCTATAACACGTATCATATCCTCATATTCATGATTTAGGCCTCAACCATATGTAATGGGTTGTACAAGTCCATTATTTTTCATGAAAATACATTAAAAAGGCTCTTTCTTTACATTCTCTTCACACTTTAAAATTATAACCACAAATATAGGAAGAGAAGAAGAATACCATGAGTAAAAAATAAAGTTATAATAAGTGTTAAATGATTTTACACCTTTATGTGGCCAAAAATGGCACGTGCGAGCTAAAGAAAGCCTTTTCTAAGCTTAAACTTGCATAAAATGACCTTTTCAAAGTATGGCAATTTATGAATAAGGTAAATTCATGTATATTAATGTGTTAAAAGGTATTATTAATAATTTTATGGCCTTTTTACACCATATTTAACTTTTAAAGTCCAAAACCTATCTTTTAGACAATATAATCATAATTTTACTAAGGAAAATTGCCATTAAATGTCATAAAAACATATAATAGTCTCCTAAAAGTTTTCAAATAGAATTTTTATGAATTTTTATCATATTTTACAAGTTTATAACTCATTTAATACCTATCATATACTAAATTATTCTAGGAAATTTCATGACAATTCGTCAACTATCATCTTTTCACTATCTTCATTAAAGCACTTTTAGATCACATGATCACTTGAAACTAAAATAACCCTCTCTTAACTTGATAGTTAACGAGACTATGATGGCTAAGAAAAAATTTCAATTACAGGGGTTGGTATTTAGCCTTGACATGCCATATTGCCAACATTTTTGGCAACCTATAAGGGTTGTCCAGCCTACTGGTCAAGAAAATTTAGAATCTCTTTCCTATTTAATACCTTGGAATATACTCTAAAACTGATAAAACTTGTATAATTCACAAAAAATAAACAACTAGACATTAACTAAAAGCAAAAACTAACAAAGCATGTGTAATATGTGCACTTAAAGGAATGAAACTACAACTATATACAAAAGGATGACTCTCCTAGTAGTAATACTTGAGGAATATCCCATTAAAAGGAATAGTGATTTCCTCTCCACTAATTTTAGATAATTATAAATCATTAATTTCCTTACAATTATTAATAACATGTGGTTCACTCCAAAGGCTATTAAATTTGGTGTGTTTACCTGGTTTAACACGTTTTTCATCCCACTTGTGTACAATGTCACCTTGTTGAAAGGTCTTGGATGAAGATATTATGTCAAAGGATTTATTGAATTTATTTTGGTTGTACCACATGGTATTCATATCATTATCTCTTTTTTACTTCAACTCTCTCAATTCATTCATTTTTACCTCTATTGCATCATTTCCCATAAGCTCTAGCTATTTTTTAATATCGAAGGTTGGAATTTCCAATGAAATGGGTAGTCTTGATTATCTTCCATAATATATAAGATAAAGAGAGTGACCAATGTAATTATTTTAAGGGATTATATCTATTCACAAGGTAGTCTTCAACTTTGTATTCCATCCTCTTTGATTGTCTTCTATTATTCTCTTGATGATCCTAATCAGATTCTTATTGGTAGACTCTCCTAGTCCATTACCCTTTAGATAGTAATTTGATGAAGATTTAAGATAAATACCATGATAAAAATCCCATTTAAAGACCTTTTCACTTTTTAATTCCAAATCATTATCTGATATGATGCTTGAAGGAACTCTAAAATGAGTCACTAGGCTATCTTAGAACTCCAAGACCGAGTTCTCATTTTCTTCCTTGAATGGAACTACCTCCACCCAACTAGTAAAGTAATATGTGGATGTCAAAACCCAATTATTACCATATTTTTATGGAGGATTAATCATTCCAATTAAGTCTAAAACCCATTACATGAAGGGTTGCTCAACTTGAATAGGCTTCAAAGGCATAAAAGCTAGTCTCTATTTTATGATAAGCATTGCACACTTTGAGCATTTTCTAACCAATGCATGTGAATATTTGAAAAAATTAGGATAAAAATAACCATCTCTTATGATATTTTTTAATTTATTCTTGCTTATAATGTGGCCTCCTAAAGGACTATAATGAAATTGCTCTAATGGCTTGTCTATTTGACTAGTTTCAACACATATTAGAAACATACCTCCAATGTCCTAATTGAATATAAATCCATCAATTAAGATGTAAGTTATAGATTTCATCCTGAAGTGTCTCCTCTTTTATCCATTTAATCCCATAGGAAACTCTTCTATTTTGAGGAATTTACCTATTTCAAGTGTCCAACTAGAAGGTGAGATAGTTGTAGCTACATGTTGAGTGTCTTAAACTATCAAAATCACTTATTTTTATTATTTAACATCTGATAAAAGGTGTTAAAAAACTCCTATACCTTTTAATATGTTTTTAACCTTCACTTAAATGTTATATTCCATTCACTTGGTCACCCAACTAGCCCTCTTTTCACTTAAGTCTCTATTAAGGATAAAATACTTTACACTAGGATGAGCTACCATTAGAAAGATCTTGTTATTGGAAACCAAATGTTCCAATTTTTCAAACCTCTTATAAAATAAATAACATTATTTAAAAAAAATTAATACTTCTCTTCATATCCTTCTAATTCTTGATCAAAAAAAGTAATGGGCTGCTCCAATCCTTCACTATTTTGTCGCATAAGCATGGCATAAACTGTACTACATGTGGAGAAAGTATACATAAATAAATACTTGGTAACATAAGAATTGAGAAAATTATGATCTTGGATAATGGCCTATTTTATTGCATTAAATATTATCTTACCTTATTTTCTCCATGTAAACTCTTGATATTTCTTAAGCATATGAGTTAATGGCCTTACCAATTTTCCAAATCCATGAATGAACCTCCTAATGAAATCAATATTTCCCAAGAAGATTTGAAATATATTATTGTGTTTAGGTATTGATATAGAAAGGATTTACCCTATATTATTTTATGATAAATGGAAATTATAACCTTGGATAAAACATGTCTACGAAGTCTTCCCTCATGCATTGCAAAGATATACTTTTTAGGATTCAAGGAAAACCCAAATTGTTTACACCTATCAAATACCAATCTCAAATGTGTTGGATGATATTTATTTTATTTATAAAATAAATTAATATCATAAAGATAAAAAAATAATCATTTCAATCAAGATCCCTTGAAAAGTAACATCCATTTCTATTTAGAAAGTAGCTCCAACATTGGAGAGTCTAAACAACATCTTCTTATATGCATAGGTACCCCACATAGTTGTGAAGTCAATTTCATATTAATATTAATCCTTCACCAATATATGATTATAACCTAAGTATCCATCTAGTAGAGAAAACCTTTGTGAACGTGAAACTCTTTGAAAATTCTGATCCATGGAGAGAAGAGGATAGTGATCTCTCAATGACACTCTCTTGAGATCTCTAAAATATACACACAACCTTATCTCTCAATTATTTTTCCTTACAAGTAAAATATTTTAAACCTATGTATAATTCTTGATGGGAAAGATTATATTGTATTCTATCAACTTTGTAAGTTGTTTCCTCATTAGGATCTCAACTTCAGGATTGAATGGCCTTTACTTCTCTCTCATTAGTTTGACATCTTATTCAAGATCAATATTATGGTGTGATAACCTGGGATAAAAAAATTTCAAATCATGATATTCCCATGTAAAAAAATCCATAAAATCCTTGAAAAATGCTATGAAATATTCTCTCTCATTATTAGTATTCACTTTTCCTAACTTGAGTAGCTTAGCTTTAGCTATGGAAACATGCTCATAATGTTATATTCTAGTAGATATGATTGCCTTGTATTTTATCAATTGATCATCCTCATCAAATATGATTTATAAATTCAAAAAATCTTTAGATAAATTCTCTGATCTTAATTGAACAATCTGATCTTCACATTGGCATTGTAATTTATCATGATTCTTTGGGAAAGTTTCTACCTCATTCTATAGGAAATAAGTAATTTGTTTGTCACTATAAAAAACTTGAAAAATTAATTAATTATTTGGAAATAAATTCTTACATAAAAAATTTATTGGGGAATTATATTTATTGTCCTTGAGCTGGTCAACAATATCATATTGTGATCCAATGACAACTAGTATGTCTGCATGTTGATTGGTTCCTCTAGGAATGAAGTAAATGTCAAAATCCTAGAAGTATTCCATAAGATCCCAAATTATATTTTTGTATGCATTTAGAATTATATTCTTGGATTCACTTAGACCTCTTACTTTTTACACTACCAATTCATTGTCACCTCTAACTTGTAGAAGCTTAATACTTCATTTTCTTGCCCATTGTAGACCATGAATAAGTGCCTCATACTCTGTAGTATGATATGTACAACTAAATTGAAATATTATAGAAGAATAATAAATTTAATGTATAAGATAAATAATCATAACACCAACCCCTCTTCCATTCTTTTATCTAGATACATCAAAGTACAAATTCCACACTCCTTGTTCTTATGTTGAGCTAGTGAGAGTAGGCATTAAGTCTCCTTCTTCATGCATGTGATAGATACCAAAAAATTATTCTTAAATAATTTTATAGGGATCATATCCATGATTATAAACTACACACTCATCAAGGAGAATATTTGGTATACCTTCAATTGATTTGGAAGGTTATTGATCACTGAAATATTCATCTTTTTTTGAGATAGTGCAATTCACATTTGACAAGTTTTGCATATAAGGTTCTAAATAGAATCTTGATATAGGTTCAGACCTTATAGTTACCTTTATCCCATACCTAGTTATAAATACCATCTAGGATAAATTATAATAAAAATAACCCCCTATTTTAGTAGTGAAATCTCTGGATAAGCATAAGGCAAAGTAGGGAGGTAGATCAACAATTACTACATCTTGTGAAATGGTAAAACTAGGAAAAGTAGTAATTATGACCTTAAGATCTCTAATAACACCCAAAGTATTATTAGGAAACCCATCCAAATATATAAATCCTTTATCATGAGGCTCATACTAAAGTCCTAATTTATCATCTATGGATTTAGGCATGATAGAGGTACTAACTCCATTATTAATTAAACAATTATGAACTAGACAATCTCCTATGAAAAGTGAAATATAAAAGGGAGGTGGATTAATCACCTTTGGATCTTGAGGCTCAATAAATTTATTATATTTTTTATAATAACACTTACTCTTTTTGGTTGTTTATTTGAGACATGTAGCTTTGAAATATATTCTTGTAAGAGGTTCTTTTGACCCAAAATTAGTAATGTATCCCACATAGAAATAGACACAAAATCCTTCTTCATTTTATCCACAATACTAAGTAGACTAGTGTATATCCTAGGATATAATATAGGAGCATAAGTTTTACCTAAATATTGTGTGAATTATGGAATTAAAGGACCTTTAAAATTCTTCCCCTTACCATCTTGTACTTACTAAGTTGATGAGTTTTAAGGAACATATTGAGGGGTGGTCTTTTGAGGTGGATGAGAAGGAAGAGGAGATACCTTTTTAGGACCTAAACCTTCACCAATTACCCTTATATTAGAAATTTTATGGGATGCAACTACATTTTACACATTGGACATGTTTTGGCCTTGAACTATTGCCATATGATCAAAATAATTATCACCTTCTTGGAAATTAACAAATGTAGTTTCAGTAGTTGTTTTCCTACTACCTTCTCCTTGTTTATTTGGCACCTAAACTTGAGTGAAATAGGGAATGCTTCCATGTGTTATAGAAGCTTCCTTGTGTTATGAAGGTGGATGATCATTATGTGAAGGAGATTTGAACCTTATTGCATAAAATATTATCGAGAACCCTCACCAATTGGATTCATTACCATGTTATTTATTTGATCCCACTAATTATTCCATTGGCCTTCTTAAGTATAATTTATTTTAGTTGGCACCAAAGCTCTATAATTACCTGTAGCATTTGGATTTTAAGAATTATATGGCCTTGATTTGGAATTATGCCCTTTCCCTTGCTGATTGGTCTAATAGGGATGCCTATTGTACTAATAAGATTGATTATGATCTTGGTAAGGCCTATAAGGTGGAGCTTATTACCTCTCTAAATAATCCAACTTGTTTTTCTGAGCCTTTAGTGTGCTCTCTATCTTCCCCAACCTATTGGAATAATGGTAGGAATATGAGGATGGATCTCTAGAAACAAAGGCATACGTGGTCTTGGAGATAATTTACTTTCTTGTATTAGGTAGTTTTTAGAACTTATGGCTACTTCATAAGCCTTTGAAAAAGTATTCCATCCCATGAATTAGATCATAACTTCCACATCTAAATTAAGAGATTTTATATAGTACAAGAATACATAGTTAGGAGTGGGTTTGATAATTATAGGGATCCTCTTCCAAATTTTTTAAAACATGTAGTTGAAACCCACCATGAATTTATGAGGAAAAATCTTGATTGTAGTAAGCTTATCTTCTAAGGAAATATGATCACTTTTGTCCTCAAAGTGTTTGCACATGACTTCTCCAAACTAATCCTAGGTGTTAATGGATGTAGGTGTCAGACCTCTATACCATTGAGTGCCTTGCCTTTGAAAGAATTAATGAATAACCTTATAGCCATTTTTATGAGTCAAATTATGCATTAAATAAAGACTTTATATATCTTCAATATGTTTAATAGGAGTAACTATATTTTCTTCTATAAAATAAGTAATACTCTTGAGGTAAATAGTTGGAATATCATAAAATTGATTAATGCTTAGGGGGATACCACCATTAAAAGGCACCAAAGCTTGTCTTATTTAGGGTATGGGGTTTATAATAATGTTTGGTTGAATAATACTTGTTTAAAAATGAGAAGTTATTTGGATAATAATAGGAGAAATAGGTAGTGTAGGATTTAGATTAGACTGACAAGCCTTATTTTTCTTTGTTGATTGGAATGACAAATTAGTGAATTCAGTATTTTTCCCTTTTAAGGAAGATATTATAACCATTCTTGGCATGAAATGTATATAAGTCTAAATATGATACCTTGGAATATTTATAATATACTCAAATATGAATATATATGCCCCAAATCCTATGAATAAGTAGTCCCACTAGGTGTCCTAGAACTGTTAACAACCTAAGTAGCACCTTGTTAAAGTAAACTTCTTAGATACGCTTCATACCTAGACTAACATTGGAATAGAATGGGGCTATGGGATACCAATAGCTATACTAGACATCTAGTTTGTGAGGATATATCCTCTAAATATATGAATTTTAGACTAATTACTAAAACTATTTAGTTTTGGGATGAAAATGGGAAGCAAGATTAATAAATGGGAAATCTATGATATGATGGTGATTCACTTGAATAATTAATTATCCTCTATAAACTTTGAACTTGGGCACACTTATAAATCAAAATAGAACAATCTTTCAACAATACTTTCTTATAATATTCCTAAAAATTAGTGTTTGAGATGGTTTGATAGAAGGTCTACAAATTGAAGGTGGATGAATGAAGGTCTTTAAATACATTACATAATAACATTCTTCAACATAATTTATATTATTTAACACTTCATGTGACCTATAAAGGATGAAATCATAGTAGTAGGTGAGGAAAGGACCTAAAAAAGGAGATAAATATCACACTTATCTATAAATGAATAATAAAAAATACACACTATAACCATGAATGAATCTATAACAAACTTTCTTTATTAAATCTAGGTACAAGTTATAATTTTAGTATAGTTTCTATAACTAGCTTGAGGGATCCTAAAAAATGGCTTCATGTCCTAAATATATACAAAAATAGAATAAGTCTAGCCAATTTGGCATATAACAGAGAAGATTAAGTCAACTAATCCTTAAATTAAGTCAAATTCTAGTTATAATTTACAAGCAATAGTCCTTTATACTTCTCTTTATGTCTAGTGTCTTACATGCTAATTTCATGATCTCTTTGGTGTTGAAAATAAGGTGATGGGCCCTATTTGTCTGATCTAATCTCTTTATCTAGCATGATATTCCATTATTTTTTAGATAACTCTTGTGGAGGTGAATTAATATAATTAGAACTCAAGATGAGTTATGTATGTAATTAAACCAATTGAAGACTAATTAACTCATCAAAAGGATCAATTAAGCATGTGGATGAAATCAAGTATTAGTTTTACATGATATGGATCATATTTATGGCATTAGAAATCCACATTATCTCTCACATACAATTCTCTATGCCATATTCTCTTTAGTTTATTGAGTAGATAGGTCTACTAGGCCAAATTAGGTTTAATAGCCTAATTACCTATGCTTGGTGGTCATTAGAACCTACATAAAAACTTGAAAAAATGAAAAAATTATGAATTAAAGATATAAACCAATGAATTATATCATGAAAAAAGTCTTCCTTGGTAGTCAACACCTTTATATTAGTCAAATAGGTTGACTACATTAGCTTTCCTTCATTTCCTACAGACTGGTTGTTTTGGATGAGCTCCCAAGGGAACTTTAAAGAATATATCTAATTATTTGATGATTTTATAAGGAATAAAAAGTGTCAAGATTTGCTAGCACATGCTTGGAATTTATTTAAACTACCTTGTACCTCTCCTTGTGTGTTTTTTCTCTCAAAAAACCATTTTCTACCATGTCTTTATAGAATTCATACAATGAATGGTCATAGACATGAATATCTCAAAGTTTGCTTGATTATCTAGGTGGTATTCATGAGGTATCAATGAGTTTAGATGTATATTTATCCAATTCTTTACAAATAGGTCTATAGTAGGGTTTTTCAAGGGTTTAAGATTGCTCTGGGTTCTTAATGATTGTTCATGAAGCCTTGGCTTTGAATACCTAAACCAATGCCACAAAACATTAGTTTAATATGCCTTATAACTCCCCCAAAGTCATTATCTTACCATGCAAAAGGTGTGTATCTGGGTGATCATGTATAGTCACCTTATAGAGTGCAAAATAGGCTTTTTAGGTAGTGTTTGGTGTTCTTTGGATAAGATGATCACTGATAATTATTTCTTATGGATCAAAAGTGAGATACATCTATCTTAAGACCCAATGGTGATGTTCTTGGTGACTAGAAGTGGCCTCATGACCCTTCTTTGGCTCCTATTACCCCCTTTTAATGGATTTATTTAGTGATGTCAAGGACAAGCATAGGTGTGTGCATAGTTTATTTAATATCTTTACTTTAATATGATTTAAAAGTCTCTTATATAATTTATTAGACTTGAAAAACCTATAGTATTTTTTGTAGTCATGATATGGTCTTGATCAAGGCACTCTTCTTTACCCTGCATGCAAAAAAATCTTTGTCCTAACCTATAAACCTATCTACTTATGAAATTGACTCAAATGACCCTTTTTAATGGTTTTGGAAGTTTTCTTGAGGGATTTTATGACCCCATATTTCTTCTCAAACTCCTTGAATGTGTAAATACCCTTTATTACTTTGTCTTCAATATCAAAATTGCCTTATTTAGCCTAGTCCATACAGTAAAGGTGTTGCATGTGCAAACTAAAAGGTAATAAATGTGGTTAGGGGAGTTTATAATACCTTAAATTTCATTTCATATCTTAAACATACCATCTAGATGCATAATTTAGCTACTT